>JARHVA010005676.1:925000-1136347 GCA_037957365.1 Torreya grandis | reverse complement strand
GGTGAATAGAGAAGTAAATTATTGGTAGGTAGATTGGATAGGTGGTAAAAAGAGGTAAAAGGATTAAATAAGGTTCATCCAATAGATCATCCTCCTCCAAAATTCCATGGATGATAGTTTAGAGAGCTTTAAAATTCTCTGTATCATGCCCATGGGTCATATAGTAAAGACAAATTAGATTACCATTGAACTATTTTTGCTTTTTGGTGAGGGGTCAAAAGTCTTAATTAGTGGTAGGCTAATGGAATAAGCATGTATGAGCCTTTGTAAAATAGTTGTATAAGATTTTGACAAAGATTTAAGAGGTGGTGGAGTTTTGAATTTTTGGTTGTAGGAACCTTATTTGGAAGATACTTCTTGATAGGAGGTACGGTTGGTGGATTTAGCTTGGCTAGTAGTTTAGAAAGAATTGGCTTAGTTTCGTTTAGGAATTGGGGATATAGATGATGAGGATTTAATGGATGGGAAAGTGGATGGAGAAAGGTTGGTAAGGAATAATGATGAAATAGGAGACATGCTTGTTATAGGTAGAGAAATAGGAGATGGTTCCTTAGAGGAAGAGTAAGTAATGGGAATGGTGGAAGGATGTGGTCCTAAAATAGAAGGTAAAGGTGAAGGAGTCAATATGGTCCTTCCTCAAGCTTGTGGTCTAGGCAATCATTCCTTCTTAATGGGATTAATTGGATTAGGTCTTGGTTGGGTTGATGTGGTTAAATTTAATCTCAAAGGAGGGTAAACAAGATTGGGCATGGGAAGGATCCCTAAGTTCTTGATTAGCTTTACAAAATAAACATAGGGTGGATTTGATAATTTTAGGTGGGGGCAATTGAGATAGTTTCATGGTGACTCTAAGAGGGATAGTTGGTGGAGTTGTAGTAATAGGCTCAAGAGTGGACTCCAGTGAAGTAGAAGGTTTGGTTTTATTTTGATATAGGAGTCCAAGCTAATGCCAAAAGGTAGCTCTATCAAAGTTAGGTTGGGAGGTGAATTCCAAGCTTTGAATTAGTCAGGAAAAAGGTTTATAAATGAGTTTTGTTCTTGATCATTAGTTTTCAAAGATCAAACCCTTTAGGGAAGAAGGAGTGGTTTTAGTGTTGCTATCCTCAGTGGAATGTAGGGGTATGGTCTTGTGGGAAATGGTTTCCCAAGGGAGATACAAATAATTCTATAATTGGTGTAGTAAGGGAAATGGTTTGAAGTGGAAGGGTTGGTATAGCTTCTTCCTTGGTTTGGTTGTCTAAAGAATTAGGTGGTTCTTCTATTTGGTTTGGAGGAGTAGATAAAATGGTCAATGAAGTGGTTATATCCTTGGGTATTTCCACCATAGGAGAGGTAGATGAAACCTTGGTTTCATCTAAAGAAGTGAAAGGGATAGCTACTTACTCTATTTGGTCATCAAAAAAATAGGTGTTGGTAGGTTATTTTCCTCTATTTGGGTGATAGATGTGATGACTTATTCAATAGTGGGTACATTACTGATGACATTAATTACATGTGCCTCATGTGAGTTGGAGGATTCATGTTAGACTTTGTGGTGTTGGGTTGAAGGTGGATGATTTGGGAATAGTTTTCAAAGAATATCAAGAGATTGTTAAGCACAAAATATACTGAGAGGGGGGGTGAATCAATATATTATAAATCTTATTTCTTAATAAAACTCATTTTCTTTTACCACTTAACCATACATTTAAGATATGCAATAAAATTGAAATAATAATATTCATCACATAGAGAGAGAGAGAGAGAGAGAGAGAGAGAGAGAGAGAGAGAGAGATGAGAGGAGAGAGAGAGATGAGAGAGAGAGGAGAGAGAGAGAGAGAGAGAGAGATGAGAGAGAGAGAGGAGAGAGTGAGAGAGAGAGAGAGGGAGAGAGAGAGAGAGAGAGAGAGAATTTTTACATGGAAACCTAAAGTGCAAAAAACCATAGAGAACAATCTCAAGTATATGAATGAGCACCAATTCAAATTACAAAGTTCACAAGTACCAACTTGTAGGAATACTAACCCCTTTGCTGAGCACCAACATAGCAACTATTTTTGAGCACCAAACCATAGGAGCACCAACCCCTCTTGTGTATAAAACACAACTATCTCTCAATGTTTATTACTTAACAAATGATATAACTGTACAATATCTCCTATTTTTTCTCTCTTTGAAAACAAATACAAACCATGCACTGTCTTGCATATTACAAATGGCTTCTCAAGCCTTTATTTTTAGCTTTCCAAATGACCTTTGGAATTCACCCTTTGTGACCCTTCAATCCTTATGGAAAATGGTGCTAAAATTGCATGACGCTTCATATCCTTGCATTTGAAAAGTCATATTTTGACCCTTCATAAGCAAAATCATATTTTCCTCTTTTGTCTTTATCTTGGTGACTTTTTGTATTCCTTAAAATGTCCCTTCATGGAAAAAATATGCCATACCCTCTTTTGTATTCACATGGTGACTCTTGGAATTCCTCAAGATGACTCTTCATGAGAAAATGCATCCCATTCCTCCTTTATCTTTTACCCCCGTGACCTCTTTGACTTCTCCATGGGCCCTGTTTTGACTTATATGTAACCAAAAATATATTTCATTAATTTTAAATAAATATTAACAAATGTTAGCCAAGATATGAATCATTAAAAACACCATTAAATACAATGGGGCCTTTATCAACAATAATTATAGACCTTTGACATCAATGACAATATTTCCAACAATCTCCCCCTTTGTCATTGATGGCAACCTCAAACTAAAACTACCAAATCTTAAAACCTGCACATACTACCATTTGACAAACATACTATAACTCCACCCTTAATATTAGTAACCTGTACCTATTCCCTATACCTATTTCTACACCTATACCTATAACTGTACCTATTCTTCTCCCCCCTTTGACATCAATGGCAAAGGGCCTACCTAGAGCTAACACTTAGCTCTTGCCTCAACTATTTTTGAACCTCAATGGTAGGAAGTAAAAGAAATTACTTCCAACTTCTCCCATAGATACTCAAATGTGTCTTTTTGGTAAGTGCCTTTGTAAAAATATATATAATCTACTCTATAGTATTGATATATTACTTCTTAACTTGTTGATATATAACCTACTCTCTCAAAAATTGATATCTAATGGGAATACATTTTGTTCTTGAATGCATCACTAGATTTTTTTGAAATATTAATAGCACTTGTGTTGTCACAAGAAATAGAAATAGGTTCATCATATTTTTACCTTGATATGTTCCAAAGTTTGCTTCATCTAAAGCACTTGAGTACAACACAATACCACTACAATATATTCTACTTCAACTATAGAAAGTGATACTAAATTTTTATTTTTACTTAGCCATAATACTAAGCTATTTCCAAGGAAGAAATCTCCTTCACTTGTACTTTTTATATCATCCAAGCAACCTACCCAATCTGAATCTGTAATAAGCAACCAAAGTAAAATCTCTACCTATGGGATACCCACAATCCATAATCTAATGTCCCCTTGATATATTTGAATATTCTTTTCACCAACTAAACATGGCTATCTTTTGGAGCTGACTAATATCTTACAACCATACCTACTACATGCATAATGTCTAGCCTCAATGTTATCAAATATAAAAGACTACCAATAATAGATCTATACAAATATTGATCTATAAATGGTGAATTTTCATCCTTTGTCACCTTATTTTTTATACATATTAGTGTGCCAAACTGGTGCACAATCCTCAAAACCAAAAGTTTTCAACATTTTCCTTGGCATATTTACTTTGAGATATGAAAATTCCTTTATCTGATTAAAATATTTGCAATCCTAAGAAAAATGACAATTCTCCAAGCATAGACATCTTGAATTCTTTTTGCATATTATCAATAAATTCTTTTGTCATATTTTTAATATTTCCTCCTAAAATGATGTCATCAACATATACCATAATAATCAATTGATGCTCACCTTCTATTTTGATGTAGAAATCACTATCAACAAATCCTCTCTTTGAAACCTTGATCTTGTAGGTACCTATCAAGTCTTACCAAGCTCTAGGAGCCTATTTCAATCCATACAATGCTTTCTTCAATATTCATACATGGATACTAATATTTGAGATAATAAATCCCTTAGGGCTGCTCAATGTAGACCTCTTCTTCTAGATTCCCATTTAGGAAGGAAGATTTGACATCCATCTAAAACACTTTGAAAATTTTAAACACTACATATGCAAGAAACATTATAATAGCCTCTCACCTTTCCATTGTTACAAAAGTTTCTTCAAAATCTATTCCCTCAATTTAAACATATCCTTTACAAACTAATCTATTTTTCATTTCAATTTATTTCTATAAACCCATTTTGTTCCCTATCACATTTTGATCTTTTGGTCTAGGCACTAATTTCTAAGTATCATCATTTTCTATCTATTTTAATTCTTCATCCATATCCTTAACCCAATGCTTATCATGTTTATCTTTAGAAAAATTTCAAGGCTAAATTTTGGATGACAAAGAAAAAATTAACTTGCTCAGATTCATTTACCATCATTCGTCTGGTGCAAATTCCTTCATTTATGTCCCTAATGATGTCACTTTAATTATGATTTATCTAAACATATTTGGATGTATTTTTGGTGTCCTTTTTTCTTCTTCTCATCTTTATCTAATTCTTCAAAATCTTCCTATTCAATGATTTTAGGAATGTCTACTAGATCATTGATTCTTTGTGTTCTATCTTTTTCTATCTTGACACTTGCACTTTCAACAATTTTCCTTGGTTCTTTTATTATAACATTTATAATCTTTAATTTTAAAAGAATAATAAATAAATATACCTTCATTTTCTCTGGATTTAAATTTCCCAAGTTTTTTGTTGGTTCTCTCTATGAAGTATCTACTACCAAAAAACTCTAAAATAATCCACTATTGCTAGTTTGTCTTTCTATAGGTCATAAGTTGTCTTATCAATATTGACTCTCAATAAATGCTCTATTCTAAATATTCACTACTGTAGAAATTGCCTCTCTCCAATATTTATCTAGTATCTTGGATTTATTTATCATTTTCCTCACCATCTCTTGAACTATTCTATTTCTCCGCTCATCTACTCTATTTTGTTGTGGAGTTATGGTTACTGAATAATGTCTCTTTATTCTATGGTCTTCAAAAAACTCAATAAAATAATCTAACATGAATTTTCCTCCTTGATATGATCTTAGACACTTAATCTTCAAATTGGTTTTATTCTCAACTAATGTTTTGAATGCTTTGCAATGTCTAAAATCTTCTATTACCCAAGTCATACATGAAAAATCATCAATAAGCAACATGAAATATTTTTCACCTTTAGTACTTTGAGTTCTCATAGGTCCACATAGATCCATGTGAACAAGATCTAACATTTGAGTGGTCGAGTACTCTTTTGTTTTTAACTACCTTCTAGCCTGCTTCCCATGCTGACAAAGTTCACAAAGTGTGTCAGATGGCTTTGTAATCTTTGGAAGGTTTCTGACTGATTGTTTTTTGTTGATGTTGATAATATTGTCAAAATTTATGTGACCCATTCTCCTATGTCATAGCCAACTTTATTTAATCTGACTCAAACAACATCTTTGACCTTTGATGTCTAATAACATATACAAATTATTGCCTATTATTTGAGCATCTGCAATCAACACATCTGAATCTTTTCTCCTAATTTTCTAAACTCCTATATAAAACTTTAGTGTATTCCCCTGATCACACATTTGAATTATACTCAAAAATATTATGCTTAAGACCTTATACATACAAAAAAATTTTAGTTTTATTTCTACTATTATCCAAATGTAGTGTACCTTTTTTAGCAATTTTGGTAGTAGTATTATCTCTGAATTTCACTATGCCACCATTGATCTTCTTCGATGTTATGATCTTGATTTTATCTCATATAATGTGCCTTGAACATCCACTATCAATTAACCATGGATTTTCTTCATTTATTGCATGCAAAGCTATCTGTACCAACACAGTTTTTAGGTTGTTTCTTTTGCCATGAACCTATCTGAACTTTCTTCTTGATGAATAGAGCCTTGAAACTCTGGTCCTTCTTGACTAACTCAAACACACTTCTATATTACTAGGCTATGTTCCCAAAGTTTTTACACTTGTAACATAATATGGACTCTTCATTAAAGCTTGATAGAGGAAAAAAAGAGTTATGGCTTCTGCTTGACTCTGCATGACTTTTCTTCTTATTTTTGAAATTGTTAGCCCTTTTTTGACATTCTTTTTTTTTTATGACTATATATATTATAATAAAAATAGTAACCATAAAATAAGGACATGTTTGTGTATTTCTAACCTAATTTCCTTTTGTAGATCTGTTCCCTCCATCCTTCTTTGTTTGAGATGTCCTTTGTATTCTTAACTTCTTCCCTTTTTATTTTTTCTTTTGTAAGAGCTTCAACATAGCTCTTTCTTGTTTCCTTGTTTGTGAAAGTAGTGGCCTCCCCTTTCTCTTTTTAAAATATAATACCTATCTTATCTGATATTGATATTTGATTTTATAATATCTTATCCAACATATTAGTGTTATTCTCAAATTTTGAATCATTGGCTACTCTATCATTGATTGCTTTATTTGTTTTCTCAGGATCTACTTTTAAAGAATAAATTTCAATAACATACCTTTCACATTCTTTAATTACTATTTTTAACTATGTCATTAGATATTCTTCATTATTCTTATCTTCTTTAAAGTGTGCTTGTAGATATTCAATTATTTCCTTTGACTTCTTTTCATTTTTCTCAATCTAGATCTTTAATCTTTGATTATTCTTTTCAAGAGATTTTAACTCTTATAAGGCACAAATAAGTTCTCCTTCCATATTCACTTTGGCTTCATCTTGTTCTTATTCCTGATCATCTATAATTTTTCTTGTAGAATAATCTTTATATATGGCCATGAATAAAATCTCTTCTTCTTCTGAATCACCAACTCCACTATGTTTGGCTGAGCTAGGATCTTTAGAATACAAACTCTTCTTCTCAAATCCCTTATTGAATTTTCCTTTGAAATTATTCTTGTATGTATACTTTCCTTCTTCATTGTCACCATTACCCTTATTTGGGAACTTAGCTACAAAATGTCTAATCTTTCCATAATTAAAACATTTAAAAGGTAATTTTCCTTGATATTTACCTGTGCCCTTTTTCAGCTTACAAATGAATAGAGCTCTATTGTCATCTTCACCATCATTAGAATTGTCACTTGATTCTTGAATCTAAACCTTCTCTTTATTTGATGTCTTGAAAGTAGCTTATCTTTTTGAGAGTTTATCTTGTTCATTCCACATCTCATATGCCATAAAAATATCATGTAGCTCATCCATCTTTAGCTTGGCTAAATTCTTCATCTCTTCAATTGCAAAACTTTTGCATCATATATTAATGGTATAGATATCAAAAAATTTTGAACCACAATTGATTCTTTTAAATTTCCTCCAAGACCTTGAATCTAATTAACTATTTGATCAACATACAAAAGATAACTTTCTATATTTTCTTCCTCTTCCATCTTCAAACTATCTTTTGAAAGTTTGAATCTTGGCTTGCTTCTTTCCTACTAGAGTAGTTACAAGTGTCTATGGCTCTTCATATTTCTCTACCTTTTCTTGCCATATGTTGAATCCAAGGGCCGTAAAATAAGTCTTCATCCTTATGCTCCAAAAAAACATAATTTATCCCATCAAACAAAGGTGCCTTATTTGTAGAAAAACATTCATGTGATCTAACCATCATGCTTTCCCAATCTACCTTCAAGCCGTAAAACTTTTTCAAAGGAACCTACTCTAATACCAATTATTAAGCATGAAATATACAAGAGGAGGGGTGAATCAATATATTATAAATCCTATTTCTTAATCAAATTCATTTTATTTTACCACTTAACCATACATTCAAGATATGCAATAAAACTAAAAAAATAATATGCTCAACATAAGAGACAAAGAGAGACACTATATTTTTACATGGAAACCCAAAGTGCAAATGAATAGAGAAAATGCATCCCATTCCTCTTTTGTCTTTTACCTCATGACTCTTTGAATTCTCCATTGGCCTTCTTTCGACTTATATGTAACCAAAAATATATTCATTAATATTAAATAAATATTAACACATATTAGCCAAGATATGAATATTAAAAACACCATTAAATGCAATGGGGCCTTTATCACCAATAATGCTAGACCTTTGACATCAATGACAATATTTCCAATAGAGATTGGTTGGAAGGAACATTTGGGTTATCAAAAATAAGCTCCCCTTTATCAATTAGGTCCTATAAAATGTTATTAAAGGTATTACACCTATCGATATCATCTCTAACAACCCAATGATAGTCACAATGATCATTCTCATTGTACCACCTAAGAAGGGGTTGAGAAGTATAAAATTCTTGGGGGGGGGGATTGATGGATAGAAGTTTGATTAGATTGTATTTAAGTAGTTTTTATAATATCAATGCATAGGATTCCCCAATTGGGGTAAATGGTTTTGAAGGAACCTAGTTTTGGTTATGATTTTAGAAATTGGAAGGATTGTTGGTTCAAGGTGTTTGGTTGATGGTTGGAAGAGGCATAGTTTTGAGAATAACCAAGTGTGCTGATGTTTTTTCTTTATAACTAGTTGGGTTTATGGTTTTGGTAGAGGATGACTCAGTGGATTTAAAACTAGAATTTTTATTTCAAAGATTCAAATTCCCTTCATCGATAGCATGATTTTATAATTTGTGGACCATAGTAAATGCTTTGTCAAAGGTCCTAAAGTTTTAGACTTAGAGATTTGGAGAATGTGTTTAGTACACCCTTGAGAGAATAATTTGATTAATTTAGGTTGGGGTAATGGAAGTGAGTTGATTAATGAGGCCCCTCCATTTGGAAATAAAATCAATAATGGATTCATCTTCAGACTATTTGATGGAATATAGGTCAGTAATGGAATCCATTTTAGATATGTTTATTGAAAAGTGTTCTAAAAAGGTTTGTGCCAATTGAGAGAAATAAAACATAGAATGAGTGGGAAGGGCACTATACCAATTAAGGGTATCCTTAGATAATGACATGGGAAAGGTTTGGAAGAGGAGAGCATCATCATAATTGATTAAGTAACAATCATGATGAAAATCTCTTAAGTGATGTTAAGGATCCTCTTTACCTTGGAATTTAGAAAATTTGGGTAATTCCCATTAAGAATGATAAACATGGATGGGCATGGAGGGGTGGATAGGCTCATTAAAAATTTGGTCGTAAGATAAAATATTGGTTAAGGTGGAGATAGATGACTCCAATCAAGTCATTTTATAAATAAGCATTTTGATTAGATTGGGTTGGGGTTGAGAAGCTACATAATTAGGAGGTACATTTTTTTAGGGTTGGCTTGTGGCAATGTATGAATAGGCAAAAGATGGTACCAAAGAAGCCACATACTAATAAGTGGTGCCAAGTGGTTGATATTGTGGTACATAAAAACTTCTTGGTATGAAAGGTTGGGTGGAGGGTAGTATGTACCCTTATGGATTAGGGACATACTGGTAAGTTATCATAAGCACTTGTCAAAGAAAGGACATGGTTAGTATGGTTGAGGTAGGAGGAAGTTGGGAAGGTTGAGGTTGGGTAGTTACTAACTTAGTGATGATTGTGGGAAGGTTTTGAAGTGGGAATATGGTCAAGGGATTGGTCATAACCAAGGGGAAGATAAAAGATGAAGTGGAAGATAATGCCACAGTAGATGGGGCATAGGTGACTAATGGTAAGGTTAAACCCACATGGGGTGTGACAAGTGGTATTTGGTTGGGAAGTGGAAGGTTAGTTTGAGTTTGAGTGGATGGGGTGTTGGAAGAGGCCTAAGTCAGTAGTTGGGTTGAAGTGGTACCTAACATGAGGTGGGAATGCATGTCAAGAGAATGATCAGAATAAAGAAATGAATTAGGGGGAGTACGGTGAGGTAAAGTATTAAGGTAATGTTTTAAAGAAAATGGATTATTATAAAGAAAGGTAGTAAATTTTGGATCTCCTTTAGATATGGTTGGGATTTTTTAAGGACAAGGTGGTGGAGGAGAATGGTGAGGTGAAACATGAGGAGATTTATCAACATCTGAGGTACAATCCATGGATGAAGAAGAAGGTGGTAGTTCGTTGTCTTGATTTATCACTTATTGTTTGGTTAAAAATATATGAGAAAATAGGGAATGTTATTTTGATACTCACACCTCAAATAGAGAACACACCCAAAATAATTTCAAAGAAATCAATACATACACTAATAAGTGCCTTTTAAACTTAGGATTACTTTTAAATTACTTTTGGCTTATGAATTAAAGAGTGTGATAAGGGAGGTTGGCTTTCAAAATGGGTATTAAAGAGGAATTATATGGATGTTTTTAGGTTTTTTAGGTGCTCAAAAATAAGTTCTATGTTGAACTTTAGTACATGGGTTGGTATTGTGGCCTACCCCCTCACTTCACAATCCCATTGTGATAAAGGTGTCAGGTGCTTAGCTAAGATATACTAAGTTTATAGTTTATACTCATATAGAGAGCTAATTTGATTCTAACCTTGGTGGTGAAATCCAAGTGGGATAGTTAGGAGGGGGTAAGGTTGCCTCTAGGTGATGAAATTCTGGTCGGTCCTTGTTTGAAGTATTGTTTTGATGTGTAAATTATTTTTTGGTTCGATTTTGTGTGTGATAACAAGTGTAAATGCTATGATAAGATTAATTTGCCTCCTAAGTTACTAGGTGAATTCAAATCATCAATCAATCAATGAACTCAAATGGTTAATTTTTAATCCCAAAAATAAATAATTTCATTTGATGAGTAAACAATTAAGGAAGAAAGGGAATTAGGGTCCCATCGGGTGTACCAAAATGTTTCAATTTATTTCCTTCATTTATTAGTTTTAATAGTAGATAACATAAAGTGAGTATTAAGGTGTATATATGAATACCTTGGTATAATGTGTGCATTGATCCAATCGAATGTGGGAACTACTCTTTGGCTAGGTTGGACTACCTACAGATCACAAGAAAACTAGAAGAGAGTTTTGTTAGATGGTAGGTTGAGTGGATTGTCTACCATATGCTAGATCTAAGAAGCACAAGGATTTTTACAATGCTATCAATACAATTTTAAGACAATTAATTCAAAAATTATATAAGAAATATAATTGTATTAAAATGATAAGAAAGTAGATATGAAAGAAGATAAATAATGTACTTGATAAAAGACATGATGCACAAGTGTACTAAGGTCAGGTCTAGAGAATTAGAGTAGAGTTTGTAGATAAGTTAGGAATAGAAATAGGGGTTTGATTGGATGAAAATGGGAGAAAATAACAATATATTATTTTCTTTGATAGTGACCATTGATGATTAGGATGACTGGTGATGAATTGATCTAATTGGTGATGGTTAGGTAATTGATGACAATTTTTGTGATTAGTAATGGTTGAAATAACAAATGGTGGTTTCCCATTGGTGTTTATGGAGGATTAAAATGATGATGGAGATGAGGTAATTAAGGGGTAGAAGGAGGGATATGGGCCTTATGGACAAGGAAGGATGTGTAGATATAATGATCAAGATAGAAAACTCAAATGATAGAAGAAAATGCTAAAACAAGTAAATGACACTTGTATGATGCCAAGTGGATGATAGTTGAAACCTAAAGAGAGTCAAATAGCATAAAAATACTCTTTCCTTAAAAATTCATGTGGATATATCTTTGTGTTATTGGATTCCTGCACAAAGAAAAAAAAAGAATCTGGATGTAATTTTCTAGATCTAAAACCCCTCTAAGAGCCCTGCATTTATAGAAAAAACTTGCTAAGTGAGGAGGGAAGTTTTGAGAAAAAGTTACTAATTTGGGAGGATAAAGATGCCTATTTTAAAATATATTTTTAAAGAAATTTATCATTTTGGAGGATGTTATTCTTGAACAAATTTGGTAATGATTTTAAATCTTAAGGTAAGGTTTATGACCATAACTATCGATGGTTAGGACTAACTGTCGATAATTACCTTGACTGACGACGGTCGAGGGGTCACCTATAAATGGGTGAAAAGGGCTTAACTTAAGTGATATATTTTAAGGGTGTTTTGAGATAATGAATTCATAAATAGGTGTTATTAGGTTAGGTGGGGTCCATAGGTCAAGATGTCATAAAAAATTATCATTGTGCTATTTTCAAGTGTCTACAAAAGCTAAAGCAAATTAAATACCTAGTTGAATTATCCATGTAAAATTAATGAATAACTAAAAAAGAAATTTAAAAATTAAAAATATCCTAACCTTTCATCATTTCCTTTTGTGAGTTGTCAATCCTTTTGAAAATATCTCAAAATATCTCATTTTGGAGACTTATGCCTATTCATTTTAAATCATGAGTAATTTACACATTTTTAATCTAATGGGGTTATGTTGACTCATTGAGGTTAGGTTTTAACCCATTCTATTTTTAAACTACACCTTGACTCACCTTGGGTTGGGGTTAGTTACCAATCCTATAAATACAAGACCTTGCCTATTAAATTATAATCTTGGATATTGTAAAGTTATAGTGTAGGTTTTTGCATGAGATTCATATAAATAATGTTATAATGCCAAAATATTGAACCAAGCAAGCATGAGCCACATCAAGCCAACATAAGCCATAATGGTATCAATGAGAGAGTAAACTACACAAACCCCATTATCAAAGACTCTTTGAATACAAACTGAGCAAGCCAACTCAACAAAGTAGTTGAAACATTCAAAGAAGGTAAGAGATTGTGTGTCTTTTGAGTTTTAGTTGTGATTTTCATTTAGTTTTGTTCATTAAGCTCACCCCTAAGATCTTTAGGCTTGTAAGTGTTAGTGTTAGTTTATTTTTATTAAAGTATTATTATTTATTATAAAACTTGATCTAACATCCCTTCTTGGATTCTTATGATCACAAATGGCATGCCTGGTGGGACTTATACACCTCATGAATCCTTCCAATGACTTTTAAGCATATTGTGTACCATTATTTGGTCCTAAGTTTGGCTTAATTAAACTCATTTTCCTTAAATTGTCTTCAAAATTCTATTCACTAATTTCTGTGTGAAAAACCATGGCTTGAACTCACCACAAGACACTACTATGCCTGATAACCCATAGCCTAAAATAATAAGTTGATAAGACATCTTCTAGAGCTTCATTTGGGGTCATATGGACTCCATTTTTTATGATTTTTTTAAAAACCATGTGTTTTCTCCTAAATTTTTAGAATATGCTATTAGTTTACCTTTATATTGCATAAATGTTTCAAAAAATATTTAAAACCCTCTAAAAATTATAAGTCATGAATGAAAAAGTGCCAAATTTCAACATGCTTAAGTCTTAAAAATTTCCATTTGGTACTTAAAATGAATTTAGATGGTTTACGCTTAGTTTTTTTTATGAAAGTTTTCAAAGTTTGAAACTTAGGCCAAGGGGCCAAAATATTCACAAACATCTCAATTTGGTGCATAAAATAAACATTCACTTAAATTTCAAATTCTCAAAAGTGTTTGTTTTATGCTAGATCATTTTATACTTGTTTGTTTTTCACAAATTGAAAAATGTTTGTATGCTCTTCCCCATCCCCTTTAGGGAACTTGAGTGACCAAAAATGCTTATTATTTATAATTTATGACTTGTCCAAGGCATGATTTTTTTTTTGAAGATCTCCCCAAAAACCATATGGTTTGGGTGATCTAAACACAAAATTTAAAGTCTTTTCACTTGGTCATTTATTTTATACAACTTGTCTTGTGAGTGGGAGTTCATAGCCTCCTCACAAGTTTTTTATGGAATTTTTGACCCGAGGTTTCATCTCCTAAAATTTTTTGAACCCCAATCCATGGTGGGATATATAAATTAGGGCACATATGCTATAATTTCTAGGGGGTTGAGTAGGTAACCTCTCCAATCATAATGAAAACCTGAGTCAGGTTTGGTTAACTAGGAGATTCCATTAAGAAGTACATGAATAGAATTGCTATGAAAAGGAATAGACCCTTGCATAGTAAATTAATCAGTATGAACTCAATTTATTTAAGGCATTTCTAGTTTTATTCACACTTGAGACCATCTAGATGATTAAACATTTAAGTTTTAGAAAAACCCCACTTGTTGTGGACATATTGTTGATGTAAGGCGAGCAGCCCAAAGTTCCATGTTTCTATACAATATCTTGGGAGAAGGGGGTGTAAAAACCTACTACTTCATGCATTATTAATTTTATTTTAACACTTAAAATCCTCTTAAGAGAATTTATATAGATGGAATTTGATAGTACTATGCAACCTTGTCAGTGTTAGGATTTATGACATTAGATTTAAATGTTTATGTCATTTTATCCTTTATTGCATGGTTTTTGAGTCTAAACTATCTATTTTATTTGTTATTCCACATAAAAATGAGTTTTTTGTTGACATCACTACATTATTTGAGGAGGAATTATGTTTTCAATTTAACACCATGCATTTTCATTGAACCTCTTATCAAAATCTGTGTGTGTGTGTATCACTTGACTGGAAAGGGTAACATTACATTGCTAAATTCATTTCAAGTTTTTTGCCTTAGAGTCTTGAAACAAACCATCAATCATACCTTTAAAGCATAATAACATCATTACACTACTCAAGTCATTTCATAGACCTATGTCCAAGTTATTTTTTTTTGAAACCAAACCACATGTGCCTTTTAGATTTTTGTCTAGAGTCATGCCATTCACCTTTGTCTAGCTTATTGTTTGATCAAATAATCCTAGTTTTCTAAGTTTATTTTTCAATTAACCTTGAAAATTTCAAATCTAAACATTGATTTATTTCTATTTATTCCTTGTCTACTTTGGGCCTAGACATCAATATTTCTCTTTTGGGTTGTATAACTTGGGTTAATTCTTTACCCAATTTGAAAACTATTATTTGTGCCTAAATTTGGAAGAAATGACATATCTTATTTATGCATTTTATTTTTTGCCTTATGCCAATTGACCAAGTTGATGTTTGATTTCATATGCCTACTTTATGTCAAAGTGTTTCAGATTTGTCAGAGTAAATATCTCACCTTGTTTTTAAGTCTAGATTTTGCTCTTGTTTTACCAAAATTCATATCACATGCCTACTTTGATCCTATATTTTTATGCCACATTTGGCCAAAATACCTATCAAATTTTATTTACTTAGATTAGACTTGTTTGGAAAAATTTATACCTAAAGTTTGTCATGTTGGTTTTTATTTAGCCACTTGATATTTTTTGTAAGACATTTGACATCATAAATTTGATGTTATACTATTTTATGCCAAATTTTAGCACAAACCATTTTAGAGATACAACTCCACCTTTCAACTAAGTTAGACTATGTTTGGACAATTTGACCTTTGGACCTTATTTTTTAGAGCTTGTAAAACTCTAGGAATTTTACATAATGTTCATCATTAATGTGGATATGTATCATTACACTTATGGTGGAGTCATGTAAAATACAAGTTATGATAGAATAAATGCACAAATTAACTTTGTTCGAGACCCTTATGGTAAAGAAGTGCTTTATGAGATAGATATTTATACTCCTTATAATCCTCAATTTAGAGAACAAAGATAAGATCCTAAATAACATTATGTGATGGTACCTTCTTTTATCTAATTGATGTATGATGTTTTCCATCTCACTAATCATGGTGTTTATTTCTCTACCTAACTATAAACCATCCTTCAAATTGTGTGAGCCACCAAGCTCCATAGTGTCTAAGGACTACCATTTATATTATAGGTACTTCTCATTTGGCTTGTGTAAGCAATCGAATTCCAAAATTCCCTACCATTTCTATACCATGACCTCATCCTTTATCTTATGTGATCAATCAAGCTTCACAATGCCCTACCATTTTTATACTAGGACCTCATCCTTTGGCTTGTGCGAGTAATCAATATCTACAATGCCCTACCATTTCTATACCAAGACCTCATCCTTTGGCTTGTACAAGAAACCAAGCTTCACAATGCCCTACCATTTCTAGTCTAGGACCTTGTCCTTTGGCTTGTGTGAGTAACCAAGCTTTAAAATACCCTACCATTACCATTTTTGGCCCTTCCATAAATGGTATCTCATTATCCCAACCAAGTTTTATAATCACAACTCAATGGGTCATAATTATTATCCTAAGCCATAAAACAACCTTTGTTAATCCTACCATTATCCAACCTTTGACCATTCTTCATCCCTTGCCAACCATTCCCCACTTTATAAAACCCCTGCCAAATGTCCAAACCCAACCGAGCTAATCATTTGAAGACCCAAATATGCTCAATACTAGTATTTTAAAACTACTTGTAAACTAAGGCCAAGAGAACTAATCAATCCATGATATTTTTGTTGAAACCCCTATTTGTGACAAGTAAAACTATGATGAATCACCTCTTATTACTATACCTTTTATCAAGGAGTCTCACTTTGACAAGCCAATATTTTCTGAGTCACTTCTTAATGATTATAACCACCTTTGGAAAAATTATTTTCTTGACCATATGCCTATTTTTCAAGAGCCTCTATTTGATAATCCAATCTCTGAAGAGTTATCTCTTGACCATTTTTCCATTATTGAAGAGTCTTACTTTGACAAACCAGTCTTTGTGGATCCCATTATACCATCATAGGCTGTTACTTTTCCAACACAAAACATTAAACTAGACATCATTAAAGTAACATCCATAGCATATGAAGAATCAACATTGAAGTTAGGTTCAATTTTTGAATTGATATTAGATTTAGAATCACAAGTAGAATCAATGTCACCCTCAACATTAGAATTAGACTCTATTGAGTTAGAATCAACTTCAAAATCAGAATACATTCATGGTTCTTACAACATTAGTTATGAATGCCTTACAAATTAGTTTGAATATATTTGTGATGCTTTCATAGATTTTGAAGATGATTACTTCATATTTGACAAAATTTATCTTAGTATATTATACTAGGATTGTGTTGCTTCTTCCCATTCTATTACCATTCCAAATGCCATTAGTACCAACCAACATAGCCATTATATTGACCTTCCACCTCCTGTAAGTGTCAATTGGGACTAAAAGAATCACACCTTATTGAACTGCATCTATGGTGACATATTAGTTATAGAATATCATGGGGGATAAGAACACATTCATGTAGAAGAATAACAATCTCCTAGTGAAACCTTTTTGGAGGTGCTAGGGGCTAATCAAAGTTAAAACTCAACATCTTATAGTGAAACCTTTTCAAAGATGATATCAGATAATCAAATTCAAAAGTTAAGATTCTTTAGTGAAACCTTATCATAGGCACTATTAGACAATCAAGACAATTTCATTGGTGAAAACCTCTTTGAGGCACTAATAGTTGAGTACAATAGTTATTCATAGTTTGAAGAAGACAAATCAAAGATGACATAATTATAACTTCCAATCTAAAACATAATCAGATGGTAGCTACTCTCAGGCCCAAAAAACAAAAAAATATGGTGGTCCTATCAAGAGAATATTCATAATTCTTCAACCATACCACATCTAAATTTATGTCAAATCTAGAATCAACAACATTATGTGTGCCTGAAAAACCTGATCTTCATTTTTTGCCTAACCATTATACATTCCATAATAATCCACCTTTACGTGGCCAAATAAAACATATCATCCATTGTTTATCCCTATTTATCATCTATGGCCATACTTTCCTTTATAGAGGTTGCAAAGACATCTTATCTCAACGTTTAGATGAAATAAAATCAATGACCAATGAAGATCACAATAACATTTTTGGAGTCCAAATTTGTAAGAGGTTCTTGATAGAGAAGTTATTGAAAAGAGGTATGGGTTAGTAATTTACATTATTGACTATTCTAGTTGTGTCATATATTGATCAAGATTTACATATCCACATTATTAATAATAATAAAATCATTCATATTAGCCAAAAACATTTACGTTGACATTTACCTTGCCTCTTTCATTCACCAGGCCTCTTTCCATTATTTCATACCCTACCATTTGCATTACCACTTGGGGGAAACCCTATTACCATTATACATAATATTCATACCATCATCATCTTAAATAATGTCTTACCATATGTTGTTTTATCATATCATCCCTATTAGGCTAAAGATTATTTTTATCCATCCTACCTACCCCTTTTTGATATTAACTACTTTGGTTATTCCCACACCTTGAGTGAGGGGATTTTGACATAATTTTAGAAGTTTTACAATTCTATTTTAAAATGAAAGTCTATGAAATTAGTGTGACAATCAATATGGTAAGTTATCTTTCATTTATGTTTGACTAGTGCTATTGATTATAACTACCTATGGGAAAATTAGTAGTCCACCTTATGTTACTAATTATAACCACCTATGGGAAAATTAGTATCACTAAACTATGTAATTATTTCCTAATTATAACCTCTTATGGATAAATTAGGAACAACACATGTACCATACATTGATGCATCACCTTGCCATTACTATTCTCATTTGCATAGCCATTTGCCTTAATTTTAGAACTTGTTGTTACCTGGTTAGATCTCCCTACCTTTTGTTTAGGTATAGCTATAGAGATATGAGGTCATAATGGGATTAAGTATGTCGTGCTTGATTCATGTTAAGGTTAACTTATTCCCTCTTTTCCATACACTCTCACCATTTTGTAAATAACTTAAGCCAACACACTCACCATTTTGTGAGTAGTATATTTTCAACCTCTAATTAGTTAAGATACCTCAAAATTCTAAAAAAATAAAATATTTTCAAAAAACAAAAACATTTATCCTATTTAAGTCTAGTCAGTCATCCTCGATCCACTCTACTAGGGCCAATACATTGTTAGGATTCTTTCTATTACTTTTATTTTAAAGATTTTTGTGTGGTTATTGGTTTATTTGATTTAAATGTTGTGCCTCAACTCAATATATATGTGTTCATTGGGTGATTCCTTGCTCATTATTCTTTAGTCTATATATATTCATACATTAACATTATCATCATGGCTTTTGTCATTAACACATTAATTTAAATAGTTTATTAGATCAAGAATAAGTCTTTATGCATATTTTGATAAAGTTATTATGGTGCTCTATAATGAGGCATATCATCACTTTATATATAAAAAATTAGCTTAGGAAGTCTTAAAAGCAATAAAATCACAAAATTTTGTCTTTGGTACCCTTGGCAAATCCTCCCAGTCATCCTAATCAAATCAACCCATTGACCATTCTAGTTGTATCAATGCTAATAAAGATGAGCATCTCTACATTAGAAAGTACAATTGAATCATTCACATTTATCAATTCTTATTATTCTATTCATCTCTTTCATAACTTTTCACATCCTCATGTGCTTGGTTGTTTGTGGTTTCTTCTGTCATTAGACCATAACATCTACATTTATACCCACTCATATTTAATCTATGCAAAAAATTATATCCTACTAGGTCACAATCAAAAATAATTTTTAATCCAAGTCATCTTAATGATTATAACCATTTATGGTAAAATAATTATTTTGACTCATCATCCTTAACTAGGGCATATGTCATTACCATTGATTATAACTACCTTTGGGAAAATTAGTGTCTCAACCTTTGTTATTGATTATAACCACCTTTGGGAAAATCAATTCATGTAAATATTTTCTCTATTGGATTAATCTCATCCATGGGTTCATTTAATTCTTATTGTTACTAATTTTTGAGGGAGCATCCATCAAATATATGTGATGACCACTTCCTTGAGGGGTCATCATTATAGGCTTTCCAAACATTATTTTTTAGCTTTTTATTCAATCATCATCTTATTTTTGGCTTATTTCATTATTTGAGAAGATTTTAATGTGTCTATATCTTACAACATCTTCCCAAATAGGTTCAATCTATAGATACCTAAAATTAGCCACAACTAGCCTCCACCCAAACTTCAAAAAGATACCTACCAACTATTGTAAATTAAGCCTATGAATCACTTAATGCTCCAAATTTAATTTTGCATCATTTATCAAAGCTCAAAAACATGTTGAGCCACCCCTAATTGGGGTATCTTATTGTATGCAACAATAACCTCTCATGTATTCATCCCTAATCATCTTGCATCATCACAATAATCAATTTGGCCTATGGACCTATTAAGTGGGGCACTTTCATATAAATTAAATCTTGACAAAGCTAAATGACTAATCAAAAATAATTAATAAGCTAAACCAAATTAAATTTATAGTTGAATTATCCATGTGTAATTAATGAATAAATAAAAAATAAATTCAAAAATTCAAAATATCCTAGCCTTTCATCATTAACTTTTTTGAGTTATCAAGCCTTTTAGAAATATCTCAAAATATATCATTGTGGATACCCATGCCTATTTATTGAAAATAATGAGTAATTGACACCTTTTCACTCTAATAGGGTTATGTTGACTCACTTAGGTTAGGTTTGAACTCATTCCATGTTTAAACTACACCTAGACTCACCTTAGGTTGGGGTTAATTCCTAAGACTATAAATACAAGCTCTTGCCTATTGAATTCTAAGCTTGGATATTGTAGAGTTATAATGTAGGTTTTTGCATGATATTCATATCAATAATGTTATAATGCCAAAATATTGAACAAAGTAAACATGAGCCACATCAAGCCAACATAAGCCACAATGGTGCTAAGGAGAGAGGGAACTACACAAACTCCATTATTAAAGACTCTTTGAGCATAAAACCAACTCAAAAAAGAATTTGGAGCATTCAAGGAAAGTAAGATATAGTGTGTATTTTTCATTTTAGTTTTTTTTTTCATTTAGTTTTATTAATTAATCTCACCCTTAAGATATAGGATTGTAAATGTTAGTGTTAGTGTATTTTTATTGAAGTTTTATTACTTGTTTTAACACTTGATCTAACCTCCTTAGATTCCTATGATCGTAGTCTTATCTTTGGTTACTTAGCTTCCTTTAGCCAAAGACTAAAGCTCATTTTGTGTGGATCACTCTATCTCTCATGATTGGTCATTCCAAGTCAATATGGAGGAGGGATCTTAAAACCCATAAAACATTCAAAAGCCAAATAATTTAACAAAAGGAAATGATCTAAAAGGCAACATGAAAAATTCTCAAAAGTTAAATAACACTAAAATATGTGATTCTAAGCACATATCTTTTTTTTAATCAAAAATCATACTCCACAGGTGGCCTCACGATAGAGCCAAGGTCCATTGGGGTGCGGTAGGCCAATAGATTAGAAAATAAGAATAAAAAATATTTTATTGCTACCTAATTTATCAAACAAGTACCCAATATTCATAGTAGATTGATGGAATTGTGAAGGGTCCTGAAGAATGGGGAACACATCATGGGAAGGTAGGTCTATTTTAATTTTCTTGTTTAAAAGTAACTTCATGAGTGGATATTAGTATCACACTTATTTTCCTGCACAAATTTATGTCTATAACAAACATGTATCCTCTATATATTGACGATCACTAGTCACTTGATGTCTTCTCATGTCATTAGTCTGCCTCTTGTATCCTAAGGTATTATCATAAGATGCATAAGTTATGATTTTTACTACCCTAATATTTTCCCTTAAGAAATATTGTTATGTTCACTGATCATTCCTCTAGGGATTCCATTTTGTGAGTTACATTATAAGACTATGGATAGGACCTAGCCTTCCTCACAAATTACCATTCAAAACATCCATTTTCACCATATTTTTTCATTAATTCCACCTCATTGGTGTTCCCTTTATGAGTTGCACTGTAAGACCATGGATAAGACTTGGTCTTCCTCATAAACTTTTCAAATAATCTAAGTCACAACAAAATTACATGTGTCAAATATGAGATAAGATGTGATTGATTATGAGTTACACATCATGAAAATGCTTTCCATCTTGAATTAGTATGTTTTATGCTTACTTCATTAATATTTTCACTTTTATCTTCTTATTTTTTGATTGCATGTAAGAATCCAATCATTTTTCTTAAGTTTTTCATACTTTCCAACTCAAATTAGTGTGATTAATTTAAGACCAATTTTTCCAAATTTGTTTCTCTTTTATACTTCCCAACGTGATTTAGTATGATCGATTCAATTAATTGATTTTTTTTATACCATTGTTTTTTCATGTGCTTTCCACTTTTTTACATTATTTTCATACTTCCCAACATGATTTAGTGTGATTTTACTTATTTTAATTTGGTGCCAAATCTTTTTCAAGGTTTAAAAACAAACTTTTGCCCTTTTGTTTGCCACTCTTTGGTTTATTATACTTAGTAATATTTTGTTATTACACATTACCCAATGTGAAATAGTGCACAATGTATTTATTTTTGATTGATTATGCTTTCCCAAATTTGTTTTGCCTATTTCTTTTTAGCCTTGCACGTGTCCCACATAATGCTAGAAAATAAAACATAACACATATATTTCCTATAGCATATAAAATAAAAGAAAAATACATGTGATAAAAATAAATATATCCATGCATCCATAGCTATAACCATAACACAAACACATAAGATCAACATCCAATTGTTAAAATAGAAAATATCTCTATATATATCATGTGTTTTTGATACAAAGTATAAAAATACATCACTCTAGCTCTAAAGATGGGCTTTGTCATATCTATCTCATGGACTAGCCACACTACCCATCAATGCCTCAGATAGTCCCCTCTGAATAATATGCTATAATGAGTTAGTCCTATATCTCAAGCCTACTACTTGTCTCTAGAGGCTGGCCACCTAGGCCTATACCTATCCTATCTGAATAATGGTAGCCAAATGTATAGCTCTCTCCTAAGACAAGTCCTACCATGCTTGTGCCTCTCCCACTCCTACCCCTACTGGTGGCTATAACCCATATCCATGTGTTTGTAATTACCTCACAACTTGTCCTACTATTCTGAACTAGCTCACTTGAGTTGGGGTAGATGATACCATAGGATCATCCAATGTGGTAGGTTCATATGGTGCTAGCACCCTATCTAGAATATCATGGAGTGATCCCCTCACCAAGGACCCCCATATGGTATCTTCCTCATTTGTAGGATCTACAAAATTCAAACTAGATAGATATTAGATCCTAGATATATGACAAAATCTATCTATAGTCCATAAATCTATTTATATAACTAGTATTCTATTTTCAAAAAATTAATAAAATTTCAACCATTGATTACCTATCTAGATGTAATCTATCACCATATCCTTGTCTAATCATTTAATAATCATAGTCTCTCCATCGGCTTGTCCTTAAAATAACTTATCCATGGGATGCCTCCCAATCAATGCAAACCCTAAGGTGACCACCCATGCCTATCTCAATCCTCACTTTAGTGGTGCTTATATAGACTAGTGTTACCTTGGGTTGACTAATGGGTCATCCTGAATGACACCCTCTATGTTCTCTCTCACCACTAGCATCTCTATTAGTGGTATGATCAAGGTTGTTACCACTCCTAATATGGTGTTAGATTTGATACTTATAACACTCTTACATCCACATCCTTTCCCTCCTTGATACTAGCCATTGTACTTGACCTATATATGGTCTCTCACACCATGGTTTGATCTCTAGTCTCATAACTAGTGCTCCTCTTCCTCCTCTCCCCCTTTTATCTCTTGTATATTGATCCTAAAAAGTGGGAACTACTATAAAAGTTGTCAATTAAGTGAGTATGAACTATCCTGATAAGTGTGTCACTATACATAGCTCTACCCACTAGATTTAATGGCCCATGATCTATGCTCATACTAACTCTAGTGCCACTGTCACCTGACTCAACCAAACTATCATAATGTGTGCATATGGATGCCAAATGATATCTCCTTGTATGACCATCTCTATCTCTATCACATGGGGCATGGATTGTACTACCTGATCGTATCTCCCTCTTAATACCTAAGGCAATCGATCATCAACCACATGGGGTAACCCAACTGATCAATACATCAAAAACCTCTCATATATCCAAGCAGTTAGAAATACCACTTGCCCCATAGTCTTATACCTTCTTAACAACATCCCATACATATCATGAATGAGCTAAAATTGAATGATAAAACCCAAGTCATAAAGTACCCCCTACTTTAATATTGACTGACACAAGGCTAACACATATATTAGTTCCTTATCATCTAACTTGTGACACTACACTCTTGCTATCACAACTCCTATCATAGTCTTTTGTATATCCAAAATCTATGTGATATAGGCATCAAATAGACTCACCCTTAGTCCTAAGTAAATCCTATTTGAGCAAGCCACCCATCAGGCTAATGCTCACCTCTCCTCTTGACCATCTAGTATCCCCATGATCACCTATATCCCTCATATATAAAGTCTAATCAATGCATGGACATCATCTAATGTGATACCAACCTCTATGGTATCCCCATCCACCACCCATATAAAGGTATTGGTCAAGTTTTCCTACGCTCATAGGAACATGACCACTAGATCATCACTTAGTGGAACTCATCACATCTCCCTGATGCCTCCTAAGCCTAGTATGTCTAGTCTAGCTCAGTTCACCTCCACTAGGCACTCTAATAGATTTGGTAGCAAGACACATCCACTAATCACCAAAATATTTGGTGCCTTATAATCATCAAATAAATAAAAGATGTATTATACCTCTATGTCATTTATAATCAAATACATTCTTTTCAAATTCTAACAAAAATCACCTATCTAGCCTGAATCTATTCATTTTTGACCAATTTTCCCTATTTTTAGCCTAATTGGTCATTTTAGTACTTATTTAGGCACTTTGGGCCTTACAAGTACTATATCAGTGAATTTTTGCATTTCAATACTATATCAGCCACTTAGTAACATACTAAGTTGACCTAATGATACTGGGTTAGCCATTTAGACTTAAAAATCTAAGTCAACCCTTTAATTTTCCTCCCTTAGTACTAAGTTTACACTTTGAATTGATTAACTAAGTTGGTAATAGGGTAATAATTCATCCCTCTTCTCCAAAAAACTAAGTCGACCCATACCTACTAGGTCGACCATGTCAAAACCTAATTTTTAACCTACTAGTTTGATTGGGTCAACCTAGTTCATTCAAACTGCCAACTCTTTGACCTTCTTATAATAAATAATTTTTATATTTATTACTCTGATTCCTTTCAATCCATTTCCCTATTTGACCTCTAGCTCCCTTAAAAACTTCTTGGGGTTCATTTTATTTTGTAGAATTGATTTAAATTACAAATTTCTATAAAAACACTTAATTTCAAATAAAATACTCAAAATAAATTTGAAGTTCTTAGTTGCCTACCTGTGCTGCACTCACTACAACCACTGAGCATCCCTCGTATCCCAATTGTCATCTCCTCACCATCTTGGCTCTTTTAGCTTTTACTAGGTATCTTAGAGCTCTATTTTTCTCTCAAAATAGTTAAACAATAGCGAATTAATTCTTTTTCACCCTATTTAAAATTACTATTCATAATTATTTACCCTTCAAATATTTACTGTCAAATATTGGCTAAGATTAGTAATAAGATTTAAGAGTTAAATGAACCCCTTGATAATGTTCATATACATTTACAAAAGTTAATTTCCTTGATGTAATTTATTGGTAATTTACAATAAAATGTACACCATCTCACATTGGAGAGTAAAGCATATCAATCGTGGGAGGATTCTAATGTCATCCATAGTAATCCCATCATGTGCAAAATTTTCAATGCAATGTTGCCATCAAAATTATAGATACTAACATTACCAAAGTTTGATGGAAATGGAGATACATAATTGAATCTTGAATCTTACAAGAAATATTTGGCACATGTGACTAGTAGTTTGACTCTCTTACAATTATTTCCTATGACTCTAGAGGGTTAAGCATTAGAGCGGTTTCATCATTCACTCCCTAGTGGTTCACTACACATATGTGATGAGTTAGAAGAGATATTTCTCATGAATTATATTTATAACAAAGGACGTTGAGTCACATATGAGATATTACCTTCAATACACCAAGGCCATTCAAAAATAGTAAATGAATACATTCTAAGATTGAAAACATGTATTGATAAATTGATCTACTAGTTGATAGATATATAGGTATAATAAATTTTTTATAAAGACCTCATTATTCTTCATCTTAAGGAGAAATTTCTATATGAGACATCCAAATCATTCATACATATATGTTATGCAACTCTAGGATTAGAAAAAAGTTGGGACTAAGTGATACACATTTAAAGGTAGATTTGGATGTGAATTTCCCACAACCATAGTCATATAATATATTACTTGAACACACTCTAACTATTCTTAATAAATAGGTGGAACAAAAAAAAAAACCAATCAAGACACTCAACAAATACAAAGATCCACTTCATAGAGCACTTCCTATAGTGAGTAGAACACAAGACACCAACAAAGGGGATATATATAGTTTTTAAACTGAGATAGGCCTGATGATATATTACTTATATTAATATATAAGGAGATGATAACACTTAATTATAATCATCACCATCCAACACACCATCTACATATGATATAAAATAAACCATATTGTAATTTTCATAATATAAATGGACATTCATATAATAACTATTATGTACTCTGAGATTTGATTGACCAATATGTCAATAGAGGTATTATAACATTTACACAGTGGGAATTGAGAAATCAATCTCCAAAATCTCCTAGATCACACTCCTCTATGATTAGGTTATCCCAAGATTTATTTTTAAGGATCCATTGGTTACTCATCATACGAGCCATGCCATTTCTAGGACACCTAATTATGATAGATCTCATGCACCACATAGTCAACAAAGATGGTAGTCAGTTCAAAAAGATCCACCTATTTATAGTAGCATGGTATAAAAATGGAAATTAATTCAAACGTCAATTATAATTCAACAATAGATTAAGATATTTGATAGAGATCACAAAAATTAGGATAGTTCAATAACCAATTAATATTTTTATGAAATATCATATAAATCAGGACATGGTTTAATAGATGATTATGATATTTATTAGAGATCATAGAGTTTGAGAAATAGTTTAAGAGTCGATTAAGATATTTGTTAGAGATCATATAAATCAGGACATAACTCAATGATTAATTAAGATATTTGCTAGAGATCAAAAACATCACATCAAAACTCAACAACCAATCAAGATATTTGGTAGAGATCATAGCATAATTTAAGTATGATAGCTAATTAAGCTATTTGTTACAAAGTCTACACACCTAGCTACTAGCAGTGTACCATGAGAAACATTAGTTTTAGAATATAATTCTATGCCGACATAAAATGAGTAGTATGGTCACTTAGTCACCATGCCATCTAGATTCATATAGTTCATGCCATAGTTACATGATCCACACTCAGATATCCTATGAATCTTTTATAAAACCCATACTAACAACTAACATTCCTAATCCACTATACATGTCTATTTAAACTTTAATAAATGAATAAAATATCCATTACCATTACTTAGACACATAACATATTTCCATATCACCATTTCAAAGAATGAATATAATCAAACACATATGAAAATACACGATGTCACAAATCAAGATACCAATATACAAATACCCATATAAAAACAAACATCCATATATTTATAACTTAATACATATTTTTAGTACAATAATATAATTAACTTAATAATTTGGGCTTGGTCAACAGAACTAGCCCCCTCAATCTCACTCTCTAAAACATCCATATTAGAGATAGAGAATCCACTATCCCTCTAAGACCTCAATTGAAACATACATGTAATTTATCTATCCTATATCACTACTAAATTAACTAACACCTCCACACACTCTCACTATAGATGTATATAGTCATCCATTATCCCACTACCTACCCCACCTAAAGGATTGAGTATGGGAAAAACATGTATTTATAGATCAAATTATGCCTTGTCTCTATCAGTAGTTGCTCTATATGATACACTAATAATGATTGATTGATCAAACAAGTGAGCATCAATTCCAATAACATCCATGTCCCTCTCCATGATTCCATCATCCATGACATCATCAAGGATATGTTGTGTCAGTACTCAGAGTGTAGAATCATTGGCAGTCTCTCAATACGTGTCATCACTTGGAACTACACATACCAACTCAATGGATTAGGTACCTACCCAAGTAAATAAGTAAAAAATTAAACATAACATACAAATATACAATTTCAATCTACCCTCAATTACCTTAAGGGGTTCAACATCTAACACATCCTCCATGATGATCCCACATCCTAGGAATAGTGATGCCCATCTATGCTCCCTTTACCATGCTATGTAGGAATCAGTTTCTCCTACATCATTTATATCTAGTATATCAAGTACTAGATCCCACTCTATCAGCAACATTGGAGCTAACTATATAATCAATGGTCTAGGCCTACTCCTTAGCCTTATTAAATCTCAAGAACTACTCAAACACACCAATGGGCTGGTGGCACATCCTAAGTAACTATAAATTTCCACATCACCTGACCATGTTAAAACCTCTTGAATACATTGACCCAACAATCATGTAACTAACAAATCACTCGTACCCATCTCAAATGAACCCCATATTCAGGCCATCCTTCATAACCCTTTTAGGGTCTCTAGATAATATCTCAAGCCATAAACCTATCCAACACCTATCAATAATATATCATGATCCTCTTGGGCATGTAGGTTGTACTAATCCACCTCTTTATAAATATTTTAGGGTGAACCCAATCACCTCATTGAGGCAATGTTGATCTACTCACTACTATATGATCTTAATCCCAATAATGTAATAGTGTAGAAGACCCAATCACATCTACAAACATCTCCAAAATGAAGTGGTATAAATATCAATACAAGTGGGATAACATAGTACAACCCCATGAGTACACACTACCATACTCCACTATATCTAGTAATATTGCATTCATTTTATATGATATAGATATACCACTTCCATCCATAACAACAAATAAAGATAATAGAACCACTAAATTTTTTCATAACCATGGAACATTCATTGTAGTAATCAATGATACTAATACATCACTATTACTCCCTACCTGATGAGTCCTCATAGGCATCATTAATAAATATCTTGTAGCTTGCTCTATAAATCAATCACTAGTGGCCTCCTATGACACTACCCTTTGACCAATAATTGGAAATATTGGGATCCTATAAACATCCTCTAATGTGATAGTCATCTCCCTAGTAGGTAACCAAAATGTTCTCATATCCGCATTCAACCTCTCATACAACATTATCATCATATGTTTGTCCTAGGACATTAGAGCCAATGATAACACATGACCTAAACTAGATCTATCTACCACAACCCTCTCCTCATTTGTCAAAGGCAATCCCTGTAAACAATCCATCATCTATCTAATCTAAAACTCTCTCATACACACATCCACCTATTAAATACATCCAAATCTAGAATTAACATCAAAAAAATAAGATAAACATACAATAATAGTCATAAAACACCAATAAGAATTAACAACACCAAAAACTTGGCCTAGTGGACACTATCACTGCATATGAGACAATGGCACCCTAACTAGGACACTCACACCATGTCTTAAGCACTAATGCCATTATTAGGACAATATCACCACATTTACCAAAAAGGTCCTTAACTACCAAATTTTCTCTAAAAATGATAGAAAATATATTAATTATTTTAAAAAGTAAGGAAAAAGGATAAATTCCTTACCAGGGTAACCTCTTCTCCAATGTGAATAAGTACCTCCACCTCCTCATATTGGGTTGAAATCACTCCTTATCTCTTTGGAATGATTTATAAGTTAGAACAAACAATTAATATCAAGTCAAATGGTTTAAATGAGTTATAAAACCAATTAACCAACATATTTAAGACACATTTTACAAATTCCACTACCTAAGGTTGACCTTGTATGCTAATTTCACCAACTAATACCAATTTATTTCAAATGGGATATCTAAAAAATATAGCTTTTATTTACAATCCATTTCTTATGGGTGGGACTTGATCCTAATGTACCTCACCTTATATTAATTCCACTAATATCCTGATCAAATTCAACTCTGTAAAATAACAAAACCTATATTTCTTTAAAAAACTCAATATAGACCAAAGGTCTATCCTACTATAGATTTAATAATAAACAACTCCATTACAATCGATAAATTAATCAAACTACATCACCCTAGCCAACTACCATTAACAAAGGGTGAGAGTGTAGCTAAGTTGGTGTGAAGGTGAGTCATGAGGGGTAGTGTTAGGCTAATGATCCTATTACTATGCATCACCAATTTGATTCACACTAGTTTACCCTAAACCCTTTAAAGGGTGAGGACATAGCTGAATTGGTGTAAAGGTGAGTCATGAGGCATAGTGTCAGGCTAATGATCCTAGTGCTACACATCATTAGTTTGATTCACCCTAGTTTACCCCAAATCATTTTAAAGGTGAGGATGTATCCTAATTGGTATGAAGGTGAATCATGAGGTGTAGTATTAGGCTAATGATCCCAATATTATACATCATTAGTTTGATTCACCCTAGTTTACCCTAAACCCTTTTACTTTATTGGTGATGAAGGGATTTGAAATGAGGTCAAACAAGAAAGGGAATAGGGAATGGATGGAAAACTAGGTCATAGAGGAAGAGGATGGGGATGAGGAAGAAAGATATTTGGTGGTGACAATAGAAGGCATATTGCAAAGAGGTGATGATGTAGGATTAATAGGTAGTTTGGTGGTGATGGTAGCTGATGTTAGCAATTTTTTGGAGGCAACATATTTTGTTTGGATTTCAAAACTTTCTTAATCTATGATGGTGGTGCTAGGTGTCTTTGGAAAAATTGAAAAATGAAGGTTACATAGTTGTTTTTAGGGTATTTATTGAAATATGGAACAAAAAATTTAGAGGGGATGACCCTTGTTTAAGTCCAATTGAAATGGATAAGAAGAATATGATAAGTGCCATTATTGTTGTACATGGATCTTGGCCTTTTATGGATGATAAAGACCTATTCTTATATTCCTTTTCATGGTGCCTCTAGTGGTGGGATATGGGTATTAACACCCACTTTGGGATTTTATTTAACTTCTTCAGTGGGTAGGGGAACAAATAAAAATGGGGAGGATGTTGCCATCCACCTAGTTTCTCTACCACCCATGTCATGGCTACTATCTAGAGGACCTCCTATGTGGTGTATGATAGGTTATATCACCCACTATAATCTCATTGGGTTATGTTAGGGTCTAGAGGATCTCATCCCCTTAGCTTTTCAAATGGTCTGGATGTTAGAGGAGTCTTAGCCATAGTCCCCCTAGTTACTCAAATAATGGAGAAATCCATCTATGTCACATAAGGACTACAAATACAATGTCTGATCCCCAACCATTTTTTGAAGGAAGTGTAGACACCAAAATTATGTCACACTTGTGCATAACTCCTTGTGTCAAAACCCCCCTTGAGCCTTTTTTCAATAATAATAATTAGCCTCCCTAACCCATACTTTTAGCCCTCACACATTTAATTAATTTAAAATATTTAATTAAGTTAATTAAAAACCCCTTATTCCACCTTACCTAGCCACCTCATCCTAAGACTAATTATCACCTAATGAGTCACCTCAAGATTTAGTCCCCTTATCTTAACTACTCATGACTTATTCTTACCTCAAAAATAAATGCTCAACCAACTATATCCTTCTTAACCTCCTATTTCTACCATTTTGCAATGGATACCACACTTGTCATGAGAAACAATAGAAAATAGGCTAAAGATAGTACTTTTACCTATTCACATGCCACTGATGTTAGTCAAACCATGGTCGCATCGAAAGGATCACCGATGTTAGTTATATAAGCCAAACTCCAAACTAATGTTCAGGTTAGTAAAAATCAAGAAAAATCATTCTTATTTGCATACAAGCTTTTGGCATTCAAATTTCAACATCTTGGCCTATTGTTACCTTGCATAAGTTAACCCAAATGAGGAACTAAGCTCTTGAGAACCAATAACACCCACTTATTTTCTCTATTCAAAGCATTAGTTTGGCAAGCCTGATAGGAGCCATCTATTTAGCACTTATTATTCAATTACCTCTACAACTAAGTACATCACTAATTATATAAGTCTTTATTCAGTTAATTTACAATAATTCTATATCTATTGTTCATTACTTTACACATTCCTGATTGAACCCCTGTGAAGGAGTTATAAAGCTTCCCCACTTATTTCCCCTTATTCCAACACACCAAACCTCTGACCATATCCATCCAAACACTATTCTCTCTCTCACAACTCTCCTCCAACCTTCCAGACCTAACCAAAAGCATTTCCCAAACCCAAAAAGCCTTCTTTAAGCTCCTAGGCAATTTCTACCCCTAAAAACCTTAACAACCTAACTGATATCAACCACACTTACCTACCGACCTTGATAGCCTAACTGATATCAATCACTTTTAATACTGACCTTGGTAGTCTAATCGACATCAAAAAATATGGATTTCCAATAACCCTTCTAAAACTTGCCTAAATAACTTCCAAAATACAAACTGAATATACCACCTACATTCTATTACTTTTTTTTGAACTCAGGTTATGAATAACATAACATTATCCCTCTTTTACTCTCTCTTAGTTATTTATTACTCTTTTGTCTCTCAAAAGTGGATTGCCATCTCTAAGGAATTTTGACACTTCCTATAACAAGCATGTAGCTTGGTAGCCCACTCATATATCTACTAACAGACATTTTGTGGTAGTGCTTTCTTACTTGCAGGTAATCCTCCCCAACCAAAGAAGAGTGCTCACAATGTTTCGATATGGCATGCAAACCAATATGGGTTTATTCTAATTACTTATCCCTATCCTTCTTCTCTATTTTCCCTTAGACTTGAAATATACAAATTTTAGTAAAACATTTCTAGCAATTTTGGTGGGACCCTAGAATTTTCCTTGGGTTCAATGCTTGTTTTAAGCATTCATATAGGTGCATTATAGTGAAAATTTCATTTCTTAAATTTTCTCCTTCTTATCTCCTTCAAATAAAAAAAATTCAACATTTTATTTTTTGTTTAAGGGCAATAAATTGAAATTTCTCCTTCCTTGCCACTCTTTTTTCTCTTTGCCTCTAAAATAAATTTATCATTTTTATTAGAAGTTAAAAGAATATTTTATTTATTTCTCTCTTGCATGCACATTAGGATAGTGGAGTTCATTCTCTACTCCTATTTCATATTTTTTTTCATTCAAATCTAAATATTTCAGATTTAGGATTAAAACTTACTACACTTCATTATTTGCTTGTTGCATATTAGCTCACCTAGTTAATTACAAGTATTATGAATGAATTTTAGTGCACCTATGTTACACAACCAAATCACACTCAAAAAAACAAGTATCTAAACTCACATGAGACAAGGCCCATCAGGATTTCGTTAGTAGGTGGATCACCTTACCTTACCCGAATATCTTACTTGGATTTCACCACCAAGGGGAGAACCCACTCCATTCTCTGGTGGAGTATAAACTCTAGAAAGAAGGTATATTTTAGCTAAGCAACCTATCTTGGCTTTAGGTCCATGAAGTGTAAGGATCATGATCCTATAACAAGCCATATACCTAGTCTAACATATGTTTCCTCTTGAGCACTAAAACTAACATAAAACTAGCTCTAGATTGCTTTCTATTACCTTTGCTAACCAAATTCTCCTCTCACTATATAATTAAGGCATAAGCCAACATGCGACTAAAATTAATTTCTAGGAGTTAATAATTAGTGGATGTATGTTCCTTTTTTATTTTTCTATTGCCTTTTATATTTTGGAGTTGGTAAAGACATTTTTCCATTGATTCACAAAAATAACACTATTTTTAATACCCACTTTATATAACCTATTATATCAAGTTTTTTGAGTATTCTTCCTTCTTACATAGACCTCTTGCATCCTCTATTTTACCTAGATTCTATCTCTAGGTTTCTAAAATGTTGGATTTTCCATCTCTCAGTATATCACAGTGATCGACAGTGATTAACTACACTGACATGACATGATTTAGCTACTGACATTAGTTAATCCCACTAACATCAGAAAAATTTTACTACCAACATTAGTCAAATGAATGACATCATTGATTGTGTAATTTTAGATTGCTCAAAATATCAAGTTAAAACAACCCACTACCTACACCCAAACCTAGTTTTTCCTTATTCTATCTATTAATAATATTCTTACTTCTTCTTACATGTTATTGATGTGAGCTCAAGCCAAAATTCTTGTTGATTACACAAGCCATCAACCACTTCCACCTTCACCACTTGATATTGATTCTATCATAGAGCATACTTTATATATAGATTATACTTCAAGCCCCAACCAAATTCCCATTGTACCTAAAGGAGATCAAGATTTTGATAAATTTCTTGATCATAATGTGGCAGCCCTTCAACATTACCTTACCATGAGTCATACCCATAATTCTTTGGGTGACACAATCTATGGTATGCCAACCTCTCTAATGGAGACAAATTTAGTTTTAGCTATCTCCACTATTTTCCCCATGGTTACTCAAACCACCACTTCAACAAGTAACCCAACCATAAATAATGTCCAAAGTTTAACATCACCAACTACCCAATCCCAGCTAAACCTTGGCATGACTTCTCTACTTTCACAATCACAAGTAGTTCAGTCAAGTCACACCCCATTTCAAAATTTAGTGGTACCTATTCCATCTACTCTCGTACCTATAATTACCTAAGTTATGACTCACCCTTCATCTAGTCTAACCATGCCAATAACCCAAATTATAATAACAACATCCAACCAAAGCATATTATTTAACCCAATGAGACAAGCCCTTTTTATTTTTTCCCCTCAGCCTATGACTCATTATCCTTATGTTGCACTGGTACAACCTCAACAAGCTATGTCATATGCTCCCTTTGCTTCCTATCAGTTTCCCTATAACTTAGGGGGTATCTCCCAGACTAATCCCCCTCCAGACCTCATTAAGATGATGATGGAAAAGATTTCTAATCTAGAGACATCCATTTTTGGTTCAAAGAATGTGTTATCTTATGATTAGATATGCAATGAACCCATCCATCCTTCTATGCCTATTCATCCTTATCCAAGCTAATTGGAACTCCCTAAATTTACTTAGTTATAGATTAAAGAGGACCCACAATAACATTTATGAGAATTTAGACATGCTTTTTATTTAATAGGGCATGATGATGAGTTACTACTATGCACTTTCCCTATGTATCTTTTAGGTGTTGCCCTAGATTGGTATAGCTATATAACTTAGTGCTCCCTTTTTTCATTTGCCTAACTCACACAAATATTCCTAGACCATTTATCTATTAACATTTCTAAAAAGGTTTCTATTATAGACCTTTATTCTATTAGATAATTTGATGATGAGTCTATCATAGATTTTATCGCTCATTGAAGAGGCATAATCAATCAACTCTCCTTCTCATTACCCCAACCTGAGATTATTTAGCTCTTCTCAAGGGCATGTGATAATCACATTTCATCCACACTCTGATTATAAACTTTATACACATTTGATGAGGCCTTTACAATGGCACAAAAACTAAAGCTTCAAGATATAGATGAATTTAAAATCAAGTTGTGTGGTAAGAATGCCAATTCCAAATCGAATGACTCCTCTTATTCTAAAACTTCTCCTTCTAACCAAAAATCTAAAGGCTCTACCAACTAGATGGTCATTAAATCAAATTCTTCCACAACCATAAACTAACCTAATTCCTCAACTTCTCAAAATTTTACCAAGCAATTCCAACAGTAGTATGAACAAAGACAATACACTCCCATTGGGGAGTCATATACATCCATTTTGGAAAAACTATTTCAGCAAGGTGTCATAACCCTTCCTCAAATCAAACCTCCTATATAGTTTGACATAGTTTGACCCCTCCCATCCTATTCTAAATTGGTATAAGGAGGATGAGTTTTGTATCTACCATCGAGTTAAAGGCCATAATTCTAATAAATTTAAAACATTCAAGAACATTATTCAAGACATGCTTGATAGGGGTGATCTCATCTTGGATAATCCTAATGCACCTACTATTCAAATAGCCTTTTCCTAACCATTCACCCAATCAAAATATTGTTCAAACCATGACTAAATAATGTGATCATAATATCCATATAGTTAATATGGTCTTTCCTTTACCTCTAGTTCAACCTCTCCTACAACAAGGGTACCCATTTTATCGACTCCTCCCCCACAGTCAGTGGCATTTATTTTTACCATTCATCCTCCCTAGGTAGAAGAGCCTATTTCAACCATTACACTCTTATGTGAGGAAGAGCCTCCTTTACCACTTCTTTTACCACCAAAGGAGCTAGTATTGTCAGTTCCTTTTACACTAATATTACCTATCATTTTACCACTTGAAGACCATGCCTTACCCATTCTGTAGCCACATGTTGAGGGGAACATCATTCCTGTGTTATACCCTCTTGAGGAACCTTCTTCACTTACCTCTCCTCCACTGATAGAGAGTAATAATCCCTCCACTCTACCTTTGCACCTAAAAGAGTCAGTGTTATTTACTCCCACATTAGATGAGAGACCTATTGTGCCTACTCCAATTTCACCAATCTTACCACTTCTTTTACCTATGGAGGATCATAATTTACCTATTCCTCACACACATGTTGAGGGAAAAATTATAATTATGCTCTACCCCCTTGAGGAACCCTCTTCACCTACCTCTCCACCCATGGAATACCATGCCTCTTCTGCTGTCCCTATCAAAGAAGACCCTATTGCAGCTCTTTCTCATCTTTGGCCCAATGTAGCAGAGAACAAAAATTTCCTTCTATATCACAAACCTCAACCTTTTAAAGATGTAACCATAAGGCCTACATCAACTTCATCTAAACCCTTCTCATGATTGGTGAAAAGTTTATAATTTCTTGAATGCATGAAACTAAATGATGTGGTATTTTGGGACCGACTTAAAACTCCTTATCCAACAAAATGAGAGTGGACCTTTACTACCAACCCTCTCACTACCCTTTACCATAATGTGTTTGACAAAGCTAGATATTCCTCACTAAAATCACTAAAAGTTCATCCATCTATGTTAGAACCCTCACCCTCATATGCATTTTCCACATTAAAGTAGATTAGGCCTTTAGGTGTACACCTTGTCTCTAGTATAATTCATCCACAGGTGAAATTAGATCTAACTTTCAAACCACAAGTTGGAGTTTTATGGCCTAAAATATATAAAAATGTTAAGCTTCCTATATCTCACTGATCCTTCCCTCTTTAACCCTCAGATTTAGCATCAATTTTGGGACCACACCCCTCTACTTTAGTTGGAGTATTGCCAATCCAAGCAAAATAAAAGGCTAAATTACCTCCACTACTACCTTTGCCACCTAGTAGGCCTTTCACATATGACACCATGATACCTAACACTAAGAAAGTGTCAGTAAAACATGTAAATCTACCACCACTAAACAAGGCACCATGAAAAACCACCCTTATGACTCTTAAATAAAAGGTGTCCACTCCTATTACCATAACAAGTGCAAGCCCACTCACAAGATCTCTAAGATTTTTCCTACATCAGTTGTTGTAATATTCTATAATAACTCTTCTTCTCATTAAGCCTTATATTCTTCTTGAAATGAATGAATCTTGGTTTAATGATACATAAATGTGTCTATATCATCGTTCACCTAGACATGATACTGAGAGTTGTAAATCCCTCACAATAGTCATTCGACAACACTTTGATGTTGACTTGCTCATTGTTGATACTCTTATTAACCTTCATATTATTCCACATCTAGTATCCACAATGCCTCCTATTATTTCACCTAAATTCAAACCCAAGGATGTTGTTGTACCCCCTTTTCCACTTCACCTATATTTTAGATCAACATAGTTTTAGATTGAGGTAAAAGCAGGTTTTGAAGGGGCCCCGAAACCCTTTAATAGAGAGTAAAATAAGAACAACTAAGCCCACAGGCAATGCCTAAAAACACTACAAAGAGGTAGCAAAAATAGGTTTTGAATGGTCCTGAAACCATAAGAGACACATCCGGTCAAAAGTCTGGTGGTACAACAAACAAAAGCTAACAAAAGAAGAACAAAGATCAGTACCAATTTCTTAACCAACAAGGACCAGATTAGATCAACATAGTTAATGTGGCCATGCAATCATAAAACAAAAATGATAAAGGTAAGGAAAAAGTTGTTTCTCCTTGGGCTAATCCCTTTTACAAAGACACTCTTCCTCTGAATCCCATGATTTTAATTTTGGGTGTCCCAAAACTAACATCTTTGGATGTTATTCAAAGCTTGATGGTGAAATAACTTCACCAAACTCTTATGAAAATGTCCTTGTATGAGTTAATCCAAAACTCACCCTAACACCTTCAAGCTTTGATTAGTGCCTTGCAAGAGATTGAGGTACAACTTGATGATCCCAAACATCTTGTAGCTTTGGTCAGCTCTCTTAATTCCATCTCCTTGTATTCCTTTAGTAATTCAAAAATTCGACTTCAACACCCTAAAGATCAAGATTTTGACCTTTTTATTACCACATATATTAATAAAACTCATGTCAAGAGAGTCATGATCAATGGGGGAGATAGTATTAATATTATTTCCACCCATGCCTACAAATAGCTAGCTCTTCTTGATAATTTCATATCTCAAACCGATGTGGTACTCTGATCCTTTAACGATACTATAGCTACTATGGTGGGCACTATTATCTTACATATTCATGTAGGTCCCCACATAATTCTTGAGCTCTTATATGTTATTTAAGGAGAGTTATAATATAACATCCTCCTTAGATGACCTTGGATACATGATATGGCATGTGTAACCTCAACTTTTCACCTCTATGTCAAGTTTGAGCATGATGGTCAAGTGCATGTTATACCCACTGACCCACCTCCATTTACAACATGTAACATGACTTATAGTCCTAAAGATGTTTCATTCCATTAAATACATTATCTTCTCTGCATGATACTTATGAAGCTTCCACAAGCTCCACTACCTTGGCTATATAGATATTGGTAACACAAATTATTGACACGGATCCTATAGAATAAAATTTTAAATAGTTGTTACTCAGAGAATATCATTTGTTGACGTTCAATATGTTCTATAATCCACAAGAGTATGGAAAGATTCATATGCACCTAAGTTATAATCTTGTATTGGGATTTTCATCCCTTATGGGCCCCATAACCTTTGAACTAATTTCACATATGAGGGAATTGATCAGGCTCTCACTATCAACAATCCATCCCCTTCACCACAACCATTTACCTATGATTTCTCTTTCCCAAGCAAGCCTAGATTTACTCATACCTATCTCTATAGGTGTGCCTAGAAAGGATTTAGTTTGGTTCATTATGATCAAGGTGTCTATATGCCCATTTAATATCCAACTAAAAAAACCATTAAAAATGCCAAAAAGAGGCATGGAGTGGGTTATGACAAACCAACTAAACTCACCATAACTTCCCATGTACCAATTATTGAAGAACCAATCTCTCCTTCTCCAACATCACCTACTAAATCAAAGGTATCTATACCTCTTAATTTTTTTTTCAATAAATTCCATCCATTTGGGGCCTCTCACTTATCACCAGGGTAAGTAAACAAGGTCCTTTTCTCTCATTCATCTTGAAATAATTAATGAAGAATCTCCTATTAACACTATCCAATGTCAAGATGATGATGCTATTCTCACATACATGGGTGTAGATGATTCTTATATCCAATGATGACTCCCATCTAAAACATAAGTTATGTTAAAAAAATCAACCATTAACATTAATTTACCCTCTCACGATAACCTCCACGTCCTAAAAATTGGCCAATCTTTGGATTCTTCTGAGCAAGCTAATTATACCACATTTCTTAATAACCATAGAAAATCCTTTTCTTGGTCTTATAATGACATGCCTAGTATTGACCCCTCTATTATGACCCATAACATTGTCATAAATCAAGATGCTAAACCTGTTAAGTAGAAGCTTCATAAGATACGTCTTCATATTTCTCTCCATGTCAAAGAAGAGCTCCAATTCCTCCTTTCTATTAACTTTATCCAACCCATTGACTACCTGCAATGGATTTCTAATATTATTCCTATCACAAAAGAGATCAGGGTAATCTACATTTATAATGACTACTATGACTTAAACCTCACTTATCTAAAGGATGACTTTGCATTGCCAAGTATTGACCAACTTGTTGATATAACAATTAGATATGATATGCTATCACTTATGGATGGGTTTTATGGATATAATCAAATCCTAGTTTCTCCTAAGAATCAACACAAGACAACCTTCATTACCCCATGGGGGAATTTATATTATCGGGTCATGCCTTTTGGTTTGAATAAAATTGGTACCACCTACCAATGTGATATGACTTACATCTTCCATGATCTCCTAAACAAAATTATGGAAGATTATGTGGATGATTTACTTAGAAAGTCTAAGCTTCACCAAGATCACTTGATGATTTTCAAGATCATATTTTCTCATCTCCTCCAATATAACATTTGACTAAACCCAAATAAATGTGTCTTTGGTGTTATTTCAAGTAAGCTTTTATTCTTTATCATTTCTCTCTATGGTATTGAAGTTGACCCTAATAAGGTTAGAGAAATACTAGAGATGCTTCCACCTACTAATATCAAACAACTCTGTATCCTATAAGGAAAACTTTAGTCAATCTATCACTTCATCTCCCCAATTGTCAGATCATTACCAACCCTTTAACCATCTCCTCAAAAAAGATATCTCCTTTCATTGGGATACAGATTGCTAGGAAGCTTTGATACACTCAACTAGTATCTCCTCTCCCCACTAGTTCTTATTCCACTTTAGGAAAGTTAGCCTTTCTACCTTTACATCTCTACAATTGACCATTCTCTAGGTGCTACGATTGCACATCAAGATTATCAACATTAAGAATATGTAGTTTACTACATAAGCCACACACTTATTAATTATGAGACTCGATATACCCATATCAAAAAGCTTTGTCTCGCATTGGTCTTTTTAGCCTTCAAGCTTTGCCATTATCTCCTAAATCAAAAAACCTACATGGTCACCCATGATGATCCCATCAAATACATGCATTCCAAGCCATATCACAACCAATATGTAGCTCAGTGGCTAATGCTCATTACTAAAATTGATTTAGAGTTTATTCAAGAAAAATATATCAAAGGGAAAATGGTCACTAACCAGTTAACTACCACCCCTTTACTTGATAACCAACCTTTAGATCTTGAATTCCTTGATGAATCCATCACAATTCTCTCCACTGATGACATCTCTTATCAAATGATGATGTTCTTTGATAGATCTAAATGTTAATACGGTAGGGGTGCGGGGGTCATTCTTATTCCTCTAGATGGAAAACCTATGCCTTTGTCAGTTAAACTAGATTTTGAATGTAATAACAATATGGTTGAATATGAGGCTTTAATCTTAGGGCTTCAAATGGCTCTTTTCTTGGGTATCAAATCCATAACCATTTTTAGTGACTCTTAGCTAGTGTTTAATTAGGTTAATGTTTCTTACCTATGAAAAAATGAAATTTTGTAGTGGTATAAACATCATGTAGATATGTTATTGGGATCATTTGACTCTTATCTCTTACAAAGTGTTCCTTGGTCTACAAACAAGTTTGTTAACACAATGGCTTCACTTGTATCACATATACTCTCTTCATCCTCTTCCTCAAAAATATATGTCACCGAGTATCACTTAACATTACCCACCTATGTATCAACTAACATCCTCCTTATCAGAAATGTAACATCCATCCCACATGACTTATAGTACAAGAAACTCATGGATTATCTTTCATTTTATATTACCCCTTCTGATCTCTCTAATAATGGGAGATGTGCCTTCATAAAATGTGTCACTCATTACACTATGCTAAGGGGACTTCTCTATAAGCAACGTTTTTATGGTATCCTCCTTAATTACCTCACTAGTATTGAGACTCCCTTTGTTATTAAGGAAGTCCATTACAAGATTTGTGTTGGAAATTTCAATGGTCATGTAGTTTTCAAGTGTATCCTTTAACTCAACTATTATTGGCCAACACTCCATCAAGATTGTGTTGATTACATTTATCATTGCATCAAATGTCAACAACATGATAACCTACTTCACATTCCAAGTCATGCATTACTACTCTAATCAAAGAGATTGATGCTCATTCATCTCTCCATCATCATTTTATCATTACTGCCACTGAATACTCACCAAGTGGGTTAAGGCTATTCCTCTCATCTCTACTAAGGATAAAAAATTATTGACTTTATCAACCATCAAATCATATATCATTTTGTTGTCCCCCATAAAATTATAATATATAATAGAAAATCTTTCAAAAAAAAGACTATCTAAAGTCTTTGTGATACATTTGGAATCAAATTAAGATTTTCATCACCATATTATCCATAAGTGAATGGATAGGTAGAATTGTCTAACAAAACATTGGCCAAAATTCTCATTAAGGTAGTCAATGATATGGACAAGGATTGACACACACACATTCCCTTTGCTTTATGGGCTTACTGCACTAGCATTTGAACCCCTACAGGTGCTATGCCTTTTTACTTGGTGTATAGGACATAGGCTATTTTACCTCTTGAGGTTTAGATTCCTTCTCTTCATATTTCTCTAAAAAACCTACTTACTAATGATTACTTTCACTAAGAATGTTTGGCTCAACTTGAGTTGCTTAATGAGTACCATCTCATAGCCCTCAACCACCTCCAAATATATCAAGAGCGTATCAAACATGCTTACAAAAAAAACTTCAAAGAGAAATATTTTAGTATTAGAGATCTCATCTTAAAAAAATTAACATGTGACAAACATGGAGAAAAGAAAATGGGGTAAGTTTGTTCCTAATTGGCTTAGACTCTATATCATAACTCACAAGTATGGCTTAATAACTTATCATTTATCTTCTATCAAAGGAAAGCCAAAACTTAAGCCTTTAAATGCCTTACACCTATGACCATTCTTTTGTTAACTAAGTAATGCTTCACCTCATGTTTAACTTGAGCTCATCCCTTAAGCACCCCTATTACATTCATCTCACTTCCTCTTAACCCTTACCCTACACACTTAGTTTAATTACAAAGTGCTATGGTTTTACCCTCAAAGTGAAAAACTCCTAAGCCTCTATAGTCTTGTCCATGAATAAAAGCAAAAAAAAAGTGGGATATGTAGACAAGTTATAATCTCTTAGGTCACGATTCTCAATGCAGACTACTCCCTTGAAGGACATCTATATAACTTCCCTTTACTACTATCAATAGACTGCTCCTTTGAAGGATAACAATTTAAAATAAAAAATAAATGCTTAGACCACTCTCTTGAAGGATGACTATGCCAAGCTTTTTTATCAAAGGGAAAACAAATAGAAAGTTTCTCATATTGATTAGATTCATATTGTTAGGATCTTAGAGTACAATTGATTACTTTTGTATAAGCAGCTAAACATAGAATTGAAACCAGAAGTAATAAGTAACTAGAAATCAAAAACAACAAATAATAGGAGATACAAGAAACAACCAATCTTGTATTAAACTCTTCCAAAAGGAAATACAATGAAGAAATATCTCTCTCCTCACACCTCTCAGATGTACAGTAATTCTCCTTCAAGAGTTCTCTCTCTCTCTCTATCAATTACAACCAACTCAATTACTGAGTTGTTCTTGTAGATCTTCTTGATCTTGCTCCTTGCAGATCTAATTAATCTTGCACCCCAATTACAATACTACCCCATGGGTCTCTTAAATAGAATTGAAAGCAAATAATAATTAGAAAAAAAGACTCAAGACTAATTTTAGTCTTTACATGCAAACTAACTATTCTCCTAAAAATAGGAATTCTGGAAACGCTTGGAAACACACAGAAGTCGGTGTCAGTCTGAAGATGACCGATGCCGATTGATCCCTAACCAATGTCAATTGGTTCTAACTAATGCTGACCAATGCCGATCAACCCCTAACTGATGTCAGTTGGTTCTGACCAGTTCCACCAATGTCAATTACTTTGTATCTCATTGGTGAAGCTTTTAGCTCCATAACTCAACAACCTCCGACTTGGAGATAAAAAACTGCACCTGTACCTATATAACAACATCCTCTAAACATCTCTAGCTTGTTTTTCCCTCTTCAAGTTCAATCTTGAAGACCAACAAAAGTTGAATAAAGATTCAACTTCTCCTTTGTTACCAACTTTATTAACATATCAGCAGGGTTCTTATCTGTATGGATCTTTTCCAGCTTCAATTGTCCATCCTCCAACACCTATCTAATGAAGTGGTACCTAAGCTGTATATGTTTGGTTCTTGAATGAAAGGCTGAATTATTTGCCAAATGAATTGTACTTTGACTATCACTGTACAATCTACAACTCTCTTGCTCCTTTCCTAACTCTTCCATGAACTGAGTCATCCAAATCATTTCCTTGCTAGCCTCTATGACTGCAATGTATTCTTCCTCTATAGTAGACAAGGCAACAACCTTCTGCAACTTTGAAATCTAGCTAACCACTGTTCCACCAATAGTGAACACATATCCTATGGTGCTTCTCCTACCATCCAAGTCACATGCCATATACAAATCTTCATACCCATGTAGAGAGTGTTTGATCCTCCATAGCATAAATGCCTACTGCTAGTCCCTCTCAGATATATGAGGATTAACTAAACTACTTTCCAGTGTTCCTTTCCTGGATTGGCCATACAATTGCTGACAACTCCCACTACTTGGGCAATATCTGGTCTAGTACATACCATTGCATACATTAAGCTCCCAATTGCTGAAGCATATGGAACTCTACTCATGTACTCAACCTAATCATGTGATTTAGGACACTATTCTTTGCTCAACTTGAAGTGTCCAGTCATAGGTGTGCTTACTAGTTTTGCATCTTGCATATTGAACCTCTCCAACACCAACCTAGCCTTATGTCTCATTTGTCCATTCTCTCCTTCCTTTAACCTATATACCCATTTGTTTTTTAGTGCTTTCTTTTTGGCTGGAAACTCAACTAAATCCCACGTATGGTTCTCTTCCAAGGAATCAATTTCCTCATTCATGCCATGCTCCCACTGTTTCTTGGATTCTACCTACATTGCCTTATCAAAATTTTTTGGTTCTCCACCATTAGTGAGCAACAAGTAGTATAAAGAAGGGGAATAATGAATTGGATGTTTAATTACCCTTTTAGACCTCCTTATGGGTGTTTGAGACTCATTTATAGCTTGCTGTCTGTGCAAATTTTCTTTTGATAGTGACCGATCCTAGTCATCTCTGATCGATGTCAGTCTGCACCCAACTGATGTCGATTCCTCCTGATCGATGTCAGTTACCACCTGACTGATGTTGATTTCCACCTGATTGACATTGGTTTCCACCTAACCAATGTCAGTATCTATGTTTTTTTGTGAGTGATGATTTTTACCCGTGAGCTCATTGTGGATCATAACCTCTTCCAAATCAAGATTGCCCTACTTAGAATTATTTAGCCTCTTGATTTGATCACTGTACATCACCTTCTCATTAAAAACCAAAGCTTTTCATTTCTTAAATGTGTCAAAAACATCAAATTTCCTCTTTGTGCAATAAACCCATACCTTTCTTGTAGCATCATCAATGAAAGAAACATAACACTGTGATCGTCCAATAAAAGCTACCTGAGCTGGTCCCCACATGTTTGTGTGAACAAGCTCCAACTTGTGCTTCTTCTTTGTTGACCCAGTTTTGAGAAACCTCACTTTCTTTTGTTTCCAAAAAATACAATGCTCACAAAAATCTAGATCTATGCTTTTCAAATCTAAAAGCTTACCTTTTGACTTAAGAACATTCATTCCCTTCTCACTCATGTGACCAAGCCTACAATGCCACAACTTTGCATCTACATCTAAAGTATATAAAATATAAGGAGAATAATCAATAATACAAGTAGATAGATAAAGTATACCTACTCTCTTACCTTTTGCTAATACAAGTGTACCCTTGGAAACTTTCCAAGATTTATCTATGAGAGTTACTGTGCAACCCTCATCACCCAACTTTCCTACAAAAATCAGATTCCTCTTCAGGATGGGTACATGCATGACATCCTTCAACACCCATGTGTTGCCATTCTGCAATTTCAGCTGCACTTTTCCTTTACCAACAATTTTACAAGGCTCATCATCCCCTAAATAAACTTTTCCAAAATCTCCATGGACATAATCATTGAAAAATTCTTTATTTGGGGTTGCATGGAAAGAGGCACTAGAATCTAAAACCCATGATTCTACTTTATTATCCAAATAAAATGTAAGAGCATCATGTGCAAAAAAACCTACAAATTTTGCTTCTTTATTACCTTCATGCCGATTTTCTTTGTTATCCTTCAACCAACAATATTTCTTTTCATGCCCTTTCTTTCCACAATTCCAACAAGTTATTCTTCCATTTCTAGATTTGGATCTACTTCCCATCTTTGACCTTGATTTCCCTTGCTTGCCCTTCTCTCTTTGCCTTCCCCTGATTTCAACACTTAAAGCATTACTTGATGTTTCCCTTGTGCTTTTTCTACAAATTTCTTCATTCAAGATTACACTAACAACATCATCAACTTTCAAGATATTTGAAGTAGATGCAATATTACTAACTGCCATTACCAAACTATGGCAACTTTTAGGTAAAGAGCATAAGATTAAGAGAGCCTTAATTTCATCATCAAAAACTATTTTGACTGAATTTAACTGATTTACAATTGTGTGGAAATTATTAAGATGACTAGATATAGATCCACCTTCCTGCATTTGAAAATTAAATAATTACTTCATAAGATATACCTTATTCAAAGCCGAGAGTTTTTCATATAAATTTTCCAAAGTATCCATTAACTCTACCATTATCTTTGCCTGTGATAAGTTGGAAAACATAGAAGCCACCAGGCTCAACCTTATAGATCCAAGAGCCTTTCTATCAAGAACATTCCATTCTTCATCTTCCATATCTGTGGGCTTCCTTGAAACCCCACCCAATGGTAAATATAGATCTTTTTGATACAGATAATCTTCAATCTGCATCCTCCATAATTGATAATTCTTGCCATTGAATTTCTCTATTCTTAGTTTACTTTCTTCTGCCATTGCTTTACTCCCACTCAATTGGAAATCCCTGTGAGTGAATTTTGTAATCAACAAAAACTAACATGCTCTAAGACCAATTTTAGTGTATACACATAGCTCTGATACCACTTGTTAGGATCTTAGAGTACAATTGATTACTTTTGTATAAGCAACTATACACGGAATTGAAACCAGAAGTAATAAGTAACTATAAATTAGAAACAACAAATAATAGGAGATACAAGAAACAACCAATCTTATATTAAACTCTTCCAGAAGGAAATATAATGAAGAAATCTCTCTCTCTCCTCACACCTCTCAGATGTACAGTAATTCTCTTTCAAGAGTTCTCTCTCTCTCTATCAATTACAACCAACTCAATTACTGGTTGTTGTTGCAGATCTTCTTGATCTTGCTCCTTGCAGATCTAATTGATCTTGCACCCAAATTACAATACTACCCCATGGGTATCTTAAATAGAATTGAAAGAAAACAATAATTATAAAAATAGACTTAAGACTAATTTTAGTCTTTACATGCAAACTAACTATTCTCCTAAAAATAGCAATTTTGGAAATGCCTGGAAATGCATAGAAGTTGGTGTCAATCTGAAGATGACCAATGCTAGCTGATCCCTAACTGATGTCGATTGGTTCTGACTGATCTTGACTGATGCCGGTTGACCCCTAACCTATGTCAGTTGGTTTTGACCAATTCCATTGATGTCGGTTACTGTGTAGCTCATTGGTGAAGCTTTTAGCTCCACAAATCAACACATATGACCTCAACACATACAACATCCCATTGTAAGCTTCTCACATTGAGCAACTTACATAAGAAAAAAAAGCTTTAAATCAAGGACTTGCCTATAGTTGCTCTTGAGTCACCCATAGTAGGGGCATTTCATCCCCACTTCGAAGGTTATGCTACCCCAACACTTTCAATAATTTTACCCTTTTCCCCTCATACTCTTTCAAGGGAATTTGAACTCACTTAACACAAAGTGAACACGATGCTTCTCTAACAAATATTATGGTCTAATGATTCAAAGCATGAAAGAGGCTCATCTTCTTGAGCCTATTTATGTTATGATTATGGTCTTTGCCACTACATGAGCATTCTACCTCTTTATTTTCTATCCAAATCACATGTCGATCTCTCTATTGAGATGAAAAATTCATATAAACAATAATAGAAATATCCTATCCATTTAAAGCATACACCATCACAAATATGGAAAAATACTAAAATGAAGCTAACAAATCAACTATGCATATACCATCACACATGTTAGTCTAACTCAACTAACATGCTCAACATTAACATAAAATTAAAATAATCATCTACATCAACATCATCATATAAATCACAATAAATGCATCTCAAAATCATAATAAATATACATCTCATTTATATATATGCTCAACATAAATGTACATCAATACATCATCACAATATCATCTCTATCTCAAAATATACATCTCTCATCTTCAACTCATAGGTTAATGTGCATATAAAATTTATAACAATAAAAAAATATAGTGCTCAGAGTCCTTAAGGCTCTCCATGTGGTCAAGAAGAAGTAGTGTCATCACCACTCTCTACACATCTACATCTACATATGCTAGAAGCTATGGCATGTGTCACTGATCTCTCCTTCTCTCTAAACTCAGAATACCTCTAAATCTATTAGAAATCCTTGATGACCCTCTCATAATAAGTAATATCATCAAGGGTGGTATTATACCTCACTAGATATATAGTCTATGGTGGTCCCATCACACCTAATAGAGGCCTAGCTTGTATTGGTCCATGTAGTGGAGGAGGAGGAGTAGCTTAACATGCTACTCTCAAATTATCCCTCTCTACTATCACTGTAGTAACTTATCCCTATAATAACTTTACATGGACCTATAATACCCTAACTTAGCCCTATAATTCCCTAACCTATCCCTATAATGTCACCACCTATCCCTATAAAACCAATACCTATGCCTGAGCTACATCTTGAGCCTATACTACTGCATCTTGTGCCTATATCACCACATCTTAGGCCTATACAAATGCATCTCTCTCTCTCTCTCATCAACCACTAAAAATTTTGTGGTGGCCTCTTGACCTCAACCATGGTATGCAAACCTATCCACTAAACAATATATGTCACTATGCATCCTAGATCTACTACACTCAGCCATGTTGGTAGCTCCTCAAAATCTAGCCCATCTATCTCCTATGACAAGGGTAGGGGTGCCTCTATATCATCCTTCCTATATTGAGGGATGGTAGGAGGTACATCCTATATCAATCCAAACTATCTCTTGACCCATGTCATGGGTACCATCTCTAGCTCACTGGCTCATCTCCCTCTAACGCATAATGAGCTCTGTAAGCCAACTAGCTACTCTGCCTATCCTTTAAATGTAGGGTATATCAAGTAAGGTCTCCAAAAAATATATTTAGGGATTAATCCTTTTATCATGCATCTATAATAATCAATACTATGTATTATGACATCTACTCAGGTCTAGGCCATACCATCTCTCTAATGTCTGAAGCCAACCTTAAAACTAGATACAATCATGATAGGTAACCCTAATGATCATGTCACCATGATATGCTCATATGCCCAAAAATGGAGTAAATGTCTAACACACAAACTGTATCAACATCATAGTCTCAACCCCCATACCTCTTTCTATAATTATGCCAAAAAAGTTAGTCCCCATGTGAATACAGTTACTTCTCAACCATCTATGCTAGAACACCTATCAATGCAATAGGAAATATCCCACCATTTGCATCTAGTAGTACATACACTATAATTCCTATCATCATCAAGATGCTTATTCAATGTTATTCCTTGTTAGTAATGTCCAGTGGCTCATAGGAAAAGCTCATTGAGTGATAAGTCACCTTGATAACATGATCTCCAAATAAAGCCACCATGTGAATATCATACTCCTCTCTCTAACATGAGAAGAGCTCTTTACCCTATAACAACAATCATAAAATCTTGTATACATCCTCTTAGGTCACTGTCAACTCTCTAGTTAGTAGATGGAAGGTATTGGTGGTGTGATCCCACCTTTTGATCAATTCTATCTTCAAACTCACATCTCATGCAACTCTACAATATCATTGCACTTCCCTTAAAATTATGGCTAGCATGTGCTCCCACTCATTTGGGGTGACATCCCTCCTCATCTATGTTAGTAGCATCGATAGGTGATCTTATAGCATGAAATCTATCCTTTCTTGTATCTATACACACACAACTCAAGCCACTTACTTTATAATATAACTTACTACTACCTTTATCACTTCTCTTTAGGAGAACTACATTGGTTTGAGGCCCTCCATTGGGTTATGTAGGTAGCACTTAGTTGACACATGGTCTTTTAAGGTTAGCTCAACCATATACCCACCTAACTATCTAACCTACACTCCCCTTTCTACGCTAGGCTTCACTACCTCTCTCTCCACCCTAGGCCTAATTGCTTATCACAACTCTAAGCCTCATGGCTCATCTCCCTAACCTTCAACCCTATGACCTATATTTTGAGCATTAGGTTCCTTGACCTATTTTAATCTATCCTTTTTTACCCATTTCCCCTAACACACTTTTAACCATACCTTAGATTTTTTTCCCTAGGCTCTGGGAGAACTACATTGCCCTGAGGCCCTCAATCTATCTATGTAGGCATCACTCAGTTGACACAAGGTCTTTTGAGGCTATCTCAACCATTAGGCTAGTTGACTACTTTAATTAGGGATCTAAATTGACCTTTTCTCCTATTTTGGGTTTTTCATAGTCATTAACATTTTTTAATGCTGACATTGGTGCTTGGTGTTGACCAATGTTGGTAGAAACCTACTGACATTAGCATCATGTTGGCCAATGTCAGTGGACCCCATCAATGTTGATGATTGGTTTGGCCCTAAGGCCAAATGACCCATCTCCCAACATTAAATTTTAACCTAAAACCTACCTCCAAATCCCTCCCAAATTAACCTAAACCTACCCCACCCTATTTCCTACCCCCATCAACATATTTTTTCTACCTAAACTTTAAATTTAGCCTATAGAAAGTAAACTAACGAACTCAAATTCCAAATTAACTCATAAAGACTCTTACTTTATCTCTCCATCTCCTACAAGCTAGAATAACTAGCTCTTATCATGGCACACCTTCGATTGGGTCCCCTCTTAGATCTACCATCTCACTCACACTCAGAGCTCTTTTTATCTCCAATCAAATGTTGCAAATGAGTCGTGGTGGGCTACCAAACCCCTTTTTTTAGGTTTGGTCACCCATTAACATCAATATACTTGACCTAATCCATCAACATCAATATTTTTTATCATTGATATTGGTAACCTTGCCCTAAGCCACCAATGTCATCACTATTTACTATCAACATCGATAACATCACTGACATTGGCACCCTTACATTAAAGTTTCCACCACCACCCATAATCCTTTTGACTCTACCCCTAATTTGGGGCAACTTGTAAATCACGTATATCTCCCCAACCATGAAAACCAACCTAGAGATCACATATATCTCCCCAACCATGAAAACCACCCTTGGAGATCAGTTAAATCTCCACCCATGATGAATTTGACTAGAGATCATGAATATCTCCTTGATAATTGATCCTTCTACACCAACCTTGCATTGCTTGTCTTGATTGCTTATACTATTCCACTATAGTTAGCTATTATACACACACATGTAGATTAGGTGTTTTGGATGGTGACCAAGATCATCCTATCACTTGAAATATTTTGTGTTTCTTAGGGGCACTTCCTTCCTTAGATACTTGACACACATAGACCATTATAGCTATAACTTTGATTATTTTGACGTTATTAGCTATCACTTATAAGTTATGCCTTGGTTATTTATATTTGAGTTCTCCTCAACCTTACCTATTCTTTATTTTTTCAACTATAAATTGTATTAGTATACACACAAGAGGTGATACCATGTTCTCTTTCACTCACACAATTCACTTTTTTTCAAATTGGTACCCAATTCTGGTTTCTCCTCCATCGATTCTTATTTTGAGGGGGGATACCTCATCCAATACCTAGAGCATCTAACTCTTGTTTTTGTCTTGTAATTGTCAATTCAAATTACAAGATAAAAAGGGATAAATGTAGACACCAAAATTACATCACACACATGCATAAGTCCCTATGTCAAAACCCCCTTGAGCCCCTTTTCAATAATAATAATAATCAACCTCCCCAACCCATACTTTTACCCCTCACACATTTAATTAATTTAAAATATTTAATTAAGTTAATTAAAAAACTCTTATGTCACCTTACCTATCCACCTCATCCTAAGACTAATTCTCACCTGATGAGTCACCTCAGGACTTAGTCCCCTTATCTTAACTACCCATGACTTATTCTCACCTCAAAAATAAATGCCTAACCAACTATATCCTTCTTAAACTCATATTTCTACCATTTTGTAATGAATATCACACTTGGCATGAGAAATAATAAAAAATAGGCTAAAGATAGTACTTTTACCTATTCTCATTCCACTAACATTGGTCAACCCATATTTGACATCGATGGGATCACCGACATTGATTATATAATCTAAACTCCAAACTAATGTTCAGGTCAGTAAAAATCATGAAAAATCATTCTTATTTGCATACAGGCTTTTGGCATTCAACTTTTGACATCTTGGCTTATTATTACCTTGTATAAGTCAACCTAGATTAGGAGCCAAGGTCTTGAGAACTAACAGGACCTACTTATTTTCTCTATTCAAAGCATCAATTCGGCAAGCTTGATAGGAGCCATCCATTCAACACTTATCATTCAATCACCTCTATAGCTAAGTATTATACTTATTATATAAGTCTTTAAGAAATTACTTTATAATCAATTTATATCTACTATTCATTACTTTACACATTCCTGACCGAACCCCCATGAAGGAGTTATAAAGATTCTTTGCTTGTTTCCCCTTATTCCAACACACCAAACCTCTAACCAAATCCATCCAAACACTACTCCCTCTCTCTCTCAAAACTCTCCCCCAACCTTATAGACCTGATCAAAACCATTTCCTAGACCCAAAAAAGCCTTCTATAAGCTCTTAGGTAGTTATTTCCCCTATCGACCTTGGTAGCCTAATCGATATCAATCACACTTACCTACAGACCTTGATAGCCTAACTAATATTAGTCACTTTTATTATTGACCTCGACAGTCTCATTGACATCAATAATTTTGGATTTATAGTAACCCTTTTAAAACCTACTCAAATAACTTCCAAAATATAAATTGAATATACCACTTACACTCTGTTACTTTTTATTGCACTCAAGTTGTGAGTAATGGTAACATTATCCCTCTTTTACTCTCTCTTTTCCTCTCTCTTGGTTATTTATTACTCTTTTGTCTCTCAAAAGTGGACTATCATCTCTAATGAAGTTTGATAGTTCTTAGACCAAGTGCATAGCTTGGCATCCCACTCATATATCTACTAACAAACATTTTATGATAGTGCTTTCTTACTTGTAGGTAGTCTTCCCCATCCAAAGAGGAGTGCTCACAACATCTGGATATGGCATGCAAACCAATCTAGGTTCATTTTAATCACTTATCCCTATCTTTCTTCTCTATTTTGCCTTAGACTTGAAATAGACAAATTTTAGTGAAATAAGAAGTTGGGGCCCAAGGGTGATGTACTATAATAGATCAAATGTTAGATGAGTCTACTCTTACCTTTTACTAGTCCCAATTATTTTTTGGAGCAAGATGGGTGTTAGAAGAACCCTCTTCCCTGGGTCATTGATTGGCATGGTTATAAGAAGAGTCCACACTTCAATTTCACCTGGTATTTAGAACAATGGAATAATCCATTTATATCATCCTAGCACTATAAGTTTTTTGGTCTATTTTAAAGTGTTATTTTCTAATGATGGTTGGTTTCTAGGTTTAGAAGGACCCTACTTTTTAGTATCCTTCTTTTACTATTTAAAAGTGGTTGATTTATGCTTTGTAAAATTCATGTTTCTTAGTGGGAGGGATAGCCCACTCATTGTGATGTGGCTGTGTGGTGGTTGGGTAGAAGACTCAGGGGGTATAATACCTTATTTTTTAGATGGCCTTATATATATAAATATCCTATAGAATGACATGACAAAGGGCAGCACCATTTTTAGATTCTCTATTTTGTTTCACCTTTATGTACTCAAGGTTGTAGTACCCTTAAAACCCCTAGTTGTGGGTACCTTAAAACCTTCATCTTTTATGTCTAATGGTTATGGGAGCCTAAAAATCCCCTTTATATAATTTTTAAAGGTTTTATTTCTAAGTGGGAAGATAAACCCACTTGCTATGATTTAGCTATGTGGACGTTATGTGGAAAACTCAAGGGGTGAAAGACCTCCTTTCCCTATTGAACTTATACTCTATAGGTTATTCCTTATCACATTTCACCAGGTTGTGGGATCCTTAAAACCCCCTTATCTCACCAAGGTCATGTGTACCTTTATTTATATAATCAATGGTTGTGAGGGCCTCAAAACTATCTTATTATGGTTTAAATAGGTGGTGAATCTTAGTGGGAAGATAAACCCACTCGCTATAACTTTCCTATATGGAGGTTATGCAGAAGACCCTAGTGGTAGAAGACATCCTTATCTAGGGGATCTTCTAGTTTGTAATGTCCTCAGAGAAGACACAATAAAGAGAGACTATTAGTAGAGGTTTATATTTTAATAGAACATGCTAAGGATGAGGATAACTAAGTTTTTGTAGTTTAATTAGGGAAGAACAACAAATTAATAGTTAACAAAACCATAACAAAGACAAATGATGTGCCCTCACAAGGAACCATATTAACCAAAGAGTAATTTAGATGTACAAAACATTAAAAATATGTTTTAGATAGATTAAACCTTATCATTAAACATGATAATACAAAATAAGGATAAACATAAGAAATTCGACAGGTAACTGTAAACCAGATATCATTTATTGATCTCAGTAAAAGGGGTCATCAACTTCTTCATACAAGTGTACATATTTATGGTCATTCTAGTTACTAAATATTCATATTATTTTCTATATGATGGTGAAAAATCTGAGGATACCATTCATGTTTATCTTTTCACAAGATGAGAGGATAGGATAAAATACACAAACTGATAATTATATATACAATGCATGAATATCTAAAGGAATATCTTGCACATGTTTCTTATCCAATTTTCTTCTCTGAACACTTTCAGAGAATTAAAAATTTGTCTCATCTCAAGACAACATCGTAGGTTCATATATTTTTTCACTAAGGGTAGAAGCTTTAAATTTTGGGTAGACTAGCAAGAGTCACAGTAATCACTCAAGGCATCATTTCCAGTTTTCACCTCTTACAGACTACTTAGCCACCCTTTTAGGTTTTCAAATAACAAGTATACCAAACTACCATCCTTTAATGTTTTTAATAGGTTGGCATAACCAAGTGGCCACCCTTTACAAGTTTTCAACCATCTTGGCCCTACTTGTCTCATTAATAATCCCTAATATAAAAACTATTCAAAATTATACAAAATTTTCTTTCAAAAACTTGCATATGTGAAATACTCAACTGGTAGGTAGAGGTGTAGCTAAGGAAGAAGGATAGCTAGTAGGATCCTTGACCTTTATGTGAGTATTCATGTGTTATGCCATTTTTTATTGGAGTTTGGAGGGTGGTATGTATATAATAATATTGAGCATCAAAGTCACCTCACTATAAAATGGATTGAAGTCAGTCTTAAATGCATCCTAGTCTAACATGACTTCCTAGACCATGTGAATTAAGATGCACATTAGTTCATAACTCCTGATGAGTTCCTTTAATTCCTCATTATGTTTAGTATTTAGGTTGACTCTTGTATTAGTGACCTTCACTTAGATCTCTACACTTAACTATCCTAGCTTTTCTACATGTTTCTCTACTTGCTCCCCTGTAAATGCACTACACCACAGGTAAAATTTCTAACTTAGAAGTTGATCATGAACATTAACCTGAGTATTGAATGATTTCTAGAGAGCAAGTTAAGTTTTATCAATGGATGTAGTTGAGGTGTGCATGTTTGTGTAAGATATGGTAGCTACGTTAAAGTCTATACTAGAATTGGATAGGGAATTATCAATCTTCTACTTCTAAAAGAATACATGTGATTTGGTGTGATTAAAGGGTTTTGATGTCCAACATACATTGGTACTCCTATAATAGATTAATCAAAGTTGTGGTATTATTTTTCACACTTTAACCTAGGTTGCCAAGCACATGCAGTTGTTGTGTCATGTACCAATCATTGAAAAGCTACATTATGAGGGCCATTATCTTTGTGTGGTTTGACATAACTTGTTTGCCAATAACTCAAGAGGCCAAAGATAGACAAGCATCTTCAATTACATTTCCTATTTTATGTAACCATGTCTTTAGTTCTACATTTTCAACCTTTGTTTGATCTCGATCTTATTTCAAGGAGGTCACCGTATGTGTAATATATTCTTGGAATGTTATGGATCCCTCAAATTATGTGTAAGTGTAGAAGACTTGTTCCATTATGGCTGATGTAGGAGACCTCTTGCAACATTTCAATCTGGTGTGGAGTGAATTCTGCAAAGTTTCTTAGCCTGGAGAGTGATGATAGAATGCTAATGCCTCATCCTAAAGCCTGCCTTTGATATGCAAGGAGTCGAGGAGAGAAAGAATTTAGATCTGAGAGCAAGAGAATTCGCATTCGGGTCTGCAGTCGAGGTCAGAATTTAGTTTTAAGCAACCGACGTTGGTGATACCACTGGTGTCGGTCAACTGTTAACTGACGTTGATAGCTAAAGAATGGGAAAAAGGCTATTTTTAGCCTTTTGCCCATTTTTCCATCTTCCAAGTTCGGTTGTCATTGTTAAATAGTCTAAAGGGAAGTTTAATAGGTGCAAGAGTTAGTGGGAGAGTTAAAATTAGGTCTTAGGTAATTATGATTAGTCATAAGGTGATAAATGGCCTAAGAGCTAGGAATCCAAGGTGAGGTGTCTAGGGGGATTATTAATTTAAAATAAGTATTTTAAATTAATAAAGTATAGGTTAGGCATGTTGAAGTTAGAAAGGGACCAAGGGGGGGTTAACACTATTTTGGTGTCTACATTTGCCCCTTTTTGTCTTGTTGGTTGTTCTTGACGAAATGCAAGACAAAAACAGGAGTAAGTTGCCCTAGGTATGGGATAAGGTCATTTTTGTCCTGTTGGTTGTTCTGATGAAATGCAAGACAAAAATAGGAGTTGGTTACCCCAAATGTGGGATGAGGTATTCCCCCTCAAAGTGGGAGTTGAGGGAAGGTAACCTGATATCAAGTGCCAATTTGATAGATAGTGGATGGGTATGGTGAAGGTTGAGTGTGAACGCTACAAAAGTTGAGATTGAATGCATACCACTTCATGTGATAGGTAGGTCAAATTGTCTCAGTCAAAGGTTAAGGAGTGCTAAAATCAAAATAACTGGTCCCCAGCATTTAGTCGTAGTTGATTGGGTTAAACGATTAAAGTTGTAGCTCCAATGGTCATCGTGTTCCAAGTATCCTAGGCTTAGAAAGTGCTCCTAGAAAATATGAAAATGTCACAAGCAGTGGGGATCAACTAGAGCAAAATTAGATACTTGTGAGGGTCATGGACAATTTGCTAACTATTTGTGAGGTAGCATATGCAATCAAAACAACCAAGGCATAGTTGTCTCAAAAGTGGTCGTGGTTTGAGGAGATAGTCATGATCTCCAAGGTCATTGGTCGAGTTGGGTTGAGTCATGGTATGATCTCAAGTGGTGTGTGTTGTGGTCAGGGAGATGTATGTGATCTCCAATGTGCCCCATGAGAAGTTTAGGTAACTCATTTAGTGTCAGGGCTGATTGTTTGGTCATGATTTTGGGTTGGGTATAGATAGTTGGTCCATTAGATGGATGGATGAAGGAATGGCCGAGCTAACCTCAAAAGATCCCATGTCAACTAAGTGCTACCTACATAGCCCCTGTTTGAAGGGCCTTAGGCCAATGTAGTTCTCCCCAAAAGGGAGGAAGGAGTGTAGGTTATGGATTGTGTTGGACTAGGTTAAGTCATGGTTAAAGGTGAAATGGTTTGTCCATCAGGTAGACGAACAAACGAATGTGGCTGAGCTAACCTCAAAAGACCCTGTGTCATCTGAGTGCTACCTACATAGCCCCTATTTGAAGGGCCTCAGGCCAATGTAGTTCTCCCAAAAGGGAGGAAGAGGGTCGGTTATGGATGTGGGTTGGACTAGGTTAAGTCATGGTTAAAGGTGAAATAGTTTTTCCATTAGGTAGACGAACAAATGAATGTGGCCGAGCTAACCTCAGAAGACCCCATGTCATCTGAGTGCTGCCTACATAACCCCTGTTTGAAGGGCCTCAGGCCAATGTAGTTCTCCTAAAAGGGAGGAAGAGGGTCAAAGAGGTCAATAGTTAGTTTGGTCATGTGAATGGTTTAACACTTCCCATATGTCTGATGGTACATGCTTGAAATGATGAGGGGTATGATGATGTTACAACCTTTTCCATATTATGTGATGGTGTATTCTATAACATTGGTTATGTGGTTTTTCATCCCTAGCAATTTTCCATATTGGTGATGGATGTATGCTAAAAATGAAATGAATGTATTTATGCTTCAGCACTTTTCATATTGGTGATGATATATGCTTGAGATAAATTGTGTTTGGTTGTTAGTTTCCATGTGTATTGTTTTTCATAGAAACTAATGTGAATGGGCTATGATGAGTTATGATGTCATGTTATTGGTTTGGTTTGGCTTGAATTGGTTGGGTTTGGTTGTATGACGAAGATGTATAAGAATTAAAAGGTGCATTGCTTTTTCATTGACAAGGACTATAATGATAGCATAGATAGGGTTTTTGCAAACAAAATCCCCATTCATCCATTACGTCATTGACCATTGTTTTATGTTAGAGAAGTAGTCGAATCACTTGACATTAAGTGAGCTCGAAATCCCTTGAGTATGTTGGGGTAATAGGTTTGATTATGTGAGATGTGAGGACAGCGTAACTCTTTTTAGCAAGGATAACTTTTCCCATTTTATAGGTGACCCTGAGAACGACTATAGGCAAGTCCATGACTTTTTTTTTTGGTAGACTGATCGATGCGGGAAGTCTATGTGGGGATGTTGTTTTGTTTTGTGGTCATATGTGAAGCTGATCGATGCGGGAAGCTTTTGAGAGAGTGTTGTTTGTAGCAAAATTTGGGTATAGCCATCCTTCTAGGGAGTGGTCTATATTTTGCTTTGTATATTTTAATAGTTCTAGATAGCTATCCTTTAAGGGAGCAGTTAATTAGTTACAAAAATTATGCAGCTATCCTTCGAGGGAGTAGTCTACATTTATAGTTTATGACCTTTGAATAGGCATCCCAGTTTTATATTTTTTGTGGACTGAAGTTTTAGTCATGGACTATCCTATAGAGGTTTAAGGGTTCCCCTTTTATTAGGACAAAGCATTCATGCTTGACAAAAGGGTTGACTAATGTTTGTAGGAAAAAGGGTTGAAAGGAATAGGGATGAGGATGATGGGGGTTGCCCAAGGGACGAGCTCAAGTTAAATGTCAAGTGAGTAATTACTTGATTAACAGTAAAATGGTTGAAGATGTAGGGCATTAAGGGGCTCAAGTTTTGGCTGGCCTTCAAGAGAAGACAGATGATAAGTTCCTGATCCATACTTGTGTGTTATGATATAAGGTCTAAGCCAATTAGGAGAAAACTTGCCTCGTTTACTTCTTTCCATATTGGTCATGTGTTTATTTTCTTTGAGGACAAGATCTCCAATTTTGAAATCTCATTCTCTCAGACTTTTGTTATAGGCACGTTGGATGTGATTTTGGTAGATATGGAGATGGTTGAGGGTAGCAAGGCGATGTTCGTCAAGTAACTCAAGTTGAGATAACCGATCTTGACAAAATTCATCATTGGAAAGTATGTCATGCAAAGAGATGCGTAGAGAAGGTATCTAGATTTCAAAAGGTAGGATAGCCTCTGTTCTATACACTAAAGAGAAAGGTGTAGTACCCGTAGGGGTTCGAATGCTAGTGCATTAGGCCCACAAAGCGAAGGGAATATGAATGTGCCAATCCCTTCTAGTATCATTGAACACCTTCATTAGAATTTTGGTTAAGATTTTGTTGGAAGCCTCGGCCTGTCCATTTTCTTGTGGGTAGTAAGGTGAGGAGAAGCTGAGCTTGATGCCAAATGAGTCACAAAGTCTCTAGACAGTTTTGTTTTTGAATGATTTGCCATTATCGGTGATGATCTTGTGGGGTACACCAAAATGACAGATGATATGGGTGTTGATGAAGTTAATGATTTTGTCAACTTTAGTGGAGATGAGAGGAATAGCTTCCACCCATTTGGTGAAGTATTCGATTGTGGTGATAATAGACTGATGTCAAAGAGATGAATGAGGGTTAATCTCACTGATTAGATCTAAGCCCCATTGTGAAAAAGGCAAGAAATCCTTAGCAACTTGTAGAGTGTGGCTAGGGATGTGAAGTAAGTTAGCATGTTGTTGGCATTTGATATAATGCCGAACATAGTTGCTGCAGTCTTGGTGAAGAGTGGGCCAATAATAGCCCAGGTGAAGGATGTGCTTTGCAACTGAGTTACCACTAAAATGCCCTCCACAAATCCCATCATGGACTTGTTTGATAGCGTGAGATGTTTTAGTAGAGGTTAGACATCAAAGAAGGAGGCCATCGAAACCTCGTTTATAGAGAAGACCCCCTAGCATAGTATAACAAGCCGTGATTTTGATAAAAGCCCATCACGCATTGCTAAAAAGACCAAGAGGGATGATATAATAAGTTAAGTAGTCCACAAGTTGTTTATACCAAACATCTTGTGGACTAGAGTTAATGGTGCTGAAGAGGTTGATGCTAGTGGAGATATATCAAGGTAACACCAAATGGTGTACCATAACATAAATTCTCAAGGAAGATGATGAGTATGGAATGCATGAGGTGAGAGAAGCCATAGTATTAGAAAACTTATTTGTAGATCGAGGAACCATTTGCAAGAGGTAATGGTCAAAAGATTCTAGCAGGGTGTCAACATGGTGCTTGTACCTTTGCAAAACTTCATTTTTATAAAGATATGAACCATTTATTTGATTGACAACTAGTTGTGAGTTGCCAAAGATGTTGATGGTCTTGACACCTAGGAAAAAGGTGATTTGAAGTCCCAAAATTAAGGCTTCATATTCAGCCATGTTGTTGGTACATTCAAAGTCAAGTTTGAAAGATAGGGGCATGGGCTCACCCTCATGAGGGATGAGAATGACCCCCGCACCCCCACCGTGTTGACATTTGGACCCATCAAAGAACATTTTCATTTGATATAAAATGTCATCGGTGGATAATGTGGCGATGGATTCGTCAGGGAATTTGCAGTGAGAAGGTTGGTTGTCAGGTAGAGGGGCATCCGCTAGTTGGTCAGTGATTGTTTGCCCCTTTATAGACTTTTGTTGGATGAATTCCAAATCAAACTCAGCCAGAAGCATGAGGCAATGAGCCATACATTGGTTTTGGTATGGCTTGGAATGCATGTATTTGAGGGGGTTAGTGTGGGTGAGGACATAAGTTTTGTGATTGAGAAGATAATGACAGAGTTTGGTAGTGGCAAAGACTAATGCCAAATAGAGTTTTTCAGTATGAGTATATCGAGTTTCATAATCAATGAGCATTCAACTTATGTAATAAACCACTTTCTCATGATGTTGTTTATCTCGATGCATGATCATGGCACCTAAAGAATGATTTGTTGCTAAGATGTAAAGATAGAAAGGTTGGTCATCTTTTGGTGGAATAAGGACTGGTGGAGAGACAAGATAGCATTTAAGGGCTTCAAAATCCTCTTGGAAATCCTTATCCCAATGGAACGAGATGTCCTTCTTGAGGAGGTGATGAAAGGGTTGACATCGATTAGAAAGTTGTGAGATGAAGCGATTGAAGCTTCCCTTGAAGGTTGTGAAGTTGATTTAGATTGGCAGGTGGCGGCATCTTGAGTATAACTCTTATCTTAGTGGGATCAATCTCAATGCCATGAAGGGAAACAATGAAGCCTAAAAGCTTCCCAGAGAGAACCCCAAAGATGCATTTCTTGGGGTTGAGTCAAACTTTGTATTGGAGGAGGCGAGTGAAGATTATTTTAAGGATGGTTAAATGGTCGTGGCAGAGTTTAGATTTGCCTAGTAGGTCATCCACATAGTCTTCCATGATTTTGTGGAGGAGATCATGAAATATGTAGGTCATGGCATGTTGATATGTGGCACCTGCATTTTTTAGGCCAAAAGGCATGACCCTATAGCAAAAAGTCCCCCATGGGGTGATGAAGGTGGTCTTTTGTTGATCTTCTAGCGCAATCAAGATTTGTTTATATCCTGAAAACCTATCCATGAGTGATAGCATCTCATGACCAGCCGTAAGATCAACATGTTGGTCAATGTTGGGTAGAGGAAAATTGTCCTTTGGGTAAGCTAGGTTAAGGTCATGATAGTCAGTAAAAATTTGAATTCCCCCAGTGACTTTTGTGACAGGGATGATGTTTGACACCCATTATGGATAATCAATGGGTTGGATGAAGGATACAAAAAGAAGATGTTGAAGCTCCTCTTTGACAAGGAGTATAATGCGAGGATGCATTTTGTGAAGCCTTTGCCTGGCAGGATTAGCTTCTAGGTTTGTGATGATGTTATGGATGATGATGTTAGGGTTGATGCCAGGATATCGCTGTAGGTCCAAGCAAAGGCTTTGTTATGGTCTGAAAGGAATTTGGTATAGTCAATTTGTTCTTGGACATCCAAAGATTGACCAATATTTAAAACATGAGGAACATCAGAAGATGGAAGGTTAATGTCAATGGTCGATTCATTTAATATAACCTGTGTTTTTGAAGGAAGTGATTGTTAGATGAAAGAGTCATCTGCACCCATGTAGGTGAGAATGGCATCATCATCTATGCATTGGATAGTGTTGATGGTAGCAGATTCATCGTCTATCATATTTGGATAAATGAGAGGGAGAGACCTGGATACCCCACCTAGTTGATAGGTTAGGGGTTCCAAACAAATGGCATTTATGCCAAAAAAACTAGGAGGGATGGAAACCACCGACTCTATAGGTGAAGATGGGGAATAGGTGAGTTTGGAGGTGATTGTTCTATGATAGGTTTGAGGCGAGGGTTTTTAGAAGTTTTAGTAGGTTCTTCAAATCCCAGGCCATGTCACTTCTTAGCATTCTTTATGGCCTCATCATTTGGTGGTTTGACGGGCTAGTGGGAGCCTTGTTCATAGTGCCCAAAGCCAAAGCCCTTCCATGCACACCTATAAAGATAGGTATGAGCAAAGTTTGGGTTGCCAAGAAAAGAGAAGCTAGACGTAAATAGTTGGGGTGATGAAAGAGGATTCCCATCAGTGGGAGCTCAATCTAGCCTTCCATAGATGAGATTTGTTTAAAGATTGGGAGGACCATAAGGGATGACCATTCCGATATGATGGTCATAGCTAGGATTGTGATGAAGTTGTCCATACTCTTGAGGAGTCTAGAACATGTCCAAGGTGAGTAAACAATACTCCCCAAGTGAAAGACGTTGGAAGGTATCTTCCATAGGGTCTTTTGTTGTCACTTGAGGAGGTGGTGTAAGTGTAACCACCATTTGCATACTTATTGAAGCTTCCACAAGTGGAGGCAGTGTTTGGGTCAATGTTTTTAAGGGAATGAGAACATTATTGGGTTGATAAGTTGTATTGCATGTCTTGAAAGGGGAGGGGTCTACAGGAATGACATGGACTTGACTGCTGTGTTTAAATTTGACACAACGGTGTAATGTAGAAGGGACACAGGCCATGGCACGGATCTTAAGTCATCCTAATAACATGTTATATTAGAACTCTTCCTTGATGATGTAGAAGAGCTCTGGGATTGTTCATGGGCCAACACAAATATGTAAGACAATGGTGCCAACGATAGTGGCAGTAGAGTCATTAAAAGATCAAAGAATTACATCAATTTTAGAGATACAATTCTTTGGGAGGGCTAATTGGTCATAGGCATGGGTGGAAATGATATTGATGCTGGGACCCCCATCAATCATAACTCGCTTAATGTGAGTTCAATCAATGTAGGCTATGATGAAAAGGGTAGCATCCTGATCTTCCAAGTTGGAGGTAAGAATTTCAGAATCACCAAAGGTAATAGAGGCGATGGTGGGTAATGATTGGACTAAGGCAACTAGTGGTTGGGGGTCCTCAGGTTGGACCTCCACTACCTGTAAAGCTTTGATTAAAGCTTGAAAATGTTGTGGAGAGCTTTGAATGAGGTTATATAAAGTCATCTTCACGGGAGTTTGGTGAAGCTGTTTTACCATAGAATCATGGATTGCCTCTGAAGAAGTGGGTTGGGATGTACCCAAGATAGAAATCTTGGGTTTGGGTGGTTGAGCAGGTTTGACAAATGGGTAGGTCCAAGGAATAACAACTTTCTCTTTTGCTTTATCCTTTAAATTTTGTGACCTAGTGGCCACATTGATGGTGTTAATCTCGAATAAAGGGGGTGAAGGAGGTAAAGGGACCATAGTCTGATGATGGGATTATGATGAAGGTGAAGAGGTTTGAGAGACATAAGATGGTGTTGGAGATTTGTTGACAGTATCCTCAACAAGAAGGGTGTCTTTTTCCAAGTAATGGTGAATGACAACCTTGAGGGCACAATAATTTTCAGTGTCATGCCCAGGTGAGCGATGATATAGGCAAATTTTAGTGTCATCGAACCAAGACGGTTTTGGTTCGAGAGGTCAAAATGGTTTAATAGGTGGAAGAGTGATGTTAGAAGTTTGTAAAAGTCGGCATATTATCAAAGCATATGAACCCATTAAGGGGTCTATGCTTGTTGATGCATTAGGTGTTGATGACTTTTGTTTGGGAGTGTTGAGGGAGATTTCCATACCACCTTTTGGGTTGGTGGTGTGGCCCCTCATGTACACAACACTTTCTTTGTGAGGGGTGTCAAATTTTTTAGAGGAGGTATGTTTTTGGTGGGTAAAGGGAGTAATGGAGGCAACTTGTTTTTGTTAGGTGTTGGAGTAGGGAGCACTCTTATTAAGGTAGAAGGATGTGGGCCCAAAATGGAGGGTAATGATGATGGTGGAGGAGGAGTTCTCCGTGGTTTAGTAGCCTTATTTAATATGGTGTGAGGATTACTATTATGGGGGGAGAGATTCAAATCTACCTTCACTTGTGGGTGAGTGAGGTTAGATATGGGGTGAACACCGAGAGATTTAACTGGTGTTGGTATGGTGGATGTTTGTGAGGGTTTGGGTTCAGATGCAGACGGTTGAGCTTCTAAAGATTTGGAAGTAGAACCCTGGTCCTCATTGGAGACTTTGGGAGATTTTGTCGAAGGAGGGTCATTGGTAAGAGATGAAGTGGGATGTGTAAGATAAGGATCTTTAAGTCACTCCCACAATGCCTCATGCTCTAAGTTACTTAAATGGAGAAATCCTAAGTTTTTATCCAGTTGAGAGAATGGTTTGGAGGATGTTGCATGAGGCTTTGGTTTTTTAGAAGATGTGGGTGGTTTTGAGACTGGAAATGTGTTAGATGCAGCAATCTCGGGCCAAAGGCATGAGAGAGCCATTACTAGATCATCTTTGGTTAAAGTAGGTGAAGAGACAAGTTCTTCTCTCGGTGGAGAAGGAATTGGAGAATGGGGTTCTTCGAGAGGAAAGATCATAGTGATGATCATGCCTTCTACTTGTGGTTGAAGAGTAGGAAAGGTATGTCCCTCCATTGGTAGTAGGAAGGATGAAGGTGGGGCTAGTGGCGTTGGTACGGTTAAAGCATCCTCCAATATAAGAGGGGTAGATGGAGGACTAATAGGAGAAGAAGGTTCTTCTACCTATGGTGGAAAAATAGGAGAAGAAGGATATTCTACCTATGGTGGACAAATAGGAGAAGAAGGCTCTTCTACCTGTGGTGGACAAATAGGTTGATGAACCTCTTCAGACTGTGGGAGAGGTTGGTTAGCCATAGAAGGAGAGACTGTGTTGACCGTGCATATATTATGCTCTTGGGAGTCATCAGCCATGGTCTAAATGCTATTTTGACAAGGGGGATGGTTAGGGAAAGGTTGTCTAAAGATGTCTATGTTTTGGTTAGGGGGCACATTTGGGTTATCCAAGAAAAGATCACCTTTGTCTAGCATGTCTTGGACAATGTTCTTGAAGGTTTTACAATTGTCTATGTCATGGCCTTTGACATGGTGATAATTACAGAAGTCATTCTCCCTATACCATGCAGGGATGGCATGCGAGGGATCAAATTGAGGTGGTCGTCAAATTTGGGGGAGTTTGAGGACTCCCTATTTGACTAGTTTATCCAACACAGACGCGTATGATTCTCCTATTGGAGTATATTGATGCTGTACGTATCGTTGTTGGAATTGTCATGTAATGCTTTGAGATGTGGAAGGTTGAGGTTGGTTAGTTGTTGTTGAAGATGATGGTCTAACGACCATAGCATTTGCTGATCCCTTGGATTTGGAATTGGAGGAAGAAGATTTGGATGAAGGGTCATTTGATTTTGCATTAGTATTTTTACTACGTAGTTTGACTTTATTTTCTTTGATAGCACGAAGTTCAAGCTTCCTAGCCATGGTGAAAGCTTCATCAAATGTGCAGAATGTTTGGACCCGAAAAGTAGATGAGATGTATTTGGCACATGCTTGTGAAAAGAACTCAATGAGCTTAGGTTGAGGTAAAGAAAAGGAGAGTTGGTTGATTAAACCTCTCCAATGGGCAATGAAATCAGCTATTGATTCATCGTCGAATTGTTTGATAGAATATAGGTTCGTGATGGAGACCTTTTTAGTTATGTTAATTGAAAAGTGGTCAAGAAATAGTTGAACTAGTTGCGTGAAGGTAAATAGAGTGTGGCTGGTAATATAACTATACCAATCGAGGGCAGCACCAAAAAGTGACATGGGAAATGTGCGTAGTAATAACGCATCATCATGTGCTATAAGGTAACAAGCATGTCTAAATTCCCATAGATGTTGCTGTGGGTCCTCTTTACTCTAAAAGTGAGTAAACTTGGGAAGTTACCACTAACTAGGATAGGGTCGATTGGGACTGAAGGATGAATAGGTTCATTACAGATTTGTTCATATGAGAGAACATTTCTTGAACCTGAAATGGATGTCTTAAGATTAGACACCTTATTCGTCAACATATTGATTAGATCAGTTGATGGATTTGTAGGTGGGGCACCCCCTAGGTTGTAAGGCATTTGGAAGGTGTTAAGTAGAGCGTATGACATAGTTGGTTGCGCTTGTATAGGCACAACATATTGGTAACTAGTCATAGGGACTGATGTTGAAGTCAAGGGTGGTTGTGTCATGAAGCTAGAGGGCACAACTTGACTTGATGTCGCCAAAGGTGGTTGGATGGTGGCAACACTAGCTGAAGGATAAGTAGTCACTCTTGTATTTATGGGTGCAAGAGTAGGTGGGATGAAGACAATTAAGTTCTAGAATGGTGTAGGACTTTGTTAAATGGTTTGTGGTTGAGGGGGTACAGAAACCCCAATGGAGGTAGGTCCAAAAATAGAAAGAGAGGCCACACTTTGAATATTGGTCATGGTCAGGTTGTTAGTTGAGGCAATAGCCTGGGTGACCATGGGTTGGGTTACGGAGGTTGTTGATATGATTGTCATTTCAACTAAGGAAGTTGGCATCCCATAAACTGGGTTGCTTAAAGGATCTTGCATTTGACTTCTTATGAGATAGTGCTGAAGAGCCTTGACATTGAGGTCAAAGAACCTTTCAAAGTCTTGGTCCCCTTTGGAAACAATAGGGGGTTGAGTTGGGGTTGGTTGGATAGGAGTACGTTCAATTTCTAAATTATACTCCATTTGGGGACTTGATATAGTAGGTGAAGGTGGGAGTGGTTTTTGTCTTGCGTGGTCAACAAGAGTTTTAGCTTGACTACATGTCAAAACCATTCAAGGCAAAATAGATTCAGGTTCTAAAATTGTATGTTTCAGCCTTAGAAAACCAGAATTTGTTTTTAACAGCAAAAAGGTTAGGTTTTTAGCTTGTTTGAGAAGAAAAGTTTTTGACAGTGACCGATGTCGGTATAAAAACCGATGTCAGTGAAGCAAGTTGCTAATGTTGGTCAGATAATCGATGTTGGTGAATATCAGTTACTGACGTCAGTGGAAAAACTAATGTCAGTTACTATGTATTTCCAGAAACTCAGAAAATTGAAAGTTTTTGGAAGAAAGAAGAAAGTCCGATTTTTTTTTAGATCTCAGAATGTGACCTCACCAGCTCAAAAAATTACATACAGATAGAAAAATAGATGAAGACAAGAAACCACTAAATGTTAATTCCTAAGAATAAATTTTAGAGTCGTGTTGGCTTATGCCTTAGGAGAGTATGTTTGGGAAGTTGGGATTTTAAAATAGGTACTAAAAGAAGCAGGCTAAGGTTGGTTTCAGGTTGAGTTTTGGTGCTCAAAATATGTATTAGGTTTTGTACGTGGCCTAGTGCTAGGATCTTGGTCCCCTCACTTCACGAGCCTAGAGACAAGTTGGGTCACTTAGCCAATATATACTTCCCCTAGAGTTTATACTCTGCCAGAGAATAGAGTGGGTTCTCCCCTTGGTAGTTAAGTCCAAGTAGGATTACCAGGAAGGGTAAGGTATCTGCTAGGTGATGAAATCCTAGTCGGGCCTTGTCTCAGGTATGTTTAGATGTTTGATTTGTGAATGTGGTTAGGTTGTGTAACATATGTGCACTACACTTTATTCATAATGTGTTTTTAATTATTAAATGAGCTAAAAATGCATTCAAGCAGGAATGAGATGCAATATATTTTTAGCCCAAAATTGAAATGTTTTATTTGGATGCAAACAATTGAGAAGAGGTTAAGAGTATGAATTTCACTACTCTAAGATGCAGAAAAGAAGTGACAAGAATAAAAAGTTCTTTTTAACTTGTGCTAATGGTGTCTTTTCGAAAGAGAAAGAAAGAAGGATGCAAGAAGAAATTTTTTCCTAATGCACCTATATGAAAGTTTTCCTTTAGAAGAAAGAGAAATGAACCCAAGGAAAACTCTAGTGTCCCATTGGGCGTGCCAGAATGTTTCTACTCATTTTTGCTTTTTACATTCAGAAGAAATAAGAAACTAAAGGTTAAATGGTCAGGGGTTAGATGATACCCAGATCAAGTTATGCACCATGTCAAGATGTTGAAGGAGCTCCTCTTTGGCTGTGGAAGACGACACCTATAGATAAGAAGAAAACTTAACAAAGAAAAATGTTAGAGACAGATATGGTGGACTGCCAAGCGATATGCTCGATCCTAGAAGCTCAAAGACTTCCTAGAGGGATGATAGTCCACTAGTTGTTAAAAATAATGTCATAATGGAAAGAAATAATGAAATACTTAAAGAAGGAGAAATAGATAATGCGTACCTGAATCTTGTAATCAGTCTTTCACAGTCGTCAACGTCGGTAGTCCTACCAGCGTCAGTTTGTCAATGATGCCGATGTCGGTTATGCTGCCAACATCGGTAAGGGCAATGGTTGATGTCGGTCAGGGCAATGGCCTTGGGTGAGTTTTGGACAGGTTTGTGGTCGATAGAGGGGTCTGGAAGGAGTCTAGGTCTGTGTAGGGTTGCAAGACAGTGAATAGGGTCTGAAAGGGGGCAAAGATAGAGGACAAGGGTAGAAAGAGAATAAGAATGAGAGAAGGCTTTTCAGCCTCTTTAGGAAGGAAGTCAGGTTGTCTATCAACAATACTCAAGAATATTCAATGGACTAATCACCAATGCATTCTAAAAATATTGAAATATAAACCAAAAGAATACTTAGCTCTTGGTGGAGAATCAAAAGTGTAGAAGACTTGTTCCATTATGGCTGATGTAGGAGACCTCAGGCAACGTTTCAATCTAGTGTGGAGTGAATTCTGTAGAGTTTCTTAGCCTGGAGAGTGATGATATAATGTTGATGCCTCATCTTAAAGCCTGCCTTTAATATGCAAGGAGTCGAGGAGAGAAAGAATTTGGATCTGGGAGCAAGAAAATTTGCATTCAGGTCTGTAGTCGAGGTCAAAATTTAGTTTTAAGCAACCGACATCAGTGATATCACTGGCATCGGTCGACTGTTAACTGATGTCAATGGCTAGAGAATGGGGAAAAAGGCTATTTTTAGCCTTTTGCCCATTCTTCCATCTGCCAAGTTTGGTTGTCATTATTAAATGGTCCAAAGGCAGGTTTAATAGGCACAAGAGTTAGTGGGAGAGTTAAAATTAGGTCTTAGGTATCTCATTGATGAGGATCCCTCAATTTCATCTCACATACTGGTCCCAAACCTCTATAAAAATAAGAGGTGTTTTGGTCTTGTAGGCCAATAAGGAATCTCCATGTGTAAGCATGTCGAGAGCTTGGCCTATGTATTGATGATGATCATCTCATTTGGCCCTGAGTATATCACTCCCTCATTATACCATTTAATTAATACTTGAAAATTTTTACCCATGTCACTAAAGGTTGGCATTCAGAGTAGGCATTCAACATCTATATTACAGAATCTATGGGGAACTATAAGGGTAAGTGGTTGCAAAACATCCACGGGGTCCATCTATAAGATATTTTGTTCAAATTCATGTAAGTATTGAAAGGGATCCTAATCACTATATTTTGTCTATCAAAGTGCTATATCAACACCAATGGCTTCTTTTTATGCTTATGAGAGAGGTCAATCAATGGCATGATATCCATTGTAACATGAGAATATTTTTGATTGCTTTTGAATGCTCTAGGCAATGGAATTGGTTTGGATCTTGATAGTTGTATCTTTCAAAAATGAGCTAAGTATAAGATGTGACTGTAGAGTTTGAATCTTAGAGTTTATGAATTTCATGCCTATTGGATTCTATGTGAAGGCCGTACCTAGCTATCCACTCATCTTGAATACAATGGTAGATGTGGAAGATCAATTTTTGATCTAGCCATTAAAGCAATTAGTCATTGGTATATGTGTGGATTTATGACATTATGCCCATAGGTATTCATATGAGGGGTATAAGATGTTAATGTTGACTAGCCATCGATTTATGGAAGATCACATATATCAACCTTTAACTTTTGAACCTATTTCTAATGGATGACCATTATCTATAGGATATATTATTGATGTGACATTTCAAATTCTTTCCTAGACTTAATATTTTTTAGTCAATCTTCATTGACTTCTCTAACTATACACGTGGAGTTTCCTACACACTCCTGGTACACATAACGTTTGGTATATATTATTTGCACATCTCATTTACTAGGATCATCTATAAATAAACAAACATAAAATAAACACACACACAATAAACTTAACAAAATAAGAAAATCCTAATCTATATGGTGCTACTCAACACCCACTCAATTTGTGGAATGAGATCAATAACTATTGGTGGTAGGGCTTAAGCCTACATCCATTTACTCACCCTGTTAATATGGTTCCCTATAAATATCTTAAAACTACCATTCCTTGCTAAGTTAAGTCATGAAGAATGTAAATTCCTTTCCATATTATTTATAATATTCCTGGAAAAGCTCTGAACTGGATATTATACAACAAAACTAATTGTTCCTTATGGAATTCCTTATGGCATAGGTTCTGATCATGCCATTCTTTCTAACTTTGTTTATCTATTTCCTTCATCCATGCTTATCTTCTTTTGAACTCATCCATTCTATTCAAGTCTAAGAGTTGGTTGGTAAGATATTCTCGCTCTCCTAAGCACATAACCATAGCGATGCATAGGCTGGGTACTAGATACATCATTAGCATGACTTAATCTAGACCACACATCAAATGAAATGGTATAAATCCCATATCCCTTTTATAATTTGTAAAATATTTCCATGATATCATAGGAATGCAATCTTCCCAGTTATCCTACTTAACATCATATATTTTTGTGAGCATTTTCCTCAGTACCATATTGGAAGCTTCAGCCTAGCCATCTTCCTATGAATAATAGGTAGTGATTCTATGATGTGAAATCATGAACTCTTCCATCAAAGATTTGATAGTATTATTGATAAACTACATTCCTTTATCACTAGCTAGTTTTATCAGACATTTGAACTTGGTAATGATTTTTTCATACAAAAACTTTATTGCATCTTTCACACCATAACTAGGTGTGGTAGCAACTTTAACCCATTTAGTGAAATAGTCTATCATAGTAATAATATACCTAGCCTTATGTTTTCTTGGAGGGTTGATTGGTCCTACAAATTTAATACCCTAGTATTCAAATGGTTGCTCTTCTAGGAGGGGTTGTAATGGAATCTCATCTTTCTTGAGTGGTTTTCTCATATGTTGGTAGACATCATAATGTTACACAACTCTATGTGCATCTTGAAACAAATTTAACCACCATATTCCGCTCTATAAAATCTTTATTTTTGTATCTTCTCTTTTAAAATATCCTCTTATGACTCCTTGATGAGATTACTTTAAGAGCTGAGGGCATTCATGTTCAAAGACAACCTTGTACAAGAATTCATCCTTCCCCTATCTATCCACTCATCTTGAATACAATGGTAGATGTAGCAGATCAATTTTGATCTAGCCATTAAATCAATTAGTCATTGGTACATGTGTGGAGTTATGACATTATGCCCATAGGTATTCATATGAGGGGTACAAGATGCTAATGTTGACTAACCATTGATTTATGGAAGATCACATCTATAAACCTTTAAATTTTGAGCCTATTTCTAATGGATTACCATTATATATGGGATATATTGTTGATGTGACATTTCAAATTCTTTCCTAGACTTAATATTTTTTGATCACTCCTCATTGACTTCTCTAGCTATACACGTGGCTTTTCCTACACACTCCTGGTACACATAATGTTTGGTATATGCTATTTTCACATGTCATTTAATTGGATAATCTATAAACAAACGCACACATAATAAACTTAACAAAATAAGGAAATCCTAAACTATATGGTGCTACTCAGCACCCACTCAATTTGTGGAATGACATCAATAACTATTGGTGGTAGGGCTTAAGCCTACATCCATTTACTCACCCTGGAAATATGGTTCCCTATAAATATATTAAAACTACCATTCATTTTTGAGTTAAGTCATGAATAATGTGAGTTCCTTTCCATATTATTTATAATATGCTTAGAAATTCTCTAAACTAGATATCATACAACAAAACTAGCTGTTCCTTATGAAATTCCTTATGGCATAGGTTTTGATCATGCCATGCTTTCTAAATTTTTCTATCTATTTCCTTCATCCATGCTTCTCTTCTTCTGAGCTTATCCATTCTATTCAAGTCTATGAGTTGGTTGGTAAGATATTCTCACTCTCCTAAGCACATAACCATAGCGATGCATAGGCTGGGTACTAGATATATCATTAACATGACTTCATCTAGACCATACATAAAATGAAATGGTATAAATCCCATATCCCTTTTATAATTTGTAAAATATGCCCATAATATCATAAGAATGGAATCTTCCTAGTTATCCTACTTAACATCATATATTTTTTTGAGAATTTTCCTCAGTACCTTATTGGAAGCTTCAGCTTGGCCATCCTCCTATGAATGATAGGTAGTGATTCTATGATGTGAAATCATGAACTCTTCCATCAAAGATTTGATAGTATTATTGATAAACTACATTAATTTATCACTAACTAGTTTGATCAGACATCTGCACTTGGTAATGATTTTTTCATACAAAAACTTTATTGCATCTTTCACACCACAACTAGGTGTGGTAGTAACTTTAACCCATTTAGTGAAATAGTCTATCATAGTAATAATATACCTAGCCTTATGTTTTATTGGAGGGTTAATTGGTCCTATAAATTTAATACCCCACTATTCAAATGGTTGCTCTGCTAGGAGGGGTTATAATGGAATCTCATCTTTCTTGAGTGGTTTTCCCATATGTTGGTAGACATCATAATGTTACACAACTCTATGTGCATCCTGAAACAAATTTAACCACCATAGTCCACTACATAAAATCTTTATTTTTATATCTTCTCTTGTGAAATATCCTCCTATGACTCCTTGATGAGATTCCTTTAAGAGTTGAGGGAATTCATGTTCAAAGACAACCATGTATAGGACTTCATCCTTCCCCAAGTGATATAATATTCCTTTAATGATAGTGTATGGTAGTGCTCTAGTCACAAACTAATTTTTGTCTCATTCCTAAAAGTTTATAGGGAAGATTCCTTTCTCAAAAAAGTTATCAATAGCTTTGAAATTCTTAGGAATCATAGTAACATGGAAGAGGTGCACATCAGGTGAGTATTCTTGTAGTTCTTCTGGATCTTCACCAATTGGAATTTGACTAAGGTGGTTAGGTCCCACATTTTTTCTACCTAGTTTTACATTTATTCAGAATTAAAATTTCTAAAATAACATCAACCAGTGAGATATTCATCCTCTTAGCATTGGTTAGTTAACCAAGTAGTGAAAATATTGATGGTTTGTGAAAACTTCAAATGGTGTCCCCAGAAGACAGTGCTATAATTTTCATAGTGCAAACATAATGGCTAATACTTTTTTTTTTATGGTTGTATACTTTTTATTTGCATCAGATAATTTTTAGTTGGTAAAGAGAATGGGATGGTAAAGTGTCCCATCTCTAGGGTGTGCAATTACTAAACTAATTATGATGACCAGAGCATCTACATATACATGAAATGGCTTAGTCTAATCTAGGAAAACAAGTATAGGTGCAATGATCAGTCGATGTTTGAGATCAATGAAAGATACTTGGAATTCATATGTTAATACAAACTTATCATTCTTGAATAGTAAAGTTTCTAGTGGAAATGGTATCATTTCATAGCCTTTGATAAATTTTTGGTAGTATTCTATATGTCTGAGAAAGGAACACACTTTAGTAGAACTAATAGGTGGTGGCATACTTAGGATTACTATGATGTTAGCCTGATCCACCAAAATTCCATCATTGCAAATAACATGTCCAAGTAAAACACCAAAAGGTGTAAATAATAGACATTTCTTCAAATTTAAAGTGATTCATAAAGCTCAACATCATTCTAACATCAAACACAACTTAGACAAATGCTTTTTAAATAGGGAGAAGACTACCCAATCATTTATATAAACTTCTAAAAAATCATGGATGAAATATTTGAATGATATTACTACTTCACATGAGAATACCATTGGTGCATTCTTCAGACCAAATGGCATGAATTTGTGTGTAAAAGAACCCCACTATGTTGTAAAATTCATTTTGACTCTATCCTCCTTTATAATCATAATCTGATGGTATCCACTGAACCCATCTATAAATAAATATACTTTATGGCCTATGACAAACTCAAAAACTTCATCTATAAATGGTATGGGGAATGGATAATTTATGTAGGCATTATTAAGAATGCAATAGTATCCACATACCTAAATTCTCTTATTTTCTTGGGCTATACTACCATTGGGCTTACCTAGTTAGCTTTTTCTACTAGATAAGTTATCCCTACATCCTGCATCCTATCTAGTTCTAATTTTACTTTTAGTTTCATATCAAGGTTAAGTTTTTATGGTTTCTTCTTAATTGGATGTGCACATTATTTCAATTCAATGTGCATCTCACCAAGAGATGGGTTGACTCCTCATTATTTTTAGAACTTAGTGAGGAATACATCTTGGTAGTCCCTTAGATGCTGTAGGGATTCTAAAATCTTAGTCTCAATCCAATAGTCACCTACACTTGCTAGTTTTATAACTTCCTCTATTCCAATGTTAGTGACATGTTTCGTGAGAGGCTTCTAATATATGTTACATTTTCATTATCTATTGATTCTTGGATCTTCCTTTACCCTTCTTTCTCTAGGGTCTGGATGCTATGTAGCTTATCTTCTTCAATTATCATTATGCTAGTGTCTTTAAGTGGTTATATAGGCTTCTCAAGTCTAAATAAATAATTCAAATCTAAATCTACATCAGAATCAAAGTCTTCATCATCATCTACCTCATCCTAGATTTGGTGACAAGGCTGCATCAAGGCTTGTTATTCAGTTTTAGCAAATTTATATCTTTGGAGTGCAAAATGAAGATCATAAGCTACATTTTTTATGCAATTGATTTTTTTGTGGTGTTCATATCTTCCATACACCCATGGCATATAAAGTACTTGAGTTTCTAAAGTGTGTTATACACTAATGAATTTTCATTTTCAAAAATAGAAGTTTGTATGAAGTCACTTTGCACCTATGCCCATTGTTTGATTTTTCTCCTATACTCATGGTGCATGTACTATAATATGGGTAATGGAGCTAGTATGTAGTGAAAAATATGAACCCAATACTTAGGTTCAACATGTTATACATTCAAAATTTTAACACATTTATATACATGAATCTCAGGGCACTCTCCTTGAAAAAATGGCTAGTTAGTTTAGATGAATTATGAAAGTTAAAATCTACTGATCATGAGTTCACCAGCATCATCTCACTCCAAATAATTTTTTGATGAGTTTCCCACTAAGTTGTAATAACTCCCTTCAAATAATATTTTAGTGAACTAACCCGCTAATGGATATTCAAAATATGGACTTGTAGTCACATAATAAAATAATTTATGTCTTCCAATGCATAATATACAAGTAGTTAATATTTGTGAGCAAAGACCATCCTCATGAGCCTGAGTTCATGGTCATCATAGGCCTAGTTAAGAAGATGCATATATAAATCACCATTGAAATAAGAAGATGCTTCCCAAGGCATTGTGCCTTCCCTTGTTGGTTCTATGTAATGTTTCATGTGATCATCAACTTGGTATAGGAAATCAACTTCTAAGTGAGTGGGTGATTTTATAGACATGGAGGTGTAGTCTTCATTGATGAACTAATTTACAATTATCTATGTAGCTTATGTTTTTAGTCTCCATTATTATACTAAATTCAATTACTAGGTGATCATCAACTACACTTGGGGTTTGGCTTGTTGGTATAAGAATTTACATTGTGTTGCATGTAGAGAATTGGGATTTTATTCTATATTAACCTTCATCTAGCTAGTTTTTTTATAGAATATCTGGAGAGTTTGGTTCAATAGGAATTATATATAGTTTATGCACTCTATTTGTTGGGAGATAAACCGGAAGCATACAATTTGATTACCAAACCAAGCAACTTAATATGCGGAAATTAACCAGATTCACCAAGTAACTAGAATTCAGAATAACACAAGATATGAGAGACAATACACAACTTGTATTAACACTTTATACAGAAAAGAATACAATAAAGAAGATGCCACTTCTTCTCCACCACCTTACAGAGGTTTCCCACACCTCAAGTGAATAGTAATTCTTCTCCCCAAAGCTCTCCCTCTCAGGTCCCAACACCCAACTCAAATACAGAGTTGGTGTTCACCTCCTGTGCTCCATGCACACCAAAAGTGCTACACGCACTCCACAAGTACTCCACGTACTCCACAAGTACTCAAGGTACTTCAAGTAGATCTCCCATGAACCTGTAATAACCTACACTTCAACAGACCATACTTATGGAAGGAACTCCCTTACCTTCCTCTCTGCTCTATTCGAGTACACACCTGTACTCCAAGTAGATCATGCCTGATATTGCTCCCTTTTGTGTTGCTATCTATATGATCCTGCACACCTGCAAATCAAACACGGTTCTGCTCACCTGTGAACCTTGACCTTGCACACACATACACCTGCAGATCAACGATCTTACTTACCATGTAGATCACTCTACACCCTGAAGAACCCTTGTCCTTGCCTCACCAAGTCCTTATGATTCTCCAACCAGTACCAAGCTTGGCACTGATAGGGAACTAGGAGGAGCACCCTTACTCACTTCACACACAGAAGGAGCAAACTTTGCTCAACTCAAACTAGAACACTTTTCTAATACAACCATGAGTCTATTATATAGATCTCATCCAAACAATGATTAGACATCTAACTACAATAATTAGATCCGCAGCTCTCAGTCTAAAAATAGCTCTCTTCATGCAAACACTTGGTTCGTTAGCTAACTTCCCGTAATAAGCTCACAGTCGAACCACACAGGTGACCGACGTCGGTCCCTGTCCGCCTGGGGGTCGCCGACGCCGGCCGATCCATGACCGACGTCGGTTGCTTCCTGCCCAATACTACCGACATTGGTTGGCTAGACCAAATGCCAGTCTCCTTGACACTTCTGCAACTCTCCTGTAACCTCCTCCATGTCTGCATCAGTGAAGCTTTTAGCTCCACAACCTAACAATCTCCCACTTGGAGATAAACAGTTGCACTGTACCTGTACCTGTACTCCATCTAATCTATTTCCTGGTTTGTATCCCTCTTCAAGATCAATCCTGAAGACAACCCACCACACACACTGTGATGTACCTCCTGTCATTCGAGTACCTTGCCACATCTGAACCTAAAAACACATGTAGTGAAGTCCTGACCCTGCATAGCACGAATCCCTGCTGCTGGTCCCTCTCAAGTACCTGAGAATCCACTTCCCCGAATTGGCTCCTAACTCTCTGACAGCTCCCACTGCATGGGAATACTCAGGTCTATACCAGACCTCATGTGATTTCGGACACTGTACCTGTCCAGCCCTTAGTGTGCTCCGGCTCTGCATCCTGAACCTCACCAACACCTGATTCACATCAGCTCCCACTCGAGACAAAATCAACCTGTGATCTCCATGTCTCCCATGTCAAAGAATTCCGCTGCTCCAAACTCCTCCTGACATGCCACTGAACTAATCTTACCCTTAGCTCAGCAAAACCCTGTATGTACAATCCTGCTAGCAAAACATACCATCCACATACAGCAATAGAATGATGTCATGACTCATCATCCTCTTGGTAAGGCAAACCACAGTAGTTACCCTGACATTGACTGAAGCCATGCTTCATCCTCCACCTGTCAAAACCTGTACCACTGTCCTGCAGCTCCATAAGACCATATAACCTGGTCTTCCATCTCACGTATCCGTTCTCTCTATTCTTCTACTAAGGTATCCATTCGTCTCTGTGCTTCCATCCAGCTGGCAATCCTACCAAAAACACCTATTTGGTTCTCCTCCAAGGAATCACATCCTTATCCATGCCGAGCTCACACCTGTTTCCTGGATCCTTCCTGCTCTACAATCAGCAACATGTATAAAGAAGAGGAACAACGAATTTGAGGGCCTACTTACGCCTTCAGTCCTCCGTATGGGTGTTTGAGACTCCTTGACAGCTTGCTATCCACCCAAAATCCATTACAGTGACCAACCTCGGTCACTCCACAGTCTGCATCCGACCGACGTCGGTTCCCATGCGTCTGTCCCTGACTACCGACCCTGCGGTGTCCCTGCTGCCGACGTCGGTCCTCTGACTGACATCAATCTTACATACTACCGACGTCGGTCCCATGACCGACGTCAGTCTTACCCTACCCGACATTGCTGGCTTCAGTCTGCACATGACCGACATCGGCACCTGTCTGTTCGACGCCGGTTCCTCCTGACCGACATCGATACCTGTGTTCGCCTGTGAGTGATGACTTTTTACCCGCGAGCTTCTTTGAATCAAAACCCATGTCCAAACTGCCCTGCTCAGAAGTATCCAGCCACATCCACTGGGTTCTGTCTGCCATCTCCTCCATAAACACCAAGGCTTTCCAGTTCTTAAGCCTGTCAAATATATCTGTCTTCCGCTTAAGAACATGCATCTCCTTCCTACTCATGTGACCAAGCCTACGAAGCCACGTCTCCGCAACAAAAGAAGAATCAGTAATATAAACAAGTAGATAAAGAATACCTGTTTTCTTACCACCAGCTAATTCAAGTGCATCCACTGTGAGAGTTCTTGTGTATCTCTCATCACCCAATCTTTCTGAAGAAATTAGCCATATCTCCAAACCTGGGACCTGCATGACCTTCATCAACACCTGTGTGTTGGCTGCCTGCAATTTCAGCTTCACTTCCCCTTTGCCAATTCTTTGGCAAGGCTCACCAGCTCCTCTACTTAGGGCTGCATGGAAAGAGGCAACCGAATCTTTTATCCAAGATTCAACTTTATCCAAGAAACCTCCAAGAACATCCTGTGCAATAACACCTGCAACATCTGCTTCTTCAGTTTCTTCATGCTGATCTGCTACCAACCAACAATAATCTTTTACCTGCTCTTTCTTTCCATAGGACCATGAGTAACCATCTGTGCTTTTCAACTCCTCCATTCTTAGCTTACTTTGATCTGTTGTTGCTCTACTCCCACTCAATCAGAAACCCCTGAGAGTGCCCTGTAACCAAACACAAAACCTGCTTCCTGCAACCTTAGCTCTGATACCACATGTTGGTGGTATCAAGCTATGAGCCAACAACCTTGCTCTGATACCACGTGTTGGGAGATAAACCGGAAGCATACAATTTGATTACCAAACCAAGCAACTTAATATGCTGAAATTAACCAGATTCACCAAGTAACTAGAATTCAGAATAACACAAGATATGAGAGACAATACACAACTTGTATTAACACTTTATACAGAAAAGAATACAATAAAGAAGATGCCACTTCTTCTCCACCACCTTACAGAGGTTTCCCACACCTCAAGTGAACAGTAATTCTTCTCCCCAAAGCTCTCCCTCTCAGGTCCCAACACCCAACTCAAATACAGAGTTGGTGTTCACCTCCTGTGCTCCACGCACACCACAAGTGCTACACGCACTCCACAAGTACTCCACGTACTCCAAAAGTAATCAAGGTACTTCAAGTAGATCTCCCATGAACCTGCAATAACCTGCACTTCAACAGACCATACTTATGGAAGGAACTCCCTTGCCTTCCTCTCTGCTCTATTCGAGTACACACCTATACTCCAAGTAGATCATGCCTGATACTACTCCCTATTGTGTTACTGTCTATATGATCCTGCACACCTACAAATCAAACACGGTTCTGCTCACCTGTGAACCTTGACCTTGCACACACATACACCTACAGATCAACGATCTTACTTACCATGTAGATCACTCTACACCCTGAAGAACCCTTGTCCTTGCCTCACCAAGTCCTTATGATTCTCCAACCAGTACCAAGCTTGGCACTGATAGGGAACTAGGAGGAGCACCCTTACTCACTTCACACACAGAAGGAGAAAACTTTGCTCAACTCAAACTAGAACACTTTTCCAATACAACCATGAGTCTATTATATAGATCTCATCCAAACAATGATTAGACATCTAATTACAATAATTAGATCCGCAGCTCTCAGTCTAAAAATAGCTCTCTTCATGCAAACACTTGGTTCGTTAGCTAACTGTCCGTAATAAGCTCGCATTCAAACCACACAGGCGACCGACGTCGGTCCCTGTCTGCCTGGGGGTCGCCGACGCCGGCCGATCCATGACCGACGTCGGTTGCTTCCTGTCCAATACTGCCGATGTCGGTTGGCCAGACCAAACGCCAGTCTCCTTGACACTTCTGCAACTCTCCTGTAACCTCCTCCATGTCTGCATCAGTGAAGCTTTTAGCTCCACAACCTAGCACTATTAAGGGGAATGGCCATAACCTTATCACCTTGATTTGCTTCAAGCTAGTTGAGTACTATATTGATAGTCATCAAACCATCATACGACCATTTATTTCCTATTAGGGTAGGATAGTGTGTTGTCATAGTCTTCATATTTATGAACTCAAAGTCTCCTCATAGAGACAAACATATGACTTTGATTTTAACATCCTTCAATCGACTAATAGGTTAAAATTTCCCATACTCAGCCAAGCTCAGATTTATTGGGCTATAGCTGAGGGATGGTCATCCAATAGCTTCCCATATGGATCATGGAATCATATTTATTATGATACCAAAATCAAAGACAACATTTGGAATTTCATATGCTATAACTTCAATATCAATTTGTATGTCCACATCCCATGGCTTTTTCATCTTGACATACCAAACCAGCTTTTTTATTTTTTGTTGACCACATTATGCACATTTTAAAATATTATGTAATAGGTTTGTAATTTTCTACGATATGTCTTCATTTCATAGAGTAATCAAGAGTTTCATTAAAATTTTTAGTGTAATGACAACTCTATCTTATTGTATGATGTGTATAATTTGACTATAAATTCGTACATTAATGGATGTAACATTACCATTAGTAGTTTCTTATTGTTGAATGTTTTTCAATAACTATGTAGCTTCATTCATAAAAATCTTTTTTAAGGTTGGATCTGGGTATTTATCTTGTCTAACCTTTTTGATACCCTGATCCTAAGGCATCTCAAGTGGAGGGAGTCCTTTTTATACATGTTGTTTCCATGTCATAGTGTTTAAAAAGACATTTTATTTAGGTTCCAGACTTACCATGTTTACATTTCAGACAACTTTGTCCTTCCTCTATTTTTCCAAAATAAAACAATCTTATGTATCATGTTGATCAAAGACTCTACAAGATGTATAATATAATTATATTTTTGGATTCATTAGGAAATTTATTTGATTGTGATTATACTCTCCACATAGGTAGCATTACAGAAGAGGCTATTGATTGTTGTTTCCTCAGCCACCTTGGTATCCTCCTTTGTATCTGTCATGGCCTCCTCTCCTATTAGATTGATATCCTCCTTAGTATTCTCCTTATGCCTACATATAATTCTAATATTGATACTATTAATTATTGTATCCCATTCTAAACTGCTAGTACATAGCTAGTGGATTCCAATTTGATTTTTATGATTGTGTTATGGGTGAACTCCAAGACACTAGATAATGATATTAAGGGGATGTGGGTGTCCATATTGGCAATGAAGGAGTCTATCTAGCCAAACCATAAGGTTGGTATTGTGGTGAACTCAGAATCCATTGTGGATCCATTTGGGTCACAAAATTATTATCAACCTTTGGGTCTAGAATTGTTTGCTTTGTTGAATAAATTTGCTATGCTATGATGGCAAACACATTTTAAGAAATTCCCTCTTTAATTTCCTCTAGAGATCTATAATTATTATCATCATGGGTAGTTTATTTGTAGAAATTATAGTACAAACTTTGAGGTATTTTGATATATCATTTTAGCAGATGGCATTATGTCATGGCATGCCCTTGCAAAATTCCATCTTTACTTAAGGGTAATTATTCTAGTGGTATCCCTTTTTTCTACACTTTGTGCACCATAGGTTCAATTTAGGATTTGATATTTCATGATACTACTCAATATTTTTCATAAAAACCTATAATTTATTTTCAAATTTAGATTTATCTATAGGAGTTTCATCATAGTCTTTGATTTTTTCAAATTGTAGTGTAGCAGCTCTAACATCTACTTTTGTCTCATATTGAGTTTGCATAGTGGAAAATCAAATCTTGCCCTGTAATTCTTCAAAAAAACATGTTGGTTTGTCTTTATCTATTAAAGTGAACTCTACTTTGTTAATTACATCTAAAAATCTATGATCATAGTCACATACTAACTCTTCAGACTTCTGCTTGATCTCCTTCAAGTTTTGTATTGTTTGGCTAGTGCCTTTATTAATCTTAAATTCTATAATTATCTAATCCTAGACATATTTTAGACTTGAATTTTAGATATATATTTTGTATATGAATTATAGTTCTATTCAAGCTAGATCCCTTACTAATTTACATTTTTATAATTTATCATCAGTGAGGCCCTTAACTTGCCACTTCATTTTTTAAGTTAATAGGTATTGTTCAGGGTCTATAGACCCATCATAAATGGTTAGATTTAAGAATCCTCCTAATTGGTTTAACATAGTGGTTGGTATAATGTATTATTATATGAAGCTACTATTTGAGGTGACTAAAACCTAGGTATTCCTACCTATATACTAGTTTGTGCACTAGATGAATTTTCATGTGCACTCTAATTGTTTATACTTCCTTATTGTTGTTGTTTAGCTTCACCTATTCTTATATAATTCAAATCCTTCCTTATTGAATTTGTTTGTATTTTTGTTCCAAAATCATCCAAGTGATCTAAAAATGATTTTTACTAACTCTTATCCCCTTGCTCTATTGGCTAAAAACTTCTACTAGGATATATAAGATTGGGCTGCGGGGATGTGTACACTTTTGGTGAATAATCATTTCCAATGACTTCTTTCTCTATTATGTTTGAGCCTATAATTAATCTATGACTAAGTTATATTTCTATTTTTAATTATTCTTATTCTTTTAGTGCCATTTTCTATAGATGGATACTAATTCTATCTCCATTCATTTTACTCTTAAACTACTCTCATCTTCTTCCTTGCACATATCTTCTTCTACTCGCTCTTTCTGCTAGCATCCATCATCATTATCTTTCTTCAACCTTCACTCATCATCCATATCATTTCTTATGCATACTTATTCATCAAATATTCTACTACTATTATTACTTTTATTTGTAGCTACTTGGGTATCTATTTGTTTATTTCATCTACTCTATTATCATAGTTCCCTTTCTGAATCATGAGGGTTTTTCTAACTTTTATTTCCTCGTGTCTCTATTTTGGATTTAAGATCATTCTCTAGTCACTCATCTATCCATCATTCACCATCATATACACACATCCCCATACAATTGAAGTGAATACCCCATACTGGTAGGGATAGGTACCATAGCATTTTCCATCACCAACATTTTCAATAGAAGAGGTAGTCACTGTAAAAACTTCCCTCTAATTCCTCAAACAAAGAAATCATAAATAGAATTGAATTTTATATAGATTTATACTAAAAATTTAGTATTGTATCCATCTATAGTAGTTTCAACTTAGTAATCTATCACTCTTGTCCAATTAGTTTCTAGTTTCATTAACTCATTTATCTTTTCTTCAATCCAAGTAATGGTTTCTCCTACTCTGGGATGGAAGTAGTAGTAATCGAGTATTATCAACCAATTAACCAACAATTTAGGTAGCTTGCACTAGAAAATCACATATATTTTTCCATATATATGTTCTTAAAATTATTTCACTTATAATGAGGCTCATCCTTTTGGATTATTCTTGTATGAAGTGCTATATTTCTTGGTCTAACCAGGTTTCAATATCTCATTGTCTTAGTAACCATCTTAGCATAGTTATTCCCCAGAGGGAGTGTTTCCATGCTCATCACACCATTATTAGTATAGGTTCCTATTTTAATAGAACATGATAAGGATGAGGATAACTAAGTTTTTATAGTTTTTGTAGGGAAGAGTAGTGAATTGATAATTAACAAAAGCATAACAAAGATAAATGATGTGCACTCACAAGGAACTAGATTAACCAAATATTTCTTATAGATGTATAAAACATTCAGACTAATTTTGAGATAGATTAAACCTTAACATTAAACATGATAAAAAAATAAGGATAAACATAAGAAATTTGATAGGTAACCATGGATTAGATAGCATATATTGATATCAATAAAATGGGTTGTCAAATTATTCATACAAGTATACATATTTATAGTCATTCTAGTTCTTGAATATTCATATTCTTTTATATATGATGACACCAAAATGAGGAGACTACTAATTTACTATCCTTTCATAAGCTTAGAGGTTAGGACAAAATACACAAGCTAAAAATTATATATATAATTCATGAATCTCCAAAGCAATATACTACATAACATTCTTATCTAGTTTTATTCTCCTAATAGAGACTACCCTTTGAGATTCATTGTTTAACATCCTTGTGTACTACAGGTTATGAGACCCTTAAAACCCCCAGTTGTGGAAACCCTTAAAAACCTCATGTTTTCTTATCTTTCCTTGGTCATGGGTACCTTTAATTCACTTGTTAAAGGTTGGGGGAGCCTTCAAACCCTCTTTTCTATAATTATATGTTACGTGACCCTTAAAACTCTTGGTTGTGGGAATCCTCTAAACCCTCATATTTTATAGTCTCACTAAGGTTGTGGGTACCTTTAATTTACTTGTTTAAGGTTGGGGGATCCTTCAAACACTATTTATTATACTTGGTTATTAGGGTGATCTATTTCCCTCTTTATTGTACTTGGATGTGGGTCTAGTTATCAAAACCCTCAATTTCCTGATTCATAGCTCTAGTTTCAAAAAAGTTATAGCCTACTAAATAAAAAAAACTATCACAAACACACCAATTGATATCACTTTTGTATAAACACCCTTACAAATTTTTTTGATCTCTTACCAAAAGGGGGACATATACACACTATTTATATGGATTCACATAGACACACATAATTTTAAATACACAAGTTTACTCAGATATCTAGATATTCAAACACACAAGTTTACTTAGATATACAAATATTTAGACACATGTTTACTTAGATATATAGATATACATACACATATATTTACTTAGATATACATATATTCAAACACATAATTTTAATTATATATATAAATATACAGACATACATTTACTTAGATATATAGATATTTAGACACACGGGTTTACTCAGATAAACAAATATATAGACACATAATTTGATTCAAATTTCCAAGGTTTAATGATCTCATTAGAAATGGGTTTAGATACACATTTATGTTACTTATATATCATATTTTATGGGTATGATATAGGGAACATGTCCTCGATCCCATAGGGATCCACTAGATTATACATATAGAATTGCAAGTTACACCATTCTCTATATTCAAATTTATAAGTTACACTCAAATTGTCACCAAGATGTCATCAATATTTCAGAAATTTGGGTCACGTAAATATCTACATCAATTGATCCATAGCCTTTCACTAAACCATTATGTAAGCCAAATGATAATTTCAACATCTAATTTTAGATTACATTCCTAGACTCAATCCAAATATCAGAATGGGGAAAAGTAAGTCTTATTTATCCACATTTTTAGATTATATACTCAGATTTAGTTCAAATATTAGAGTGGAGGTAAGAAAGCCTTGTTTCTTCACATTTTTAGATTACATAATTAGATTCAATCCAAATATCAAAGTAGGGAAAATCAAACCTTGTTTTTCCACATTTTTAAATTACATTTTAAGATTCTATCTAGATATTGGGATGGGGGTAAAACTGATTTTGTTACTCATAATTAAATTTTCTATTCAAATTTAGTATAGGGGGAACCCAAATTATGGATTTCCTCTTCACATACATCATTCTAGCTTTTGGCCACTTCTCTACCCAAGAAATGGGCCAATTTTAGAGCACATCCACACAGGTAAGTATAGGTGTGTCTTTCTCTTTTTATTTTAATCTAGTACTTTAATTTCATTACATTACTAGAATAATTTGGGGGGGGGGGAATGTACACACCATAATTTAGTCAAGCAATCACAAGTATTATGTCTTTTTTTTCTCTTTTATAGGAAGGTCTTAGTGATGAATGTAACTCTTATTCACATGGTCATTTTGGGTTTTTTGGTATTTCTTATGTCTTTTTTTCCTTATATGTTACACCCCCAATAGTCTTAAGTCATCCCCTCCTAGTCACAAGGTCCCCTAGCCTATTCTACATGGTCTTTGCTCTATTCAAGGACTTTAAGATACTAGTGCCCTTATCTAGACAGTAGCACCATTGGCATTAGAGTTAAATGGTCATTTTTATTCCATATTTTGGGTCATAATTGATGAGGCCATTAATTTTTCTATTTATAACCTCATCCATACCCAATTATATATCTTTTTCCTATATTGATTCCTATAACTTTCCATGACTTATGTAAATGAATGAATGATTATATATGTTCATTAATATATATATATATATATATATATATATATATATATATATATATGTTGTGCTATGGATTAATGATGTTTTTTATCTGATTAGATTATACTTGTGTAACCTTATTTAATAGATGTTTGAAGGGTAGAATAATACTAAAAGAATCTTACTTGGTCACAATACTTATAGAGAAACCCACAGTAAAAGGGGCTTACAACCTATAAAAACTACCAAGCTATAGGATTTCCATCTATAGGTTGCCCATAAAAACTACCAAGATGTAGGATTTCCACCTACAAGTTACCCATAACAACTACCAAACTGTAGGATTTCCACCTATAGATTGTTCATAGCAATTGTAGGATTTCACCTACAAGTTGCTCATAGTAAATGTAGGCTTACACCTACAATAGTATATAGCCACTACATAGACAAACCATTGTTGTGATAATAAGTAATTATCTTTTAAGGACACATCCAACTATCTTAGAAACATATTAAATGATTGAATATGATCTTCCATAACAGATGTATGGACCCCTCACATACAAAAAAGATGTGCTATCAAAGGATGAATAAGATATGGATAATGGAAAGTAAAGAAATAAGCAAAATAACATAGCAACATATATTGTCCTTTACTCAATCATTCCTAAAACAAGTAATTTTAAGTTACTAACCACTTAAAAGTTGACTAGGTTAGTTGTAAAGTATTTGTACCTTTCCTAGTTTAGTGTTTTCAGTTTAAGCTAATAAACTACCTTGTATATTTAATGGTATAACCTAGAATAGATTAGGAGGATGAAATTATAGAAAGTAATTATATTATAATTTCTAAAATATTTTAATCTATTATAGCAATCTTTAATTATTAAAGATCTGAGTAATGAAAAGGTTGATTCTATAAGAAGCTTTTGTAAGTTTCTCAAAAAAGAATTAGAAATCAGTTTTGAATGAGGAGGGCCCCCTTAGAAGGAGTTGAAGTGAATATCCTAACCCTTCTTAGATTAAAGTGTGTTGTTTGAGTTGATTTTATTACTATTTTGATTACATAAAGTGTGATACATGTGTGACTCATAAGTGTGAAGAATTTTTGCCTTTTATTATAATAATTTCCTTATATATCTATATGGTGAAATTATTATAAGTTCATTATACTACAACCAAAAATTAATTTATCCTATGAATAAATAATGCATGTATAGTGTTTACATCCTTAAAAAACCTATGTACCCTAGGTTGACAATTAATATTAAGCAAATTTAAGAATCTGATATTAATTGGGTAATAAATCTGTCTAATATTCTAGCACCGTTGTCGGGGAGGCTGTCAATTATTGGTTTCTAGATTAATTTTACTCTTTTCATTTCCTTGTTTTTAGAGAAAATTTTCTACCTTCATTTCCTACTTTTATTAGATAACTTTACTACTTTCTAGAGTAAATTTCCTACTTTCAATAGATAACTTTATAGCTTTCTAGAGTAACTTTCCTACTTTCATTAGATAACTTTATCGCTTTATAAAGATAAAATTTAAATTCCTATTATTTTTATTTTCAAAATCCTTTATTATTTATTTTTTGAATTTTATTTATTTATTTATTTAAATAACCCCTGAAAAACCAAAAAAAAAGAAAAAAAGAAAAAAAAACTAACCACGTGTAGGAAGGGATAGGACAACATGAAGGAGTGGCTCAATGTTTATGCAAAGAGATTATTGAGGGAAATTCCTACCAAACAAGACACAAGTTTCTATCGAGAAAGACAAAAAATACCTGTAGCAACTAAGAATCCTACTAAAAATATACCATAAACTGGAGGACTCTTGAAAAAGGGAACACTACAAATTGAAGAAGGCAGCTTGTAGAAGAATTATTATTGGATTTGAAAGAAAATTAGAGGAAGCATTAGCTAAGTTATTAAGAAGAAATTAAGGGGAATAAATACATGAACCAAACACTCTAGAGAGTAACATCAGAACAACATTCCAACAAGGCTTTCTTGAACAAATCAAAGAAAGCTAAAGAGAGTCTTCAAACTTTTCATCTAGTAAAAAGACTGTAGATCAACAAAATAACATTTAATATCTTGCTGACCAAGGGACTGATATAGAATTTGAGGATGTGATCCTAAGTAAATTTGGTATCCATATCATAATAAAATCCATCATGAATGGATAAGGAAAATTTGTAGAAGACAACAGGGCTCCAGATATAGTTACTTTTGAATTTCCTATTCTAGATGCAATGGGTGTAACACAAATGAAAAATATCCCACCCTCAGCCTTGTCCAATTTTAGAGGTACATTATCAAAATAAATAGACACATTATATTCAAATTTTATATCCTCTATAAAATTTATTACTATAGGAAGGATGCACATAAATTGAAACTTTTTCTTGTCACCCTCAAAGACTCAACACTTCTCGGTTCATAGGACTAGGTAATAATTCAGTCCATAATCGGGAAGACATGAAAAAAATGGATAAGTATCAAGAGTATGAATGAGTAATAAATAATAGAATAAATTAAATCTATAGGATGACTTAAGAAGAGGATGAATATTTGGAAGACTACATTGAATAATTCATGTTCAATGTATAAAAATTCAAGCAAAGTACACTAGGAGAAGAACTGCTAAAACTCATCTTCTTGAAAGGAGTTAGAGAAGATTGTTTGGAATACTTGGACCTAATGAGTGTGGGATATATCTCCAAAATGAAATTTATAGATATCAAAGAGTTGAGAAAAAATTATTCTAGATCTACCATAAATAAAGTCCAGGGCAGCAAGCTTCCACTAGTAGCCATAAGTGGCCTATCAAAATCTAAAGTTAATAACATGTTACAAGACATGAAATAAAATATAATTAGTCACTTGTCCACCCAATTGGATAGCCTACACACAAGGCAAAAACAAGTAGCCTTGGATCAAGATTTGACCATCTATTGTCTAGATTATAAGAAGAAGAAGAAGATAGACTATAAGTGTCATGAGGTTCGGGCTAAAGTAGCTAACATCATAGCTGAAGAACCAAAAATAATAGAGTTTAAAACTGTAGGAGGATATGGGGACCAAGTTTTTTATATTACACAAACAAATCCATGGGTTCAATGATTATCTTATCCAAATTCTACCTTTTTTAATTAATAATTTACAAATATTACTCCCAATTAGACTAGTCTATGGATGAACATCCTACCTCCTAATCCTAAGTGATAGCCACCTCATACAAGCTACTCCTCCACCCCCTAGTAGCCTCCACAAACTATATTTCCACATTGGATATAAGCTTGGAATCCACCCCAAGGCCCACCCATCACAAACTAGTGGCAACAACCCTAAAAACCCAATCAACCCTAGGGAAACTATTGGGGAGGATTCCCTCCATAGCAGCAAACGTAACCTCCTACTCTTATTCCCAATACATAAGCTACACCCAAGCCTAATCATCTCCCTACCTAGTTAGTACAACATACTATAAATAATTTAGTATAATTGATATTTAATACTAAACCTATGTATTACCTAGCATATATGATGATCATTAATGAATTTCACCTACATTTAGGAAGAGTTCTAGCACCCCTAGCCCCACCCATAATAATGGAGTTAGCTCAAGAAACTATAGAAGATCATGATAACCCACCTTCACCAACATAAAAACTTTTCAAACTAATAAATAATGCCATTAATGAAGTAACCCCACCATTTATAGAACATCTTAGCCTTTAGTGCCACACAACTGAGCTTGAATTTGACTTCATAGGGTAGCTCAAGAATATCTATGTTAAAATTACTCTCTTATAGGCCATCAAAGATGTATTTATATATTCCAAAGCTGTAAGAGACCTATGTCTATGTAAACCTAGAAGGAAGAAGAAGGATCCCAATACAGTGCATGTAATTGGCCAGCTAGTAGACATTATGTTAGGAAACACCCTACCAAAGAAATATTTAAATCTAGAATGTCCAATAGTAATATTCTATATCCATGACTAGTAGATTTACAATACATTGATAGACCTAGAGGCTACAATAAATGTAATGACAATTGAAACCATGAAAAAATTACAATTGAATAATATTCATCCCATATCTATAATGATGTAAATAGCTGACATGTCTATAGTCAAACCAAAATTAGTCATTGAAGATCTTATCATTACTATAGATTCTTGGGAGTATTTATAAATTTCATTTTGCTATAACAAAAGTCTAATTTGTGTGGATACCCTCTCATCTTAGGATGACCTTGGCTTGCCACAATATATATATTCATTAGCTACAAATTAGGTAACATGTTGATATCCAATGGCAACCATACTAGGAAGTTAGTTCTCTATCCTACAACATATCCATCTTTAGAACTAGAGCATATATTATAGACTAAAGAAGATGAGGTAGACCAGCCTCCTTTGATTTTTATATTCACCATATACCATGCATGAACCTTGGTTGATCAAGAGGAAGATACAATTCTCTTAAATGTTCTCCAAAATAATTAACATACTAATCCTAAAGATCCCAAAAACTTGCAATACATAAAGTGCCCATTTGCCAACCTTTGAGAAGAAGATAAATATAATGCATATATAAAAGAAACATTCCATAAAATTTTACCTCATAGCTACAACCAAAATGGATCCATTAGCAATTTATAAATGATGAAAGGATTCACAAAGCAAAGTGAAATTCTCTAGGAAAAACATTGCTTATTAATAACAAGTTGGAGTCAAATGAGGAAAATCACCTACTCAGCATGTTGCATGAAAACCAATGTGATTTTCCATTAGATTATGAGGATATTCAAGGATTTATCCTAAAAATATGCACACATCATATCTATATAAAATATTAATGCCAACCAATTAGATAACCACAACATAGGATGAATCTAGCTCTTAGAGAAATAGTCAAAGTGGAATTGCAAAAACTCATGACCACTAGATTTATATATCCCATCTTAGATAGTGATTGGGTTTCACCATTGGTAAGTGTACCAAAGAAAAATGGAGAGTGATGTGTTTGCATAGATTACAAGGAACTTAATATAGCAACCAGAAAGGATCATTTTTCTCTACCATTCATTGATTAGGTGCTAGACACACTAGTAGGGAAAAATATTTTGCCTTTTTAGATGGCTTTAATGGTTATAACTAGATTATAATTGATATTGAGGACTAGGAGAATACCACCTTCACTTATCCCTAGGTTAATTATGATTATGATGTATTACCTTTTGGGTTGTGAAATGCTTCTGCAATATTCTAGAGGGTTGTCTTGAGTATCTTTTCAAATCTAACCAATGAATGTGTATAAATCTACATGGATGACTTCACTGTCTATGGAGAAAAATTTGATGAGTTCCTAAAAAAATCTAAAGAAAGTAATTCAATGCTATTAGGAGAACCATTTGTCCTTAATCCATAATAAATGCTACATGTTAATGATATAATGCATTATCCTTGGCTATCATGTATCTATTGAAGGAATCAATGTTGTCCCTAAAAAAATCAACATAATAAAAAAATCTACCTATACCTCAAAAATAGAAGGATATCAGGGGTTTTATAGGACATGTTGATTACTATATAAGATTTATCAACAACTTTAGCAAATTAGTAGCACCATTATTTACTATCCTGACTAAAGATGCTAAATTTATATGGCCTCCTACCTATGATATAGCCCTTAAATAATTGAAGGAATTATTGACCACCACCCTAGTTATAGTGGTCTTAATTGGAATCTTTCCTTCCATATTAATATAGATGCTTTAGATACTATCTTGGGAGCTATGCTAGGCCAAGAATAGGAAGCACTCAACTACACCATATATTTTATAAGTAAGAACCTATAAGTAATAGAATTAAATTACATGATCACTAAAAAAATTCTTGGTAGTAGTCTATGCTATGAATAAGTTCCATCACTACATAATAACATACCAAGTCTTTATTCATATAGACCATGTAGTCATTAGGTACCTTATGAACAAACCAACTATCTCAGGTAGAGTGATAAGATGGCTACTCTTATTATAATAATTTTATCTAACTATTATAAATAAGCTTGATAAAGACAATGTCATGGCTAACTTCTTATCATGACTATAATCCCTTCAAGAGAATACCATAGTGGATGAATCATTTCTAGATGATCACCTATTCTCCCTCACCCTTACCACACCTTGGTATGTTGATATTTATAACTACCTTGTAACAGGGTTACTTCCACAACACTTCCTCCCTAAATAAAAAAGATATTTGATTTAGAAAAGTGGTAGGTATTCTTGGCTATCTAGATTTATTTTCTATACTAGACTTGACTCCATCATTATAAGATGTCTTATAGAAGATGAAGTTCCAAACATCCTCAAAGCTTTCCATGATGAACCTTATGGAGGGCACTTTGTAACCAAGTATACAATAATAAAAATATTGAATATAGGGTATTATTGGTCCTCACTCCATAAAAATGTAATAAGGTATATGGCTCATTGTGATAGATGTCAATGTATGGGGATACCCACATATTCAGATGAAATGCCTTTGTAGCCTCAAATGGTGCTTAAACCATTTGAAAAATGGGGCCTAGATTTTGTAGGACCTTTTGATCTAACATTAAACAACCACGAGTACATCCTTGTATGTACTAATTATGTCACTAAATGGGTGGAAGTAAAGGCTCTTACACATACCAAGGATGAAAAGGTGGCAACTTTCCTCTATGAAGAAATATTCACAATATATGGTATGCCATGAGAGATAATCACTGATCAAGGACCACAATTTATTATTGGTTTCATTACCACCCTTATCCAATAATAAAATATTAGACATAAGAAATCAACTCTATATCATCCATAGTCTAATGGATAGGTAGAAGTCACCAACAGGGAGTTAGAAAATATTTTGACCAAGACTATTAGTATATCCCATAAGGATTAAGAGGCTAGAATTCTTGAAGCTATTTGGGCATACAGAATCAAATGGAAAACCACTAAAGGCTTTACCCCATATGAGTTGGTTTATGGGAAAAAACCTATGTTGTCAATTTAATTTGAGCATAAGACCCTATAAATAACATTAGAACTTGGGATGGATATATTTGAAGTATAGAAAGAAAGACTTATTTGACTTAATATCTTAGATGAATACAGATAATAGGCACTATAGAACATAAAACTTACATAACAATAGTGGATTGGATGGCATGATAGTTATATTAAGACCAGACAATTTAATGTAGGAGATTGGGCCCTTCTTTTTTATTCAAAATACAAGGATCATAAGGGCAACATCTAAACCAGATAGCTTGGTCCATTTGAGATTAAGCATGTTCATGACAATTGAGTAGTGCAAATTTGAACCATTAATCTAATAAGATTATATTTATTGGTCAATAGACATACGTTAAAATTGTATAAAAATCCACTCACTCAAGAGGAATTTACCAATCAGGTATGCAAATAATTACAAAATAGATTCAATGATGTGCTATATCAACATGATGTCTCACTAGATATAGAGAGAACTAGCCAACAAGTAGATGAATAAGGAGAGGAAGACATTCTATCCCTCCTCTAGCATGAAGACTAAGATCTTTGCATAGTACTTGGCTAGTCAAACCCATAGGTGACATGGCAAGGACCCATAATAAACATTCTACTATATGGATAAGTTAGAATTAAACAATCCAACAACAAAAACCCCTTTTGGGCATTACTGGTAGTTTTTAAGGAGAAAACTAACTTTTTGGCTGCCCAAAACTATAAAAAAGGGCCTAAAATAGAAAAATAGCTTGATGGCTATTTAGAGGTAAAAACCAAAAATGGATAATATAGAATCATTTTGAGTAAAATTTCTCATCTTCCTATAACACATCTTTCCTTCCATTTTCTTCCAACCTCAATCTTCAGTAGCTACAGGTTCAACCTATAGTTGCTACAAATAAGAAACAACTCTAGAAAATGGGGTTTTAGGTACCCCTAGAGTTACTGAGGGTATCTTCATAACTACTATGAGCACCATTACCATTGCTACAAACACCTTTATCAACAAAGGTATTCCTCTAGTTGCTACGGGCTATTCTAAAGTTGCTACAAGCCCCTTCATCACTACTAGGCACAACTTTGTAGTGGCTACATGATCAACCTATATTTATTTTAGGTACATCCTAACCCATATATACAAATCTCTAGTAGTTTCATGTTAATTCCTCACAAACTATGATCCATGGCTTTGTCTATGGGCTATTGAAAAATTCATGAAAGACACCAGACAAGCTAGCAGATGAGTGAAGGAAGATTAGAGTAGAAACTTAAATCATTGATAAAGAATGACCATACTCATGAATAACAAAGTAAATTATACAATAAATCCATATACTTATAATCTCCATTTGGAGTGTTTAAAACTAAAATTTATAGCTACAGGGATACAAAAGAACCATTCTAAACTTCTGATCACTTTATGGAAAATAATTTCACTATTTAAATAAGTGAGATCTGGGATATTTTCTAGAGAATAGGTCCCAAGTTTGATAAACTAACTGATTTCCAAATTAAAAGTTCATTAAATAAAGATTCCATCAACAAACATCATCATTCACTAGGAGTAAGATAGAAGAAACAAGCCATCAACAAGCTCATATAGAGGAGATCAAAAGCAAAAAATTACATCACCCACCCTCCCTCATGTTCATAAAATATGTGACTTAGATAACAAATAAAGATCTATAGTAACCACTTTGTAGAAGGATGGAAATAGTCTCTCATGCTACTACAAGACCACTGCTCTAGTCCTTTACATGTTATAATGATTGCATGCAAGTTGTTGAGAGTATAATTGAAAGATAGGATAATATGATCACATAATTATCCAAGGGTAATGATATAACATAATCATGAGTACCAAGGTAATAATTGCATGAGGAAATAACAAGCTAAGATTTTATTTTGGAAAATAATTACATGCGTATTTTCTATGTTGTAACCCTAGGAACAAATAATTATAAAGGTATGGTGTATCTTTTAGTCATAAAAAATCACTTTATTTTTTAATATAAGATGCATTATATTAAATATATATATATATAATAATTAAAACATCATTCATCAAGTCTTGTCATGAGATATGCCAAATCACCACTCACACCCTCATAATGCCCTGTCATATCTCTTTGCATCCTACATGTACCAAATCACTTGAGGACAAGTGACACTTCATGTGGGTGGAAGAATGCTGAAGGTAATCAATCACAAGCACTTTAGGATAATCTATGCATGTGGATTGAAATCCCACAATTACACCATAACTACAATAATATTTGATATGGGAAAATAATTAGTTTTATTGTTTCTCACTTTGAAATCATAGCTCATTCAAACAAAGACCTAAGCAAGACATTGATACAACCTACCACCAAAAGTGTAATTATTTAAGAAATTTTCTTTGTTACAAGCAAAAATCTGAAGGTAAATTAGATTTTTTTGAAGAAATATCTATTTGAAATTTTTTATAGGAATATAAACTAGCCAAAATGGTAGGTTCAGTAATTACAAGGGAACTCTCAGATCGCAATTAATTACAAGGAGACCTAGATAGTTGGGCCATCTTTAGTAGGGTTATATGGGCTACCGATTTTGAGAAACTAAAACATTTTTGAAAACCTCTCACTAAATAATTTTCTAGGTCTTTTATAGGAAAATGAGTGACAATATTTGGCATCACATTTTTAGTTATAGAACTGGTAAGCCAAGTTACTGGGTTATTAAGAACAGGGGAAAACTAGGAAGAGAAACCTAATGGCCAACTAGCTAGACAATAGTTCTATTAAGATGATGAAAGGCTAGTGTTAAAGAATGGAGGTGTAGAGAGATTGAGTCTACCCCCATCTTGGAGAGAATTGGACTCATATATCATCAAATATCTAACATGTGAAGGAAGGTACTCTTTGATCTATACTCTCTAATTATTAAATTTTAAATCAATTGAGGCATGATAGGACTATTAATGTCCCAAACCACTTATGGAATATCCAATATAAAATGTCTGAAGAATACCAAAGTGGGGTAGAGAAAGCCTTGCCTCATCATTGTCTAATTTGGTTGCTAGTTAAATAAGGAATAAAAATACTAAACCTGACTTTACTTAGGAATAATTTATAGCCCTAAGGACTGGTGAACCTTAGTAAGAGTAGGAAAATAATGAGGGGGAATCTCCTAAGGGAAGGTCCAAAAAACAACACAAGAGAATACTTCAAGCACTAATACAACTAGTTAACTCATAGCCACTAAAGTTTCAATTTTAGTTTCTATGGGCAAGAGAAGATGAAGAAATTTAGTGCTACCTCCTAAGGACACATAAGAGGAAAGTCTACCAAAACAAACTAGGTAGACTATTCCTTCTTCTATTCTAACTATTTCATCACAAAAAATATATTCTTCCACCATGGCTCCTTCAAAAGGAGAAGAAGTTCTTCCATCACTAGTTGCACAAAAAGAGAAGGTTTCAATAGCTTCCCCTCCTAAAAAGAAAAAGAAGACTGAAAGGAAGAAGCCCTCTGCATCAAAGAGAAAGAGACCTCCTCCTAGGAGGTCTCATAGAGTTAAAATACAAAAGACAACCCTAGAATCCTCACCTATAAATATTAGTGAGGATGAAGGGAAAAAGGACCCCAAAATTTGTAAGACCTATGATGGGTTTGAGATAGTATAATGATCTACTGAAGAAGAATTTTCAAAGGAAGAGGAAATATAGTCACCTAAGCAACCCATATTTACAGAGGAAGACATGGATCTACTCAAACAAATAGGGTATACATAAGCATAACTAAGGATGTTAGATTAACTTGTAAAATAAGAAGAATTTCTTGAATAAAAGACCATGAAAGAAGCAGTAGAGCAAGACACAGTTCCTCATGACCATGAGTTCCAAATTTTAGAACAATCCATGGAAGAGATATATAGGTTGAGGAACAATATAGTAGATTTAAAAGGAAAAAGAGGCCTAAAAACACTTTTGGGGATAACAGACTTCTAAATCCATCTATGAAATAAGAGTCAAGCAAGGAAAGGACATTGGAGGAGTCTACAACAATTCCCTTAGAAGTGCCTATAGCAAATTCATCCACCTTACCTACAGATGGCATTAGTGTACCCCTAGAGAAACCTACAATGGTTAATGCTCTAGATTTGGAACCATTCCATAATAGGTTTTCTCCTATAGAGACCACTACAAAAGTACCTACAATATAAGAAATGATTGACGTAAACCTCTCAATTGCTAGGCTAGTAGGTAAAACTGATGACCTTTTGAGTTTTCTCAAGGAAAATTTTAGTGATGATGAAAATTATCATAAGTAGCTGATACAAAGGTTTAAAGTATATGTTGAAGAAAAGGAGCTATAAGAAGATTTAAAATAAATCCTAGAAAAGGCTAAGACTAAGATAACTTATTTAAAAGAGAAGATCACTAACATGCACAAGACCACTAAGATGTTAATGGAATGCAAATCACCCTCTAGGGTATATGATGTATACTTATAAGAAAGTTGGCTTAGATTTAGATATGATAGGATATATAGTGATTAGTCCTACATGGTATGTGATCCTACGTCTTTTTTTGAGGTCTATAGGGGGTTGACCTTGATTTTTAGTCATAATTGAGTGAGTTTTACATGAATTAGTATGTTTTACCACATGACACAAATTGGAATCCCAATATATACCTAGGGGATGTCTAATTGAATGCATTTATCTCATATGTCCTCAATGAAACATAAAGAAAAAATAGGTTGAGAACTATGAAAAGAAATAAAAAGAGGCTACCCTAATGATTAGGGGTGAATCTCCTAATGTAGAGGCTATAATAAATTAATGGATCACTTTTATGAATATAGATACTCCACAAATATGGGTAATAAATAAATAAGTAGAGGTTTAGAACCACTACTTGAATCTCATGGAGGGAGATGGAAAATAAGTTTTTGTTTCCTATTTTCATAGATGGGTAGGGATTTCAGATGCCTTGAAATGAAAAGAGCCTTATTACAATTAGAACCTTAAAGAGGCATTACATAAAGTATATATGTATAATGATATTGTCAAGTAAAGGAGGATAAGTTGGTTGGGGTTGATGTTTCAGCCACCCATGTTTTGGTTCCCAATTCCTAATTGGGAGGGGAATGTGTTAGCTGATAGAGAGAAAAAAAAAGGTGGAAAAGCATAGATGATGCTAAAGGATGTAATACCTTTGACAAGATGGGTTATATTGAGCCCTTCGATTTCAAAAACTATTGTGGACTCAAAATGCAGAGAATTCTTGCTTGAGGACAAGTAAGAGGTTAAGTATGGGGGTGTGATGAGGCCACTAATTGTTCTATTTATAGCCTCATCCATACCTAGTTATATATATTTTTCCTATATGAATCCATATAACTATCCATGACTTATGTAATTAAATGAATGAATTAATGATTATATGTGTGCATTAATATATACATGTTGTGTTATGGATTAATGATACTTTTTTAAATTAGATTGTAATTATGTAACCTTATTTAACAAATATTTTAAGGGTATAATAATACTACATGAATATTACTTGGTCATAACACTTATAAAGAAGCCCATAGAAAAAGGGGATTCTATCCCGTAGCAAATGCCAAGATGTAGGCTTTCCACCTATAGGTTACTCATAGTAACTACCAAGCTGTAGGCTTTCCACCTATAGGTTGCCCATAAAAACTACAGGCTTGCACTTACATGTTTCCTATAGCAATTGTAAGCTTATACCTATAGGATCCCATAGCCACTAAATAGACAAACCATTATTGTGATAATAAGTAATTAGCTTTTAAGGACACATATAGCTATCTTAGAAACAAAGTAATTTATTTAAGAGGATTCTCCATAATAACTATATGGACCCTCACATGTAAATAAACTTGAATGTGATACCAAAGGATGAATAAGACAAGGATAATGGAAATGAGAGAAATAAGCAAAACAACAAAGAAACATATATTGTCCTTTACCCAGTTAGGCCTAAAAATAAGTAACTTTAAGTTACTAACCACCTGAAGGTTGACTGGGTTAGTTTCAAAGTATTTGTACCTTTCCTAGTTTAGTGTTTTTGGTTGAAGCTAATAAATTTCCTTATGTATTTAATGATATAACCTAGATTAGATTAGGATTATGGAATTGTAGAAAGTAATTGCATTGTAATTTCTAGAATATTGTAATCTATTGTAGCAATCGTTAATTGCTACAGATCTGAGTAATGAAAAGGATAGTTCTATAAGAATCTTTTGTAAGTCTCTTAGAGAAGGATTGAAACTTAGTTCTAAATGAGGAGGTCCCCCTCAGAAAGAGTTTTAGTGAATGTCCTGACCCTTCTTAGATTAAAGTGTGTTGTGTGAGTTGATTTCATTACTAGTTTGATTATATAAAGTGTGATGTTTGTGTGACTCATAAGTGTTAAGAATTTATGCATATATAGCGCCAACATCCTTAAAAATCCTATGTACCTTGGGTTAATAATTAATGTTAATAATCTTTAAGAATTTGTTATTAATTGGGTAATAAGTCTATCCAACAATAACCCTCCCTTTTTTCTTCTCTTATGTTTTAATCCATATTTTATATTTTTTTAGCCAATGAACAAGGGTATTACATTAAAATCAAAGTTATTTATATATTAAGAGCTTCACAAGGCATTTTACATATAGTACTTACTATCTTAGCACACAATTACATAAAATTAGCTAATAGTATAGCTTAGCACACTACATATTACTCATCTATCAAATTTAGACTTACATGCTTGTTAAAAGAAGGGCTAAGAAAAATTCATTCTAGTATATTATGCATGTTCCTTAAGGGAGAACTACATGCGAACTGAGACCCATCATATTTGGGTTAATGTAACTAGCTACTAGGATAACATGGGTTATATCCCACATGATTTTAATATACCAAACCCACTTTTTCCCTTTATTTTGAATTTGATTCAGTTGTTGTTTTATGTGTGTAGGTGTTTATTATGATTTTGAAATATATCCATGCAAAATAGTGACACAAAATAACTTATAGGGGTTATAAAATAATATACATGTATCTAAAACCCTCCTGTAGCATATTTGAAAGTTTCAAGCAACTCTTCTACAAAAAGACACTATCACCAGTGACACTACTATCCTCATAAGGGCACTATTATCTAAGGTCTATTTTCAACTATAATCTTAGAATGAAAGATGCTTGAAGGATCTTCAAGCTTGTTTTAGCCTCATGACTTATATAAATGTATGTTTTACTCAAGATAAGTACACTTTATCACCATCTTTACTATTTTTGGATAAACTTGTTAAATTAACTATTTATGGTATTTATCTCAAGTTATTACTATACTCAACCCTTCAACAACGTATGATTTGCATATATTAATCCATAAATAGTTAAAACAATAACATATCAAGTACACTGTGAAAGATATAAGTATGAATAAAATCACCTGTAAGTACATAAACTCAAACATAATAATGAAAAGTGATCATAGAACTATATAACTTGTGTATCAAGATCAAGGAATTAGATGCCCCTAATTCTATATGACATGAGTAGAAGGAAGGCCCAACATCTATATAGGAATAGATCATGTATCTGTGTATGTCCATATCACACTCAAATTATGTGTAAAAAAAATGTGTATATGTAAAGTATTGATATTCCATCTACCAACATGGAACCAACAATATAGATGCCAAGGTGTCGATCAAAACATGTAAATGTTAATTTATTTTTGGATTTTTAAAGTTTTTTTAATATTTTTTATATTTATTAGAATATTTTACAAATAAATAACTATCATATGATCTCATTCCTATAGATTCTCATAGGTATCTCCTCACTATGAACCTGGTGTAATAAAATGATGATAATGCCAAGGAGCATTGATAGGTGTAGTATTTGGCATTATAGTATCTATAATATTCTACATATGTATAGTAGGACTATGTGGTTCTAAAGAAATAATAAAAGGAATAGGGGTCCATGGAACCCATTTTTGAGATAAATACATGGTTAGGTGCTATTGATATTTAAATATGGTGTGTAGTAGATAAAGATTTCATAGAATCTAATATGTGTCTTTGATGGAATGGTATCTGAAGTAATTGCCACCTATAGAATGTGGTTGCTTGTTTCTTACCCTTTCATGGAGGATTAACCTTAATAGGTTTGATAATTAACTACCTAGGTATAAACTTATTTTGTTTAAGTGTATGTTCATATGGGATGTCAAAAAATGCAACTACCTTATTGACATGAATGTATTTAACACACTTATGCACTGTAGAAGGTACTGTATAGAGAGTATGTATCCAAGGTCATCCCAATAACATATCAAAGAATCCCATTTATGGTATAAATAAAAAGTTAGTAACCACATGTGTTAAACCCACCTTTAAAGGTAAGTCTATGCCAAAAATAACATGTTGTCATGTCCCACTAAATGCTCTAACTATTTTGGTCAAATGATGTAAATCATTATGTGTATAACCCATGTGTAAGTAAAGTCATAGTGCAAATATTATTTCTATAATCATTATCAATCATAACACTATGTATAATATGGTTATCAAAGTATGCTCAAATGAATAAAAAATGAAGATCAGAATTATCATCCATAATCTCATTGTCATCAAAAGCAATAGAGGGTCTATGAAGTAGGAGGTATATGTCACGTATAAGTATCAATAATCCCATCTAATGTGTGTCCATAGTGTGATGGAGGATGATGTGATTTATATACCATTTTTAATTTTGGATCTTTATTAGAATGATCTTACAAAGAATAGTTATATATTTTATGTTTTTGGTGATCACTAAGTTGTGAACCTGATTCCTTTAGAGGATCATCAAATGTAATCTTTTGGTCATCGATGAGGTCATAGATCTTATGATTTAAGGTAAAACATATATTTGTAGAATGATCAAGGCCTTGGTGATAGTCATAATAAAAATTTACATCATATCATTTTGATATAGGTTGACTCATATCAACCTCTTGTTTTAGTTAATTTCTCTTCATTTCTTAATTTGGAAGTAAGTAATGAAACTGGTAATAGGGTGTGTAGAAGAATACCTAGTAAAGTGTGCACATGAATCTAGATGATGATGGTAACTCCTATTTAACTTGGAAGGAATAACCTATAGATTAAAAAATACACTAGAAAAGGGGTTATTAGATGGTTGGTTGAGTGGATTGTCTAGCATGAGCTAGATCCAAGAAGCATATTACTTATTAAGAGGTCATCAATCCACTGTTATAATAATTAAGTTGATATAAATGAAAAGAAAAGATACTTGCATTCAATCATATAAAAGTAAATACATGCAAGGAAGATAAAATAAATGTCTTTGTATAAATAAAACAACTAAAATAGAAAAATTAGGTCAATACTTATGCTATAATGGTCAGGGTCTAGTTAAAAAAATAGAAAACGTACTATAATCAAGAAGAAATAGAAAAAGTTAGGTTTGATTAAGGTTATAGGGCTAGAAATAGCTTGTTATATTTTTATACCAAAGTGACCTTTAGATTTTAGGAAAACTATTGGTAATTTAGGCTGACCATCAGTGGTTAGGTAACCATCGATGATTGAGATGACCGCCAGTGGTTGTCCTAACCATTGGTGGTTACCTGTGTAAATCTAGAAATGACCAAAAAATAAAGTGTAGATTGGGTACTTGGGAAAAATAAAGGTCTATTATGGGATTGAGGGGGGAAAATAATATATTGATGGGCCTGATAGGGCTAAAAGGTTAGAAATAAGATACATCAATGAAAACAAGCAAAAGATACCTAAAACTTGATAGTGTAATGTTGAAGTAATTTGACCAGAATAATAGTAATTTGGATTTTGAAAGTGATTATAACAGAGATTTGGATCTATAATGATGTTTATTACTTATTGAAAGGATGTTGAATACCTATATGCAAGAGAGCTTAGACGCAAGATTCTAGATTGTGAATCCATTTCACTTCCTCCTCTTCTCCTTTTATAGGATGAAGTTATTGATTAGGATGGAAGAAGTTACTAATTTGATAGTGGGATAAAGTTAATAATTAATGATGTTTTAAATCAATTTTTAAAATCAAGTTAAAATAAAGTTGTCAATGCTTTAAAACTTTAAAATGGTCTTGGATACCCAACTATGGATAGACAGGCCAACCATAGATGGTTTGGCTGAATATCAATAGTTGAGGGGTTAGAAGAAAATATTTTAAAGTATGTTAAAAATGGTGAGTTAAATGATTTATCCAAATGTATTAAGGGTTCGATAGGGTCAATCTAGTAAATGAGTCTAATTGACTAGGTGATCCACTAGACGTGAGGTCAGATGAGGGTCAAAAGGTAGTTTGACATTGAAAGATATTATGTGTAGTTTTTGAGTGTCTAAATTTTTTCCCTTTTTATTATGAAAATTTGATTTTACAAGATATAGAATAAAAATAGATGGCTTTTCAAAGTCTGCTTGCCCCAAGTATGGAGGAGGTGTTCCCCCTCAAACTAGGAGTTAATAAGGCAAAATCAAAATCAGGTCAAGGTTTGATAAATGGTAAATGGGTAATCAAAATATGGGTGACATAAAAAGGTTGGGTATTTGAAGCAAAAACATGTGACTAATGGTGATATTCAAGATCATGCAAAGACTAAAGTTACCAATGTTGATCAGAATATGTTCAGTGTTAGAGGGATATGCAATAGGGGTAACTGATCTACAATGTTGGTTATATCTAATTAAGTTAGGTCTATAAATCCATCTAGATAGGGTAAATATTAGTCACAAGTATCTAGGGTAAGAATTTATCTTATAAAATAACACAGTTGGTTAGGTTATGCATGAGATGGTATAAAAGTTCAATAGCTCAACATAGAAAGGTTGGTTAGTGTGGTTAAAATGACCATGCAAGGTCATCATAAAACATGTGAAGAATTTGGGTTGAAAATGACCAACATCAAGGTGTAGGTGGTGTAATAGTTGGTTGGTTGGGTATGGGTTGGAAGGGGATGGTTAAGATGACTCGATATGCACTAGGTAAGTGGGTGTTGCCTACATAGTTCTATAGAGATAATATCCAAAAAGAACTTCAAGACAAATGTAGTTCTCTAAAAGGTTGGTAGTGAGGTGGGGTTGTTTGAAAGAAGGGAGAGAAAAGTGAGGACCTTGATAATCTATGGTTAAGGTTTTCTCTAGGGTTGACCATTGATGGTTAATGAAAACCCTAAAAAGTTGAGAGGTTAAAAGTAAAATGTGAAATTAGTTTCACATTTGACTTTTGGAATCTTGATCTCTTGGTAGTTTATGTAATTTTTCATTTTTTCTTGCAGGTGCACTAAGGTAAAGTGTGAGGATTGGGTGATATCTATGCAATTCTTGATTGAGTGGGGATTTGATGGAGGGTGGGTGACACCATAGCTGGGTGATGGTACGAGGACTCTAACCATGCCAATGATCATAGAATGAGGTAGGTGTTGTGAATTTGATAGTAGAGATGAATGTGTTGGTGTAAATTTACATTTGAGTAGGTTGAATTAGTGATGTAGGGTTTTAAAAATAATCCTAGGCCATGATGCCTTAGATTTATGTTTTTTTTTATTCGTAGGCAAATTAGTAGGGGAAAAGAGATTTGAAGGGTGTGTTAAGATTGTAAATGGTTAGGTAATAATGTTAGGAAAAGAAATTAGGGGATTTATGTGAGTTTTTAGAGGTTATGGGTGGTTGAGGGTTTGAGTTGCATTGTCAGTGGTCATATGCAGTGACCATCAACAGTTCAACCCAACCATCACCAATCAAATCTAGGGGTAAAAAGGTCCTTAAAGGACCATCAATGGTTTAAGGAATCATCAAATATTGAATAATTTGTGGAAAGGCTTGGTAAAAGGTGGAAAATAAGTGAAAATGAGTTTAAAGTTATGTGGAAAAATCTTAGAATTGTGTTAAATTAGGAATGTTGGTATAATAATTGTATTCAAGTTTGGGAAGTAGTGAAAAGTTAAAAAAGGTGTAAATGTTAAAATGTTTTAATTGATAATGGTTAAAATTTGTAAATAGGTGTAAAATGTTTGGGCAAAAATGATTGTAAAAGTGGTAAAGTGGATGAAGTTTTTGAAAGTGTTGAATGTTGGAAAAATCATGCCAAATATGCATGCATAAAGGGGTGTTTATAGTGGTAGGAAAAAAGGTGTAGATAGGAGGAGTGGAAGTCATCTAATAGAAATGTTTTAGGTATGCAAAATTATTTTTGAGGTTTTTAGATAAATAGTTAGGGTAGTCATTTGTGAGAGATGCATGTTGTGTGTGATGTATACGTGAAGGTGATTGTTATAGGTAAAATAATAGATGTAACAGGAAAGGGTGGAATAGATCAAAAAAGATAGGTGTAGATTCTAGAGTGATGTAGAAAATGAAGTAGGCATGCTAATCTATTGTTTGTTTATTTATAGGCTTGTGATCGGATTTAGATGAGGGACTGAGTCCCTAAGATATTTACTAAGGTTTGAGATGTGATGGTTGTAGAGGAGTGGAGGCACATGGAGATGGTTGGCCTAGGGGCTATAATTCATTATCAACACCTACCATAAGATGTGTCCATGATCATCATGCTCATCAAGAGATGGGACCTAATAATGAACACTTTCATGTTACCTACTAGAGAGATGACCATCTTATTAGAGGATGTGACTAGGATCACATGGCTACCCATTTTGGGGGATCCCATCTATTATATTGGGAGCAAGAAGTAGGACTACCACATTTATCTCTTATATAGAGTAGACCAAGTTCGTGTTAGGTGGCATGTAGGTGGGTTTGGGATCAGGGTCCTAGGGGATAGATGCTTGATGATAATGATGATGATGGTAGTGACTTATTTTGTATTACTATATTTGAGCCACAAATGATTTCCATACCTAATATTAGGGGTATTGGTGGAGATGTTGCTAGGGAGGATTAATTTGGGATGGGTCCCAATGCTACTAATCTAGATCTATAATGAGATCTATGCCTTTCAAGCACATAAATGGTATGTGATTAGTGTTATTTTTATGCTCCACTACTAGTCATATGATCACATTCAGGTTGTGAGATCATTAGGGCTACCATGGTAGGGTTTTACCTAGGTATCCTTTTGAATCAGCTTTATGTGATAGAGGTATATTGATGCTTTGATAAGGGGAGGTAGAGGATCCAAAAACATTGATTAGTTCTATGATGTGTTGGAGGGTTTGATAGTAGGAGATGTGATATGGAGGAAATATACGGGTTGGTCTAGTTAGCTCAGGTACTGATACCACACATTATCCTTATAGAGCTAGCATTGAATTTATAAAAGAGAGATGGGGAGATTGAGCTAATCCCTTATGACTAAGTTTGGTGGTAGTTCAAATTGGTATAGGGGATCCCACTAGATTTCCCTTGATACAAGAGGGATGAGGACAAGTTCTTACTTCTATATCCATAGCCATAAGATGCCATACTAGATTAGGAAGAGTTACCAGCTAGAGTAGAAATTGAGGTTATTGGTATGGTAGACAGCTATATAGCTTGCTATCAGGCCTGATATGTAGTAGTTGACTTCAAATGGGGTGATGGTGGTCATAATCCTATGAATGTGGACCCTAAAGGGGCACCAATATAGGATGGTTAAGTGGTCATGGTATTATTAGTAGTATAGGCTTAGATTACTAAGCATGGGGATAGGTAGCCACTTTACAGGCATAAATTATCACCTTATAAGGGTAGGATACTACAATGACTGGTGAGTAGGATCGAGTGAGGATCTCTCTTGGGTTAGTGACTCTAGAGAGAGATTCATTGAGATAGAGGGTAGGAGTAGTGTTAGCATTATCAAGAGGACCACTTGACAAATTTTCAAGGACATGGTACCTATCCACCATTAAGGAGCTAAGATATTATTAGGTGATAGTGCTAGCTCAGTTACCATTAGAGAGTATAGGGATAGGTTAGCAGGTGGTCCATCTATATCCACTCTAAGATAGTGGGCCTTAATAGTGGGGTAGACAAGGATATTAGGGGGACCACCTCTAGATGGTAGTGTAGGTGCTGATGCAGATGGAGCTAATAGTAGTGGTGTAGGTGTTAGTGTTTCTAATGCCCCAGGGGCTTGATATATGAGTTTTTATGATGTATATGATTTTGATTTTGATACCAGCTCATGTTTTGATGATGTGAGATGTATATGAGAGAGATATTGCTATATTATGACATATATTGCCTTATTTATGTACATGATGATTATGTTTTGATTATGATGAGTATATCATTGAAATTTGATTATATTGATGACATGTTGACATATGACATGATGAGTATATTCTTATGTTCATGATGCCTAGTTGATTATGTATTGATGTGTGATGATTATGCTGATACAAATATAGGTTATGATCATGATGTGATGTGGTTATGTTTATGGATTATGGATGACATAGATGATGCTTCATGCATAGGTTTATTTTTGATTATTTAGTTTATGTATTTGATGATAGATATGATGGATGATGATGATGATGTGATTAAGATATTGTTTTTTATTTATTTTAGTTTTTACATGATCATGAATATTTGATAGATGAATTTTGATGATGTTATTTATGAAATGAGTATGATAATATGGATTATAGATATGATGAGTATGTAAACATGTTTCTTGATAAATATTTCTCATGGATAAGATAATGTGATAATGTAGTTTATAGATAGGATGATGTTTTGTAAAGATGACGTTGATGACATTTGATGATGATATTATGATGTTATAATGTTATAATGGTATGTTATGATTGTTTATGATTTATGGTTCTTGATGTTTTGTTTATGGGTAGGATATGGTTTATATTTTTCTTATTCATGGTTCATAATGTTATGATTGTATTAATGGGAATACAATGGAAGCACATAAAGTAAGTGTAGATGATAAACTAAATGTGAGAAAGAGATAAGATATCATGAGATATATGACCACATGAACTAATGAATAGAGGGTAAGAAAAAGGCATGATATTTTTAGTTGGTAAGGACCTAAAAATCAAAAACCATAGTTGGATTGATTTAGTGACCATAAACCTCTCAAATTATTTTCAAGAGCATGCTTTGATTAAAAAAAGGGTTTTTTGATCACTTTGTATTAAGTAAGCTCATAGTCCCTTAATTTTAGAGAGGGATTGAATGGAAATGAGGTGATAGGTAGATGGTTGAATGCTAAATAGGTGATAAGGTAACTTGATGTGGGTTAACTTTCCCCTTCTATAGGTGACCAAAGAATTGTAATAGACAATTTCATGCCTTAATATGATGTGTAGACTAATCAATGTGGGAAGTCTACCAATGCAATATATAGGAGTTGATTATGGCATATTGGGATAATATGTAGATTTATTGATGCATTAAGTCTATAAATAGTACTTAGAAGAGTTGAAGGTAGCTTAATTACTTTGATTTTGACATAGGGTGGCTTGTTGTTTTTGTTATTTTGATAAATTATTGAAGTTGATCAATGTGAGAAGATTCATATGATTATTTCTTAGCCATCCTTCAAGGGAGTGATCTAAAATTAGATTTTTTATAACTTTCCTTCAAGGGAATAATCTATTTTAAGCAAATTTTAGGTATTGGGAAGCTATCCTTCAAGGGATTAGTCTGCAATGCTAGAGATATGGACCCAAGTGATTTTAAATGCAAGATTAGACATAGACAAGTCTATTTAGGCTTAAATATTTACCTTTATAGAGGAAAGAATTTACCATAAAAGGGTAATGATAGATGAGGGAAAGTGGTTTAAGAGATAATTGATCATGAGATTCCATCTGATTACAGATGAAAAGTATCCATGAGAACCATGCCATGGGTAGAGCTATGGTTCCCATGCTTAGGATTAGGCTATAATTATGATAGATAATCACATGAATTTATGTTGTAATCAATTGTTCCCAAGGGGATTAGGGATAGGTAGGTGAAATGAAGTGAAAATATTATAAATCAAGGGATGAGCATAAGTTAGACACAAAAGTTAGTTTGATCCTTGTTTCAATAATAGAAAATATGCAAATGTGAAGCATTGAGAGGCTTAAGTTTTGGTTTAACTTCAAGAGAGGATAAACTATAAGCTCCTAATCCATAATTATGGGTTATAGTGTAGGGTCTAAGCTAATTGAAAGTAAAATTGCCTTTTTTTCTCTTCTCCATGTTAATTACATGTTGATTTTCCTTAAGGATGAGATCTCTAATGTTGAACTCTCATTCTTTTAGGTGTTTATTGTATGCATGATTGATTCATTTTTGATATACATGAAGGTGATTAAGTGCTACAAGGTGATGTTTGTCAATAAGTTCAAGACATGTGAGATGTTCTTGATAATAGTCACTCTTAGAAAGGATTTATTGCAACGATATGTGAAGAGAGGGAATTTAGACTTTGATAGGTAAGATTGCCTTGGATCCAAAGATAAGAGAGAGGGGTATCATCAGTAGAGGTTTAAATGCTAGGGAAATAGGCCCATAAAGAGAAATGTATGTGCAAGTGCCAATCCTAACCTAAAACACTTACTACTTTAGTGAGCATTTTGATGAGATTTTTTTATAGGCTTTCACTTATCCATGTGCTTATGGTTGATAATGTGAGGAAAAACTTAAATTAATGATAAAATAATCATAGAGACCTTGAACTTTATGTTTTTAAAATATTTTCCATTATTAGTGATGATTTTATAGGGAACACTGAAGTTGTAGATGATATGGTGATTGATGAAGTTGATAATTTTTTTGGCTCTGGTTGAGATAAGAGGGATGGACTCCATCCACTTGGTGAAATATTTAATGGTGGTAATGATATATTTATGTCATTGTGAATAATTGAAATTGATTTCCCTAATAAGTTCAAGACCCCATTACGAGAAGGGACAATAATATATGGATACTTGAAGAACATGGTGAGGTGTGTGATGAAAATTAGCATGTTTTTGACATTTGACACATTTATTTACATAATCACAATAGCTTGATTTAGGGTGGGATAACAGTATCCAAGGTGAAGGATACACTTAGCAATATCTAGGCCACTAAAGTGTCCCTCACAAAATTCATCATGTATTTCCTTGATGGCATGGCAAGCTTCATGGATATGTAGACATGGACAAGGATGACATAAAAGCTACACTTATAAAGGATTCCCCCTAGTATGGTGTGATGAGAGGTACCCTAAGCAAAATATCTTCAGGCATTCTTCAAAAGGTTTGGAGGAATAATGCCAAAGTTAAGGTAGTCAAAATTTTGGTCATACCAAATGTTGGAAGGAGATGTCTCCACACTAAAAATTGTAGGAAGGTAATAATTGATTTATGAGGGTGTGATAAAATGATGAATGGTGCCAAATATTTTAGATTTAGTAGGTTGAGATGGGATTTGGGAAGCAAGGGAGGCCATCATATCTATGAATTTATTAGTATATTGAGGAACTGAATGGATAGTGTAATGATCAAATGATGTTAAGAGTGCATCTATGAGTTGTTTTTACTTTAGGAGGACATCATTTTTACATTGATATGATCTGTTTACTTGGTTGATGACTAGTTAGGAGTCACCAAAGATACTTATTTTTTTGAATCCAAAGGCTAGGGTAGTTTGGAGACATATGACTAGGTTTTTGTATTCAACTATGTTGTTGGTGCATTCTAAGTCAAGTTTAAAAGAAAAGGGAAGAGGTTCTCCATTAAGGGGAATGAGAATAACTATGGTACCCCCACCATGTTGGAATTTGGAGCCATTAAAGAACATATTCATTTGGTAGGTGGGTTCTTCCTAATAAAGAGTGTCAATGGATTCATTTAGAAAGGCAAGAGGAAGAGGTTGATTGTCTAGTAGAGGAGCCTTGACCAGTTGGTTAGCAATGACCTATCCTTTAATAGATTTTTTCAAAAATAACTCAAGATCAAACTCAGCTAGGAGCATGAGCCACTTAGCCATATGATGTTTTGGGTAAGGATTAGAGTGCACATACTTGAGGGGGTTAGTGTTGGTGATGACATATGTTTTATGATTAATAAGATGGTGATAGAGTTTGGAGGCCATGAAAACTAAGGTGAGGTAGAGTTTTTTGGGATGGGATACCAAGTTTCATATTCTATAAATGTGCATCTAATGTAATAGATGGCTTTCTCTTTATTTTTTTCATCACGCTGAGTGAGAATTGCCCCTAGGGAATGGTCTATGGTGGATATATATACATAAAAGGGTTGGTCTTACATAGGAGGGATGAGTACAAGTGGATAGAGAAGATAATCATTGATTAAGTTGGAGGCTTGTTGGTATTTCTTGGTCCATTTAAAGGAGGTTTTTTTCTATAGTAGGTGGTGGAAGGGTTGACATTTATCTGATAATTGGGAGATGAAATTATGAATGGATTAAAGTTTACCTTATAGGATGTGGAGTTTTTTAAGGTTGGTAGGAGGCATACCCAAGATTACTCTAACTTTGGCAAGGTCTACTTTAATTTCACAGAGAGAGATGATGAAACCAAGAAGATTTCCTAATAAGATTCCAAAAATACATTTCTTAGGGTTGAGTTTGACATGATAATGGATTAGTCAGTCAAAGATGATGGTAAGAACAACTAGATGATCCTTGTGGTGTTTGGATTTCCCAAGGAGATCATCCACATAGTCCTCTATGATTTTATGGATGAGATCATGAAAGATATAGGCCATGGCCCACTGATAGATTTATCTAACATTTAAATTCTAAATGGCATCACCCTATAACATAAGGTTCCCCATGGGGTGATAAAGGAAGTTTTATGCTAATTTTTGGGGACAATTAAGATCTGATTATATCTCAAGAAACCATCCATGAGAGATAACATTTCATGACCAATTGTAAGATCAATAAGTTAGTCAATATTTGGCAAAGGAAATTCATCCTTTAGGTAAGTAAGGTTGAGGTCATGAAATTTGATGTAGAGGTGAAGGCCCCTTATGGGCTTAGTGATGGGAATGATGTTAGAAACCCATTATGGATAGTCGATGGGCTGAATGAAGTCAATGGATAAGAGACATTGAAGTTATTATTTGACAAGAAGGGCTATGTGAGGATGCATTATAAAAAGCTTTTATTGAATTGATTTAGCCTCAAGATGGGTAACAATGTTGTGGAGGGAAATATAAGGGTCAATTCACAGCATATCTTGATAAGACTAGGTAAATGCTATGTTTTGATCTTGAAGGAAAGAAGGGTAATCTTGTTGCTCATTGGAATTTAAATATTGGCCAATTTTGATGATACAGGGATTATCCTAAGTTCCTAAGTTGACATCAATAGTTGATTCATTTAACATGGTTTGGTTCTTAGGAGGAATGGATTTATGAATTGAAGAATCCCCTACACCAAGGTAGGTGAGAATAGAATCATCATCCTAACATTGGATGGTGTTGATGGTAGGATAATTGTGTTCAATCATTTTAGGATAGATGAGAGGAAGGGTTTTAATTTAGCCATCCTTTTGATAGGTTATGGGGACCAAACTAATAGTATTGATAAAAAAAATTATATGAGATGACATTAAAGTCCTCAAATTTAGAGGGATATGGGGTTGGTAAGGATGGAAGTTCTTCATTGATGGTAGAAATGGGTTTCAGTGATATGGGTTCATGGTACAAACCTAAGGCCAAATAAATCATGAGGTTTATGAGTTTTGATGATGGGTAACTCATGAGGTCCCTATTCATAAAGGCCAAGACCAAACCCCTTCTAAGTGCACTTGTAAAGGTAAGCTTTGGCAAAGGTTAGTTTGTCTAGGTAGGAAAAATTGGCAGTGAATGGTTGGATGAATGGGGTAGTGGTGGGAGTGAGAAGTGGCTGATCAAGTCCCCCATAGATGAAATTTGTTTGATTGTTAGGGAACCCAAAAGGGATGATGGTTTTTATGTTGGGATTGTAGGAAGGGTTACTAAAAGGTGATATTCCTATAGGGAAAGACACTAAAAAGTGGATTCCAATGGGTCCTCTAAAAGAATGTGGGAAGAAGGGATAAATAAGCTATTTGAAGGGTCATCACTATTGTGTATAGGAGTGTTGTGGGATTTAGCTAGTAATGAGATAGTGTTGTTAATAATTTATGGTGAGGTGGATGAGGGAGGAATAAAAAAATCATTAAGCCAATATGTCATAATGAAAGAGGTAAACAAACTAGGGTTAGCTTTGATGGTAATAACTTGTTCCTCATGCTCAAATTTGACACATTGGTTTAAGGTGAAAGGGACACAACTCATATCATGGATCCAAGGGCATTCAAGTAAAAAATTATATTAGAACTTGCCCTCTATAATTTAAAATAGTTTAAGAATTATATGAGGCTCCATGTAGATGTGGAGGATAATGGTACCTAAGGTAGTGGCCATGGTATCATTAAAGGAGTGAAGGAACATTATACTTTCTGACATGATGTTTTTGGGTAGTTTAAGTTGGTAATATGCATGGGAGAAGATAATGTTGATGATAGATCCTCCATCAATCATAACCCTCTTGATGTGGGTTTGATTGATGTATGCCATGATGAAGAGTGGAGGATCACAATTGTTTAGATGAATAGGAGGTATTGTAGAATCTTGAAAGGTGACAAGGGTAGAAGGTTGGAGGGTTCTAAAAAAGGGTATAAGAGGTTGAGGATCATTTAGTTGAACCTTTATGGATTGAAGAGACTCGATCAGTACCTAGTGATGGTGGGGTGAGGTGTTGATTAACTCATAGAGGCTCATTTTCATCATTTTTTGGTGAAGTTATTTCAACACTAACCATTATATGGATGTTTAAGGGTTGGAGGGAGAAACTCCCAAAATGGATACTTTAGGTTTTGGAGGTTGTGAAGGTGAGGGTGGAGATGTTTAGGTTTGGTTGGTGGATTGAGAGGTTGAAGGGTATGTCCATGGGATGGTTACTTTTGGTTTTCCCTTGTCCTTTTGTTAGGATTGAGATCAGGTAACCACATGAATAGTGCAGAAAAGGGGGTTCAATGTTTTCTTCAGTTCCTCCTCTTCACTCTTAGGTGGGAGTGAAGGAGTAGGTGATTGTTGGATAGGTTGGTCAAGTAGTTGGGTAGGTGATGGGCTGAAAGGAGGTTCCTTTAATAGATCATCTTCTTCCAAAAGGTTGTGGATAAGTGTTTGAGAGTTTTTTAGTTCTTCATATCATGTCCAAGAGTCCTCTAGTAAAGACAAATCAAATTGTCATTGAACCATGCTAGTTTATGACATGAAGGGTCAAATGGTTTGATTAAAGGTAAGCTAATAGAAGAGGTTTACAAAAACATTTGAAAAATGTTTGAATAGGATTCAAGAAAAGGTGTTAGAGGTGGTGGGTTTTTGGTTTTAGGAGTGGGAACCTTCTTAGGTGTAGGATTTACTATGGAAGTTTTGGTTGGAGGAATGATTTTAATTGGTGGTTTTGGTTGTGTTTTTTTGCTAATGGTTGGTTAGGTGGTTGGAGATTTGGATATGGAAGACTTGGATGATGAAGGTTTAGCTATATATGGGACAATGGAGGTATATAGGTGGGTTAAAAATGATGGATAACTAGAGGGTTTAATGGGTGTAGGTGGATAAAATGGGGATGGTTTCTTAGAATAAGAATAGGTAATTGGGATGGTAGAGATGGGGTCCTAGAATAGAAGGTAAGTGGGAAGGAGGTGGTATGGGTCTAGTTTAAGGTGTAGGTTTGGGTAAATCTACTTTCTTAATTAGTTTAATTGGATTTTTCCTTGGTGGGCTAGCTGAGGTTAAGTCCAACCTTAAAGGGGGATGCATGTGATTGTGTGTGGGAAGAATTTTTAGGTTCTTGATTAGTTTGGTGAGAGAAGAGTAGGGTTGTTTAAAAATTTTAAGTGGAGATTGTTGGGGTTGTTCACTTATGGTTGTGGAAGAGTTATTTGGTAAAGAGATAATGGGTTTAATGGTAGATTGAAGTGAAGTTGAGGATTCAAATTTACTTTGGTAAGGAAGCCCAAGTTAATGCCAAAAGGTGGCTCTATCAAAGTTGGGTTGGGAAGTGAACTCTAAACTTTGGACTAGCCTAAAAAAGGGCTTGTAAATGGGTTTGGTTCCTTGGTCATTGGTTTCAAAGTTTAATACTTTTGGTGGAGAAGATGGAATGGTTTCTCTATCTTTTTTTGGGTGGATGTTCTAAAATTGATGCTTGAATAGATAAGGTAACCTTCTCTTAGTTTGGGATAGTTTCTAAAGAGGGCATGGATGGTTTTAAGATGGGGGAGGTAGGTGTGTTTTCCCTAACTAAAATAATGAACATGGTTACTTTCTTTATTTGGGTGTCTAAAGGAATGGAGGGTAGCTCTACCACTTAAATGGGTGGAGTGTAAGAAGAAGGAATGGTTAAAGTAATCATTATCTCTTTCAGTGTGTCTATCAAAGGAGGGGTAGATAAACCTAAGGTCTCATCAAGTGTAAAGAGAGGGGTGGTTGATTCTTCATTTGGGTATCTGAAGGAATAGGAGGTGAGTCCACTATTTCCATTTAAGTGATTGAGGTAATGGTCTTTTCAATAATGGTCTCATTATTAATAACATTGATTGTGTGTGCCTCATGAGAGTGAGATGATTTAGGTTTATTGTCATGGTGTTGGGTGGAAGAATCATGATTGGGAAAAGGATTACAAAATATGTCAAAGGACTGATTAAGAGGTGAATTGGGATTATCAAATGCAAGTTCTCCACTATCAAATAAGTTTTGGATAATATTTTTGAAGGTATTGCATCTATTAATGTCATATCCTATGACTCAATGAAAGGCACAATGATAATTCTCATTATACCAACTAGGTATGGGGTGAGAAACATCAAATTATTGCAGTGGTTTTATTGGTGGGAGTTAGATGAGGTTGGCTTTAAGTAATTTATCCAAGATTGACACATAATATTTTCCAATGGGAGTATATTATTTTAGAGGAGCTTAGTTTTAGTTTTGGTTTTGTTTATAGGGAGGGTTAGAAGAATTGGTTCGAGGTGGTTGGTTGACAATTAGAGGTAGAGTGGTTTTTAAAATAACTAATTTATAGTTGTTTTTGTTTTGGTATTATATTGGTTAGTGGCTTTGGTGAAGGAAGGATCATTGGATTTAAATCTAGAATTTTTGTTCTATAATTTCAATTTCCCTTCATCAATGGTGTGGTTTTCCAATTTACGTGCCATGGTGAATACCTCATCAAAAGTTCTAAAATTTTGAACTTGAAGGGTGGGAGCTATATGTTTGGAACAACCTTTAGAGAAGAGTTTAATCAATTTGGGTTGGGGAAAGGAGAAAGAAAGTTGGTTGATAAGACCTCTCCATCTAGTAACAAAATCAACAATTGACTCATCATCAAATTACTTAATGAAATAAAGGTTATTAATAGAAACCTTTTTAGATATATTTATCAAGAAATGCTCAAAAAATATTGGGACCAGTTAGGAGAAAGAAAAGATGGAGTGCATGGGAAGAACACTATACCAATCAAGGGCAGGTCCTGATAAGGACATGGGGAAAGTTTAAAGAAGGAGAACGTCATTGTATGTGATTAAATAACAAGAATGAAAAAATACTCTCAAATGTTTTTGGGGTCCTCCTTGCCTTGAAATGTGGAAAACTTGGGCAATTCCTACTGAGGAGGATAAGAATGGATGGGAATAGATGGATGAATGGGGTCATTAAAAATTTGATCTTAGGATTAAAGGTTATGAGACCCAGAGATAGATGACTCCAAGTTGGTTATTTTACCCATTAATATCTTGATGAAGTCTAGTTGGGGTTCTGAAGCTACATAATTAAGGGGCACATTCTGTTGAGGTTAGGTGGCAACAATGTTTGGATAAGTCATAAAAGGTGCTAAATAAGACACATATTGGTAAGTGGTCACAAGAGGTTGAGATGGTGTCATATAAGGGTTGATTGGCATAAATGGTTGAATGGAAGGTGATATGTACCCTTGTGGGTTAGAGACATATTGATAGTTTGTCATGGGTACTTGTTGAGGGATAGATGTGGGTTGAATTAAAGGTATGGTTGAGGTAGTGGGTTGAGGTTGGGTAAGTTGAGGTTGAGTGGTGAATCTAGTGCTAATGGGTAGAAGTGTTTGAGGTATAGAGAGTACCAAGTTCTAAAATGGGGTAGAAGTTGGTAGAGTGGTTGTGATAAAGGGAAGGAAATAGGGGTAGAAGATAATCCCATGGTAGGTGGAATATAGGTAACTAGAGGTAAATTTGAACCTATATGAGAAGTGTTGGGTGTGGTAGGAGGTTTTTGGTTGGAGGATGGAATATTGGATTGGGTTTGGGTAGTGGTAGTAGATGGGATGTTGGAAGAAGAGGAGGCTTGGGTTAGCAAGGGTTGGGTTGAGGTAACATCCACCATAAGATGGGGAGGCATACTATAAGAAGGATCTGTAGGAGGAATCAAAACAATAGAGGTAAAATGAGGTAAGTTGTTAATATAGTATTGAAGGGCCATCAAATTATTGTCAAGGAAGGTATAAAAGTCTACATCACCCTTAAAAATAACTAGGATCCTTTTAGGAGGGGGAGAAAAATTAGGTGAATCCTCATCATTAAAATTATATTCCATGGAGGAGGAAGAAGAAGGTAGTGTTTGATCAATTTGATTTCTCAGATGTTGTCTAGTAAATACCATGTGAGAAAATAGAAAATAATGTGATGAAACTCACACCTTAAATACAGAGCAATCAAAAGAAAAGAATTCAAGGTAAACAATACATATACTAAAAGTGCATTAAATCCTAGGATTCTTTTTAGATCACTTTTGGATTATGCCTTAGAAAGTGTGAAGAGGGAATTTAGCTTGTAGATCGAGTACTAAGAGGAAATCTAAGGTTGGTTTTGGGTTGAGTTTAGGTGCTCCAAAGATAAATCTATGTTGAACTTCAATACGTGGCTTGTTATTCAGGCCTGCCCCCTCACTTCATACTCTCGTAGTGGTAAGAGTGTTAAGTGCTTAGCCAAAATATATCGAGTTCAGAGTTTATACTCAACCAGAGAGCTGAGTTGGTTTTCCATTTGGTGGTAAAATCCACGTAGGATAGTTGGTAAGGGGTAAGGTTACCATTAGGTAATTAAATACTAATCAAGCCTTGTCTCAGGTATGTTTTGATGTGTTAATTATTTTGTATTTTGGCTTAAGTATGTGATAACGAGTGTAAAATATATGATTAATTACTTCACTTCCTAAGTTACTAGATCAGCTAATACAAATAGGTAATCAATGTATGCAAGAGGTTTATTTTAAGCCCAAAAATAAATTTGTAGATTTCATTCGATGAGAAAATAATAAGGAAGAAAAAGGGAATTAGGTCGCATCAGGAATGCCAAAATGTTTTAGTTAATTTATTTTCATTTCTTAATTTGGAAGCAAGTAATGAAATTAGTAATAGGTTGTGTAGAAGAATACTTGGTAAAGTGCATGCATGAATCCAGATGATGATGGGTACTCATTTTTGGCTTGGACGGAATAACTTATAGATAAGAAAGACACTATAAAAGGGGGTTGTTAGATGGTTAGTTGAGTGAACTGCCTAGCATGAGCTACATCTAAGAAGCATATTACTTATTAGGAGGTCATTAATCCACTATTATAACAATTAAGTCAATATAAATTAAAAGAAAATATACTTTAATTCAATAATATAAATGCTTTTTTAAAATAAAATAGCTATAATAGCAAAAATGGGCCAATACTTATGCTAAAATAGTCAGGGTCTAGTTTAGAAAATTAAAAAAATTAGTGTAATCAAGTAGAAATAGAGAAAGTTAGATTTGATTAGGGTTATAAGGATCTAAATAGCTTGTTGTATTTTTATGCCATAGTGACCATCGATGGTAAAGAAAACTATCATTATTTTAGGTTGACCATCGATGATTGGGTAATTTTCGATGGTTGAGATGACCATTGTCAGTTGTGCTAACTATCAATAGTTATCTATGTAAATCTTGAAATGACCAAAAAAGTAGGTATAGATTAGGTACTTGGGAAAAATAGAGGTATGTTATAGGACTAAAGGGGGAATAAGATATTGATGGGTTTGATAGGGTTGGAAGGTTAGAAATAAGATAAATCAATGATAACAAGCAAAAAATACTTGAACCTTGATAGTGGAATGTTGAAGTGATTTACCTAGAGTGACAGTAATTTGGCTTTTGAAAGTGATTCTGATAGAGCTTCAGGTCTCTGATGATTTTTTTCTCTTGTTGAAAGGATGTTGAATACCTATATGCAAGAGATCTTAGATGCAAGATTCTGGATTATGGATCTATTTCACTTCTTCCTCTTCTCCTTTTATAGGATGAAGTTACTAATTAGGATGGATGAAGTTACTAATTAGGATGTAAGAAGTTACTAATTTGATATGGGGATAAATTTTCCAATTCACATTGTTTTAAAGCAAGTTTTAAAATAAAGTTTCCATTTAGGGAGATGTTTGTCTTGCACCAATATTTTAATTCTTTAAAAATTTATTCAAATCTTGGAGACCTAACTATTGATGGTCAAATCAACTGTAGATAGTTTGGCTGACCATCGACGATCGAGGGGTTAGAAGAAAATAGTTTAAAGGAAGTTAAAAAGGGTGAGTTAAATGATCTATCCAAATATGTTATAGATTTGATAGGGTTAAGCTATTAAATAAGTCTAATTAACTAGGTGGTCCACTAGACACAAGGTCAGATGAGGGTCAAAAGGTAGTTTAATATTGAAAGCTATCATGTGTAGTTTTTAAGTGTCTAAACCTCTATAGGATGAGGGAGAGATATTAAGTGACACTCCACAAGACTTGGGAATAATGAATTTGGAGATTCAGGTAAGTTTGTAAATTTTATGCTTGGTGAATTGGATAAGACAAGCCTATTAGGTTGTTATGACACCTCATTAACTATGGTAGTTATTTCCTTTTTAGGTTTAGGAGGTTTTAACTTGTACCTTTATTTGATAGTAAACTTAGTATTGGATGTAGTTTGTCTGTTTGCTAAATACTTAAGCTTTTTCAATGAGATAAGTTTCATTTCATGATCATGAATAATATGGCATAAGTCATCAAAAGATTTAAACTTTTTAAATATAATGAACTCATGTAATGGGGAAAGAAATTTTTTCTTGAAGATGTATTGAATATATTTATCTACCATTGTATTAGTCAGTTTAGATAACATTTTATTGTACCTTAAGACATATTCATTGATAATTTCATTAGTTACTTGTTTGGTTTTTGTAATTTAGGCATATGAAACTTTTTCAGTGATACTGATAATAAAATGTGATAAAAAGGTTTTTGAAAGATGTTTGAATGAATTTAATTATTGGATTAGTAAATCATAGAATCATCTTAGAGCATAGTATTTTAAACTCAAAAATAATTTAGTTGAAATTTTGACATTAGAGGCTTAATCAAGGCATGCCACATATAACAATCAAAGATGCCATTCAAGATTACCTTGGCCATCATAAAATGTGAAATTAGGTGCAACAAAACCATTTGGAAATGGGTGCAAAGATATCTTTGGTGAAAAAGGGTTATGTAACACCTCTTGTGAATCAATGGCATAAGGTGAATTCATATAATTTTGTTCAATATTTGTAACCTTAGCTTTTTTTAATAGTTTGGATAGGAGCTTGCACCCTTTGGTATTTTATGTTGGAAATTTGGGAAGTTTTTATTATTAAGTTTAAAGGTTGTTTTTTTATTTTGACTAGGGACCCCAATCCCTACAAGAAGATAAGATACAAAAAAGACCTAGAGGACTAACCAAGTCCAAAAGGGAAACATGACAAAACAAGCACAAAAATAGCTACAAGTAATCTAAATATAGCCTGAGAAAAACATAAATATCACCAAAGACAAAATATAGCCAAAAATGAACTAAAGTCACTCTAAATGTCTAAGCTCCCTGCCACATCTTCCCAAAAAATTTTCATATGTTTTAAGTTTGAATCAATCTGAAAAATCAAATTTTCCTTGTCTATGTCTTTAGAATATTCACTATGTTGGAGATGCTTACCCTTAGAAGATCTCTTCAAATCAATCAATCCTCCCATATGAGACCTTAAGTTCTCCAAATTCTGAATGTCTTCATACATGGATGCTTTATTGTAATTGACCAAGTAACTAATATTATTCTTTATCTTGTTATTTTCACATCCCAGAGCCCCAACCCTATTCCTTAGTATTTGAATTTGAGTACTATAGTATTTAACCATATATTTTTGACTCAATTTTTTATTGTCTTGTTGAAGGCTTTTAAATTTTCCTTTGAGATTAGAAAGATCCCTCATGAATTGTAAGGATTACTTTTCACATTGTGTGAATTTAGGTATTTATAGGAAGGTAAATACTAACTATGATTGATTTATTGAGAGGTAAATATTAGTTACTTGGTTATAACCGTATGGTTAATATGATAAGTTTGTAATACATAGAATATTATATTATTGATATATTGTTAATAGTTATAACAATATCTCATATTTAGTGGTTAACTTAATGAGAGAGATTTTGGGTGAGAAAAAAAAGAGAGAATATAGAAATATGATTCCTATAAATATGTAACATGTCCTGAAATGTATTATTCAAATTGGTTCAGAGAGAACATGAAATAATACATTATAGAGTGTTTTAAATTATTTTCAGTTTCCCTATTTATGGCTCCATAATTCGTTAATGTCATCTACTTAGTCTTCCATAGACTCTGATAAACCTCATCATTTGGTATCAAAGTAGCTATTGTTATGGGACTATGAGAGTTTGTATGAGGTAGTCACAATTGTTTGTTGTTTCTTGTTATGAGGAAGAATTGAAATATCTTTAGCATTTGGCATTTTTATTCAGTGTTTTGGCTCAGTGTTGAATAAAAACTCTCCATCAGACTGAATACATTCAACATAATTTGGTTCATTAAAAATATTGTTTACATTTCCATTTAGCATTCATGTTGATCTACAGACTAAGTTCACTATCATTCATTTATGTCCGTACTAATAGCGATGATGTATCATACAAATCTAAATCCATCTGACAGATTATCTTCATCAATAAATTTAATAGATGTGGTGTCAGTTCATTTATAGACTATGACATGGATGACCCATATGCTTGCTCATGTAAAAATGTCATGTGATTACTTAATATGTATCATGTTCTGATCTACTAAAATTCATTGATAGTCTATGTCTGCTAATCTTAGCTATGCATTTTATCTTGAAAAATATACTCACATTTAGAATAACTAATTGTCTCCACATCTTCCCATCATGAGCACAAATCCTTTGTAATACATTTTATGTAATCCATCTATATGGATTTAACACTTATTTTCTCAAATATGGACCATAGACTTGTTGTATTCATTACATTACTCACCATTTGTCAAGCCGTCAAAGAATTGCCACCACATTATCATAGTAAGTTTTTTTAGTTTATTAAATTATCTAGTCATATAATTTTTTTTAATATTTTAAGATTTTGGGATTAGTAAATATCATTTGTCCTCTAGGTCCCAAAATTTAAGGTTCATGTTAATAGTCTTTTAGGGATTAGTTAATATTTAGTTAAGATTCATGTTATGTACTCATATGATATAATTATGTTCAAATTTAAGATTTTATCTATGTCTATTTAGTAGGTATTATTATTTTTGATGCCAAATATCAAAAAGCTATAGTTAATAGGCTCTTAAATGCATCATTTAATTAGGTATTATGAATAGGTTTTATTTTTACATGGTAATATTTTATAATAAATATTAAAGTTGTTAAGTGGAATTTTATTTAGTTCATTTATGTGTAGTTAAAATATTTTTTAGTCATTAATCAAAAATAAAATAGTCTTGTTATTGATTCTTGTCATTTAGGTGAATTAGGTTAATATCAAGAGTCATTTTGATGTCAAAAAATTCAAATTCAAGATTTAGAGTCAAAATTTTAAAATAAAAATTACCTTATAAATGAATTTTTGCTTGTATGTGTCATCCAAAAAATGAGGGGGATTTCCCTTAAAAAAAATCATGTCCCTGAGCTATTTCGACACTTTTTCTGAGTAAACATATTCATCTACTAGAGGATGGAGGATAGATGGAGGAAGGAGGTCATTCAATGACCTCTCATCAGTCACCAAGGACAAGGTTGTACCAATGATGTGTTGACATTTTGTGGTGTGTTATTTTCAATTTTTTTAGTGTGGTAATTACATTTATTTTTTAGCATGTGTGAAAAATAAAAACAATTGTACTTATTCAATTGTGAATGATATTCCCATGTAACCATTTTTTATATTTACATTAGAGAATATTGATCTAAAAAAATTCTAGAAATCATGATGAAAGGTTAGTGGTAAGCCTTGAGAAAACCATTATGTAAGGTTAGTGGTGAACCTAAGAAAACCATTTGGTAAGGTTATTGGTGAACCTATGTGACAAAACAGATGGAATGGCAATGGAATTTATATTTCATGATTCAATTTGAAATAAAGCAAAAAAAACATTATAAATCCAAAAATTTAACTCATGAGTTACACCTACCAAGCAGTCCATTCATATTCCTAAGGGACTCTTGAGCTACACACAAGAAGACAAAAATAAATGAGAAACTACACCTAGGAATAAATAAATATTAGCTAACTAATATTACATTCTCCCATTAATCCATAGGGGTTGTTTTTAGACCAAGCATTCCTCTAAAATTTTCAAAAAAATATCATCCAAGTGCCTTTATCAGGATGTCTATTGATTACTCTACTATTGGGCAATGTTGCAACTTGACTTTGCCATATTTCACATAGTGCCAAATCAAATAGAATTTAATATTGTTGTGCTTGGTTTGGTCATAATAGACTAGATTATTTTCCATCTAGATTGTAGAAGTGTTGTAAATCATGAGAGGTGTTGACAAAGATTATTACTCCTACAAATCTGAAAGAACCCTTCTGAGCCACAAGATTTATTTAGTTACCTCTGAAGTAGCCATATATTTTGTTTCTATTAAAGAAATTACCAGCACTGATTACTTCTTGTATTTACAACTAACAACTGATGTCTCCAAATTCATTATAAAACTTGAGGTGGACTTTCCATCTTCATGATCACTAGCACAATCAAAATCTAAATACCCAACAGTTTGAAGTCTCCTACCCTAGAGTATCTGAGCCCAAAACATTGTGTGCCTTTGAGATATCTAAGAACACTTTTTGTTGATACCCAATGACTCTCCCTAGGTTTTTTCATGAATCTTGAGAGGATACCAACTGAATATGATATATTTGGTCAAGTGGTAGTCACATAAATTAGACTTCTAATGAGTTGTCTATATTTAGTTGCATTAACCAAATCTATTGAATCTTCGGATGTCAATTTGAGATTCTATTTCATGGGTGTGTTGAGAGGTTTACAATCTTCCATTCTAAAATTGCTTAGAATGTCACCAACATACTTTTACTGAGTGATGAAGAAATAATTTGGTTTTTAAATTACTTCAATACCCAAATAGTAATGAAGATAACCCAAATTAGTCATTTCAAAGATTTTCATCAACTGTAATTTGACTTTTGAAGTGTACCATTCATTGTTACCTATGATGAGCAAATCATCAACATACACCACCAAAAATACAAATATTTTATCAACTATTTTGATGAAAAGAGTTGCTTCTTCAAACTCAAAATGTTTTAATTTCATGTCCATGAGGTGCTTAATGAGTTTTTTGTACCATATAGTGATTTTTCTAGTTTGCACACATTGTGCTCTTGTTATTTTACTATAAAACCATTAGGTTGTGTTATGTACATAATTTACTTAAGTTCTCCATTTAGAAATGCAATTTTGACATCCATTTAGTGAACTTTCCATCTGTTATGAGCTGTCAGAACCAACATGGTCTGAATGGTAGTCCATTTTATTTTAGGTGTAAAGTTTTCATTATAGTCAATTCCTTCCTTTTGAGAATACCCCTTTGTGATAAGACTTGTTTTGTGCTTATCGAGTGATCCATCTACCTTGTATTTGTTTTAATAGGCCCACTTGTAGCCAACCAGTTTGTAACCATATGGAGGATCAACTAGATTCCAAGTCCCATTTTTCACCAGTGAATTATACTCATCTTTCATTGCTTTTCTCCAAGAGTCAATATTTTCAACGTGTTTGAAATTTGGTGGTTCTTAATCAAACATAACATTGAGTTCTTCTTGAGAATCATCTAAAGTGATTTTTTTAATCATGTCCTAAATTTCATCAATATAATTGTTTGGTTGAGATGAGGTTGCATGTGCACTTTGAGTGCCTATTTTCCTATCTTCATCAAGTATCACATATTTTAGTGTTTGAGTGGCCCACTTAGGAATCTTTTTCTATGTTGTAAGTGCTTCAAGTTCATCCTTTGAAGTTCTTTCACTAGTTACCCTCTATTTTACTGGCTCTTATTCAATATATGATGAAGTTTTACTCTCTCCTTTAGGAGGAGTTTTAAACTAATGTATGAGAGATAATAGAAAATCTATAGATTGATAAATTTATATCCCCCACTGATTATCTAGAAAATTTAAATCACTCTCCTTGTAGACATCAAACTTTGCATATTTGTTTGGTTGACTCAACTACCAATCAATATGCTCTTTGTCCTTTGTAATTTCATAGAAAATAACTTCTATTGTGACAATAAACCTATTTTATTTCTCATCATATAGACTTAATGCCTTGAAGGAATAAGAATATCCCAAATGGATGCATTTTTGATGCCTATGATTTAATTTTTTTCTCTTCTCATTTGGAATTAATGGGTAACAAGTGGATCCAAAAATCCAAAGATGTCACACTGAAGGGAGGTGACCACACCACATCTCATATGGAATATTTGATTCAAGAGCTATAGATGGTGATATTTTGTGAAGGTATACTATTGTTTTAGCTACTTCAGCCCAAAAGTACAGATTTACCCCTTTGAAATACAACATTGTGTGAACCATATTCATCATAGTTCTATTCATTTTTTCAACTACTCCATTTTGTTATGGAGTGTGAAGAACTGTGAGATGGTGTTTGATCTTATTTTTCTTAAGATAGGATTCAAACTTATTTGATGTGAGTTCACCACTATTATCTATCTTGAATGTCTTGATATAGGTTTGTGCTTCATTTTCAATCATTATTCAAAACTTCTTGAGAGTATCAAAAGTTTATGATTTCTTTTTCATAAAGTATATACATGTCATCCTACTATAGCGATCAATGAAAAACATGAAGTAATTATGACCACTAGAAAAGAGGATTGGAAGAAAACACAAGTCTAAATGAATAAGTTACAATTTTCTATCTACTTTCTACTATGACTTCAAAAATTGTTCTCTTACATGTTTAGCCAAGATGCAAGCTTAACACTTCTCATCTAATTTTATGGGTAGTGTAGGCATTCTAACAAAACCATTCTTTTAAAATACATGAATGTTGTTATAGTGAGTGTGCCTAAATCAATCATGCCACAACATGTTTGGAGATAATCTATCTTTAATAAGATGAGCATAATTCCTTAAATTTGATGGCTCACCCTTCAGTTTGAGTAGTTTTATTTTCTCATATCTAGTCAAGATGATTGCATTGTCACTTTTTATCCTAATTATGACATCATCATTATCTAATATAATGGAATGGCCTTGTTTCCTTGTGAGAACTAGGGACAAAAAGTTTCATTCTAGTTGAGGAAGGTAGAGAACATTCTAAACTTTGTAGTCTGGAAGTCCTGAACACTTGAGTCAAATTGTACCTCTTCCCTATAGTTTCAAATTTGATTTATCTATGAGGTATACTAAGCCACAAATTTCTACAATGTACTCCTCAAATAAGTCTTTTCAAAAAGTAATATATTGAGTGACATTAGTATCAATAACCCAAGCATCAAACCATGAGGAATTGATCAAGACACTATTTGCTTCATCATTAGTACTAGAAAACACACATTCACTAGTGAATTAGACTAAGTTTGACTCTTTTGACTATTTATTTGAATTTTCCTTTTTCTTTTTATGGTATTCTTCAATTGTCTCCCATGGAGTCCTGTATTCATGAGTCTCATGGCTACCTTTTCTATCACACCATTTACAATAGAGGTTTTTTTATCATTCTATTTTTGATTTTGACCACCATGATTTTAATTTTTACCACCTATTCCCTTGTAATTGTTCTTGTACTTGTTATTTCCTTCATTTTTAGAAGATGTGGCCTTGTTTGATGTTTTGGAAAAGTTTGTTTTGACATAACACAAAATTTCACCTATTATGGTTTATGTTTTCCTTCTAAATGCATTTTCTCTACCATCTTTTCAACCAACTAGTCAAATGTGAGATTCTTCAACTGGTTTCTTGCTTGTAGAGACTTCAAATAGGTTAAATAGTTGAGAATAAGGTATTTTATGAATGTGTTTATGTATATGTCAATTTTGACACCTACTGATTCAACATCATGTTTGATAACATATATTTTTTAAGCCAATCTCATCACATCACCATCTTTCAAATCTAGGTTGAATAATTTCAAATAAAACTAAATGAATTTCAACTCTGAATGGGAGTCATATATTTAATTTAATTTTTGATATGATTCCCATGGTGTATTGCACCCTTGTATATGATGAAACACATCTCCATCTACTGATGCCCTCATCAAGGCCAAAGCCTTATACTTTTTCTACTTCTATGCTTGTATGTCCTTCTCATTCCTTAATGGTTTAGATAGTTGTGTTGTCCCATCACAAATATCAAATCATAGATCATTTAAGATGATTGTGTTCTATATTTTCCAAAACCACTCTAGCCAACTATCTTTACCAGTCAAAGTAGTGCTAATAATGGATTTGATAGAATGCATGATTGTGAGTTTTTGGAGTTTTGGAGGTTTTGAGTTTTTTAAACCCCAATGGGTTCCTTATCAGTACAAAATGGTCCCCTTTTATATATACACAAAGGCACTAAAAATTATTCACTTTATCATTAACACCAACTTAAAGAAAACCTGATACATCAATATACTTAGTTTTTATTCATTTTTGGATTTATGTTTTTTAACATACATGAATGGGTAAAAAGTGTAACTCACCTTATTTCTCCTTAAAATTGAAAAAATTATTTGTTTTTTTACCATTTTTTCATATATTAGCATGCCTCAAAGTAAAAAATTTCTCAAATTTAAATGTTTTCAAATTTAATTTTTATAAAATTTGAAATTAAACACATAAAAAAATGAATGTTTGATTTTTAAATGAAAAAAATAAAAAATCTATACCTCTCCAATTTATTTTTCTTGATTTCCAATATTATAAATATAAACATGACATATTCCCAATGACAAATGTTCTCTTTGGAAGGAATCTTCAAAAAAGGCCATGCAACACATCAAGTATGTAAAACACAAAAAGGAATCAATCCATTTCTAGGACTTTTCCATGCAAAAATGAATGCTAATGTTCATAATCATGATTCCATTTCCATATCCATGTAATTAGGTAGAAAGTGTATTTAATTTTTATATATTTAATTGGAAATTATGATCATAATAACCTTTATACAATCATTTACCTGATACACTTTATCCAGTAAAAAATCTAAAGGAAGACACGTCTAATTATGAAATAGGTAGAGTATGAATAAAATAATGTTAAAAGTGCATTATCAAAACATCTTAAGTCTGATTTAAACACAAACCAATGATAGTTCACCACTCTATTGTGTTAAAGAAGTTTGGATGCATTTATGTATGAAATAGAATCTAACAATTTTAATCTCACTACTAAGGTATTAATCACAACACCTCAGTAGCATGATATGTAGTCCAATGAATCCTTTATACCAAAATTCCTTATTGAATATATATTTTCTATATAATAATAAATAACAATATGCTATTGAGTAAAATCAAAGTTTAGCAAGCCGTACAGCTGAATTAAAGGAGAGAATGAAATAATTTAAAATTTCTAGGCTCTGATACCAATGATAGTCTAGATGGAATGGAAATGGAATTTTTATTTCATGATTCAATTTTAATTGAAGAAAAGTAAACATTATAAAACCAAAAATGTGACTCATGAGATACACCTACCAAGTAGTTCATTCATATTCCTATGGGACTCTTGAGTTACACATAAGAAGACAAAAATAAATGAGTAACTACACTTAGGAATAAAGAAACATTATCTAACTAATATTACACTATGAAAACCATTTTGGAAGGTTATTGGTGAATTTGGAAAACCAATTGAAGATGAGATGTGTGATGGCACATGTATGCAAAGAATATCATGAGCACATGGAGGTGGAACACGCTACAATAAAAAAATGAGATATATTATACCATGTAAAAATATGAGGGGGGGTGGATATTGGAATTAATTTTCACATTACGTGAATTTTGGTATTTACAAGAAGTAAAATAGTAAATATGATTGATTTAATAAGAGGTAAATAGTAGGTACTTGGTTATAACTATATGGTTAATATGGTAAGTTTATAATAGATAGAATATTATATTGTTAATATATTGTTAATAGTTAGAACAATATATCATATTTTGTCATTAGCTTAATGAGAGATATTTTAGATGAGAAAAAAAAGGAAAGAATATAGGAATATGATTCCTATAAATATGTAACATCTCCTAAAATGTATTATTCAGATGAATTAAGAGAGAACATGAAATAATATATTATAGAGTGTTTGAAATTATTTTTAGTTTCCCTGTGTATGGCTCCATTAATTTTTAATGTCATATAATTAATCTTACACATAATATAATAAAAATCATCATGAACCACCTCATAATCAATTTCTAAAAATCAATTCTTTTTCAATTTTGACCATTTTTTGTTTACCCTTTAGAGAGTCAACCAAAACATTGAAATTCTCATTTGGGTTATGTGATTAGATTCCCAAGTCTTCCATCCTTGCCTCCTTAGTGTTTCTACCTCAAATTCGCTTTTCAGACTTAAGAGAAAGAAGAAACTAAAAGAAAGTAATGGACAAGGCTTGAGAAGTACCTGGACTAAAGATTGCACACCGTAAATCCAGACGCTTGTGAGCACTCCTCTTTGGCTGTGGAGGAATGACACCTGCAAGAAAAAAGAAACTTGGACAAGAAAATGTTAGATAGACAAATGGTGGGTTGCCAAGCAAAAGCTTGTTCCCAGAAGTATAAGAACTTCCTTAAGGGAGGTCAACCCACTGTTTTGATAAAGATAAGTCTGATAAAAAGATAGAATGCTAAAAAGGAATGAAATGATAGTAAACTGAAAGAGAAAAGGAAGCAAAAGCTTACCTAGAAGAAGCTGTCAAACTAGTCACAGTCGCCGGCGTCGGTGGTCCTACCGGCGTCAGTTGTCGGTTTGCCGACGTCGGTTAGTCTGCCGACGTCGGTGGGGGTAATGACCGGCGTCGGTCGGGGTTGTGGCCTATAGACGGGTCTGGTCAAGTTCTGGTCTGTAGGTAGTCTGGGCTTGGTCTGTGGTCTGGTCTGTGGACGTGTCTGTGGACGGGTCTGAGTCTGATGGACGGGTCTGTGGACGGGTCTGAGTCTGATGGACGGGTCTGTGGATGGTCTTAGGCAGAGGTGCAAAAGAGCCAAATGAGCAGAAGGGTAGAGGAGGACAATCAAGGAGATAGGAATCCGGGTCTTAACAGTGTGGGGGGGTAGAAGAGCTTAATCTAGCTTAAAACATGATAACTAGAAAGCATAAAGCAAATAAACAGAGTACTTACCTGTGCCCTGCTCAAGAAGGTGTTGATCTTGTTGTTGATGTTGCCAGATGAGAAGACCTATTGCTGATGAAGATTCCCTGTTGTTCACCTGCAGAAGATTGCTGTGTACCTGAGGGAGAGAGAGATTAATTGGCAGAGAGGTCAAGTGAAGGACTGATACAAGGGTCTGATATGAAGGTTCAAGAGTCGGGATGCGAGAGCTAGAGACGCAGAGAAGTGAAGAAAAGCCAAGCAGAACCGGAGAGGAAAGAACGGTGCAGAAGCCGTTATGAAAGGTGCCGACGCCGGCAATATCGCTGACATCGGCCGAGGGCTAACCGACATCGGCGGCTGAAAGGCTGGAGAAAGGCTAAAAATAGCCTTTCATCCATTTCCCAACGGCCGGGTCAAATGAATGCCAGGGTGAAACGGTCGACGGGGGTTAAATGGGCGAGAAGAGAGGTTGGAATGGGAGTCTAAGGCATTAAATGGCCATGTGGGGAATGAAGGGGATCCAAGGAGGGTATCCTAGGGTGGCGAGGTGGCAAGGAGAGGGAAAAAGGGGCCTTATTAATTAAAAATAGATGATTATTTTCAATTAATAAGACTTAGGTGGGTTAGGGACCAAGGAGGACTAGGAGGGAGAAAGGACCAAGGGTTAGAAACTTTTTAGGTGTCTACATTTGCCCCTTTTTGTCTTGTTGGTTGTTCTAGACGAACTGCAAGACAAAAATAGGGAGTGGTTGCCCCAGGTGAGGGATGATGTGGATTGCCCCGAAGCATGGATGAGGTATTCCCCCTCAAAGCAGGAGTCGAGGGAAGGAACCTGATATCGGGTGCTGATTTGACAAAAGGTGGATGAGAAAGATGAAAAGGTGAGTGAAAATGCTGTAAAAGTCATGATTGCGCGTAGTCCACTTCACGAGAGGGTCAGGTCAAATTGTCGCATGTCGAGGGTCAAGGAGTGCCAAAATTGAAGTAACCGAGCCCCAGCATTTAGTCGTCTACTGATCGGGTCACTCAATCTAAGCTGAAGCTCCAAATGGTCGTCGTGTCCCAGGTATCCAGGGCTCAGGAAGTGCTCCCAGAAACATGAAAAAGCCACAAGTAGTAGGGATCAACTGGCTCGTGATCCTATACTTGTGAAGGGTCAAAAATAGTCTGCGGACAATTTTGCTAACTAGCCGTGGAATAGCATACACGCAAAAACAACCAAGGCAACATTGGCTTGGAAGAAGGTCAAAGAAGATACGCATAATCTCCAATGGTCATTGGTCAAGAGGATGGATGGACGAAAGGATGCGGCCGAGCTAACCCCAGAAGACCCCATGTCAACTGAGTGCTGCCTACATAGCCCCTGTCGTAGGGGCCTCAGGACGATGTAGTTCTCCCTAAAAGGGAGGGAGGGTCAGAGGGATTGATTAGTCTTGGTCAAAGTTGATGATTGGTCTTGGTCAAAGTTGATGATTGGTCTTGGTCAAAGGTCTTGGTCAAAGGTCACGAAGTTGGGCGTGATAAGAGTCAAAGAAGAGAAGGTTTGTCCATCATAGAGATGAACAAAAGGGGGTGGTCGAGCTAACCTCAGAAGATGTGGTATCTGAGTGCTGCCTACATAGCCCTGGTTATAGGGCCTCAGACCAATGTAGTTCGGATGAATTGAGAAGATTGGTCGATGATTGGATGCGGTCAAGCGTCGAAATGATGAGGCTAAGATGAGGATAAAAGGATGCTATAGATGGTGTATTCTGTAGAATTGGTCGAGAGTCTTTCATCCCTAGCAAGTTTCCATAGTCGCGATGGATGTATGCTAAAAATGAATGAAGGTCTATTTATGTTTCAGCAAGTATTGGTTTATGCTTAACATAAATTGAGTCTGGTCGGTAGTTTCCATGTGTATTGGTATCCATAGAAACTATGTGAAAAGGACAAGATGATGCCTGATGCCATGTTGAAAATGGTGAAAATTGCTGGGTTGGAAATGTTGAAGTTGGCTGGGTTGGAAATGAGTCGATAATTGATGTGGCCAAAGCGTGGCCAAAGTGTAGAGAAAAGGTGAAAGGCAAATCGCTCTTTCACTGACAAGGACCAGAAAGGAAGCATAGATAGGGGTTATAAGAACAAAAGCCCCATTCATGCATTACGTCGTTGACCAGTATGGTGTTAGAACGGTAATTGAATCACTTTGACATTAAAGTGAGCTCGAAGTCCCTTGAGCCGGTGATAGGAGGAGGATAGGGTAACCCAGTTTAAGAGCAGGAATAACCTTGCCCCTTTTATAGGAGACCCTGAGACAACTACAAGCCAATGTCCGTGACTCATTTTTTTTTTTTTTTTTTTGGCACAGACTGATCGATGCGGGAAGCCTGCATATAGAGATGTCATTTGATGTAATGGTCAGGTTGCGAAGCTGATCAATGCGGGAAGCTTCTAAAAAAAGGTGCTGTTTATTGCCAGATTAGTCATAGCCATCCTTCGAGGGAGTGGTCTATATTTTTGCTTAATAATGTTTGAAAAGTTGGCCTAGCTGTCCTTCGAGGGATCAGTCTAGTAATACAGCAATGATAGTACAGCTGTCCTTCGAGGGATCAGTCTGTCTTTTTGATTTGACTTGATTTAGTGACCATGGATATGTTTTGACATCTTGACTTGGATTGTTGATAGAAATAAGAGTCACGGACAGGACTGTAGAAGTTCAAGGACGCCCCTTTTATTAGGACAAAGCATCACTGCATCCTAAAAGGGTTGTAGAGGACTTGTTAAAGGGGAATAGGGTTGAAAGGAATGAGGATTAAGAGGACGAGGATTGCTCAAGGGATGAGCTCAAGTTATGTGTCAAGTAGACGAGTACTCGACTAGCAGAAGAATGGTCAAAGATGCAAGACAGAAAAAGGGGTTTAAGGTCTAATAAGACCCTAGGCCATGCTTATGTGTTAAGGTCTGAGTCAATTAGGAGCAAACTTGCCCCATTTGCCTCTTTCCAGATTGGTCAGGTGTTGATTGATGGATGTGAAGTTGGTTGACATTGTCGTTGGTTGGTTGAAAAAGGTTGAATGTTTGGTCGAGAGGTCTGGTTGATTGATACGTGGTCGAAGTTTGGTTGAGACTGGTCGAATAATTGATCGGGGGTTGGGTCGATGGACACTTGGTCGAGATGTAAGATTAAATGAGTGATTGATATGTGGTAGAGACTAGGTTGAAGAGTTGGTCAAGGTTTGGATGAAGGATGAGTTCCCCCAGCGGACAGGGAGAATGTTTGAAAGATTGGTTAAGGTCGATTGAGGTTTAGTGGTCAGATGGATGGTGTTAATGTCGAATAAGGGGGTCAAAGGCGGCAAAGGGACCATATTCCAGCGTGGAGATCCCGATTTAAGTGATGAGGTTGGAGAGGCATGAGTCGGGGTTGATGTTTTGTCGAAAAGGTGGTCAAGAGGATCCTTGATGGGCAAGGAATCCTTTTTTTGGTGTTGACGAATGACAGCTTTAAGAGCGCAACAACGCTCAGTGTCATGTCCCGGGGTGTGATGATAGTGACAGAATGTAGAGTTGTCGAACCAAGAGGGCCTTGATCCGAGAGTTGATGAGTGAAGCGGTATTAAAGATTTGCTGATGATGTGGTTGGAAAGGGAGGTGTCATTCGCCAAATATTGGTGAATGGCGACCTTGAGGGCATGATAATGCTCAGTGTCGTGCCCAGGCGTGCGATGATACGCACAAATGCGAGTGTCATCGAACCAAGGTGGTTTTGGTCTGAGAGAGTGATATTGTCTAAGAGGCGGGAGGTCAATACGAGAGGACTGCAACAACTGCCGTAAGAGCAGGGCATATGAACCTGCTAACGGGTCTAGATGTTTTATTGCAGTGAGGGTTGGTGACGTTGGTTTAGGAGGCGAAGGAGACATAGGTCGAGAGTTTGGATGAGATGTATGTCTGATGGGATGAGGGAGTAATAGAGGCGACGTGCCTCTGTGAAGGATGGGAGTGGGAAGCACTCCTATTAAAGTGGACGGATGCGGGCCCAAGATTGAAGGTAATGACGAAGGTGGGGGAAGAGTCCTCTGACGTGGTCTAGTAGTCTTCGTGTGTTTGGGTCGAGGGCCACCGTTGTGCGAGGTGAGGTTAGATATGGGTTTGGGTTTGGATGTGGATGGAGGTGAGTGAGATATAGAAATCTCACGCAAAGGGCAGGAGGAAACCGTGACTGGGTCTTCCTCGGTTGAAATGGGTGGAGAGACTGGTTCTTCTCTTGGTGGAGAAGAAATAAGAGAGGGTGGCTCCTCAAGTGGGCAGAGGGCATGGATGATCGTGCCTTCTACTTGTAGTTGAGGAGTAGGCAAGGTAGGGTCTTCGGATGGAGGTGGGCTTAATGGCGTTGATGTGGTCAAGGCGTCCTCCAGTATAGGAGAAGAAGGTCCCTCATCTTTTAATGGAAGAGGTTGGTCAAGGACAAGAGGCAAGATAGTGCTAATGGTGTGAATGTCATAGTCTTGAGGGTCATTGGTCGAAGTCTGGACGTTGTTTTGAGTAGGCAGATGATTAGGGAATGGTTGTTTGAAGATGTCAATATGTTGGTTAGGAGGGGCGTTCGGGTTATCTAAAATAAGATCCCCCTTGTCGATCATGTCTTGGACGATGTTTTTGAAGGTTCGGCAGTTGTCGATGTCATGGCCTTGGACGCGATGAAAGGGACAGAAGTCGGCCTCCCTATACCATGTAGGGATGGCTTTTGAAGGGTCGAATTGCGGTGGTCGGATTGGAGGGAGATTGAGGACCCCCTGCTTGAGAAGTTTTTCCAAAACGGAAGCGTATGGTTCTCCAAGCAGAGTGTAAGAACGCTGAATGTACCGTTGTTGGAATTGTTTAGTGATGCTGGGAGATGTCGAAGGTCGAGATTGATTAGTAGTTGTCGAGGATGGTGATCTAACGACCACAGTGTTGGCCACTCCTTTAGATTCGGAATTGGCAGAAGAAGAAGGTCTGGAAGAAGAATGGCCAGTAGATTTTGCGTTGGTATGACGCAGTTTGACCTTATCTTCTTCAAGGGCGCGGAGTTCGAGCTTTCGAGCCATGATGAAAGCTTCGTCAAAAGTGTGAAATGTCTAAATCTGCAAGGTAGAAGAGATGTGTCTGGCACATGCTCGAGAGAAGAGCTTGATGAGCTCAGGTTGAGGCAAAGAGAAGGAGAGCTGGTTGATCAGACCTCTCCAACGAGCGACAAAATCGACAATTGATTCGTCGTCAAATTGCCTGATGGAGTAAAGTTCTGTGATTGAGACTTTTTTGGTAATGTTTATTGAGAAATGGTTAAGAAATAGTTGGGCGAGTTGGATGAATGAAAAGATAGAGTGTTTGGCAAGAGAACTATACCAGTCAAGGGCAGGGCCATAAAGGGACATAGGGAACGTGCGTAAAAGCAACGCATCATCATGGGAAATAAGATAACAGGCATGTCTAAATGCCCGTAGATGTTGCTGTGGGTCTTCCTTACTCTGAAAGCGAGTGAATTTAGGAAGCTCCCAATGGTTAGGGTATGGTTGAATAGGGACAGAAGGATGGATGGGCTCGTTGCAAACTTGTTCATATGACAAAGTGTTGCTTGAACCAGAAATAGAGGCTTCGAGATGGGACATTTTATCCATCAGCATCTTGATAAGATCTGCTGACGGATTGGCGGGTTGAGCGCCCCCTAAGTTGTAAGGTGCTTGGAAGAGGCTAGAGGAGGTGTGCGACATAGTCGGTTGTACAACGTACGGATGACTAGTCGCAGGGGCGGAAGTGGAGGCTAGAGGTGGTTGCGTTATGAAGGTCGAAGGTATAAGTTGACTGGGCACCGCCAAAGGTGGTTGAATGGCGGCACTAGTAGAAAGATAGGTCGGCACGCCTACATTGGTAGGCATAAGAGTGTGAGGGGTCGAGACAATCAAGTTCTGATATGATGTAGAACTTGGTTGAAGTGCAGGTGTTTGAGGGGGTAACGGAACCCCGATGGAGGTCGGTCTAAAAATAGACGGGGAGGCCAAACTTTGCATATTGGCCATGGTTGGGTTAATAGTTGAAGCGAAAGGTTGAGTCGAAAAGGGTTGGGTGGCGAATGGCGTGGATGTCGTCACCATGTCACCCGAAAGGTCTCACGTTGGGTTTCTCGCGAGATAGTTTTGGAGGGCTGCGGTATTGAGGTCCAGGAATCTCTCGAAATCCTGGTCCCCTTCAGGGATGATGGGAATTTGAGTCGGGGTCGGGGTCAGGGTCGGTCCTGTAGGAGTTCTTTCAGTCTCCGAGTGGAACTCCATGATAGGACTTGCTAGAGACGGGATAGACGGAAGTGGTTGTTGGCTAAAGTGGTTAAGAAGAGAGTCCTGGTTCCAGAAACTGTGTTACTGCAGTCTCAGAAAACTAGAATGTGATTTTGACAGAGAAGAGACAGGTTTTAGGCTGCTGGTTTTGAAAAAAAAGGGACAGTGACAGAGACCGACGTCGGTTGAAAAACTGATGTCGATAGGAAAGATAGCCGACGTCGGTCAGATAACCGATGCCGGTGAGGAAGATGGCCGACGTCGGTAGCAGAACCGATGCCGGTGACAGGGGAAAGCCGACGTCGGTTGCAGAACCGATGCCGGTGACTGTGTTTTCCAGAGAACCAAAAGATTCTTGGAAAACAAAGAAGAAAGCGTCCTCACACACTCAAACAAACAGATGAGCAGAGGAAAATAGAGAAAGACAGACAAGCCTAAGCGATAAATCCTAGGAATTAACCTTAGAAACTTGTGGCTTATGCCTTAGATGAATGTTTAGGGAGATTGGCTGAAAAATGGGTCCTAGAAGAAGGTGGTCTAAAGATGGTTTCAGGTGTTGTTTTAGGTGCTCAAAGATCTGTGTTAGGGTCTGGTACGTGGCCTGGTGCTAAGGAGCAAGCTCCCCTCACTTCACGATTCCAGTGGTTAGCTGGTCTCGCTTAGCCAAGATATACCTCGCCTAGAGTTTAGACTCCGCCAGAGAACGGAGTGGGCTTCCCCCTTGGTGATGAAATCCAAGTAGGGTCACCGGGACGGGTAAGGTATCCGCTGGGGGATGAATTCCCAGTCGGGCCTTGTCTCAAGTAAGTTTTATGTGTGTTTTAGTGCATGTGATTCGGTAGTGTAACATCAAGTATCTACGGTTTATTCAATATGCGTCTAAGTTACTAGATGTGGACTAATGCAAGCACAAGCAGAAATGAAAGTGCAATATGTTTTAATGCCCAAGTCAAAATGTGATATTGTTATGAAGACAAGATTGAGAAAGGGTTGAGAGTATGATATTTAGACTAGTCTAGAATGCAAGGAAGAAAGGTTCATTTTAGTCTTGCTTATAGTGTCATTTGGAATAGAAGAAAGAGACAAGAAGGAAGGAGCCTAAATGCACCTAAATGAATGAAAAAGAAAAGGAACCCAGGAGGAACCTAGGGTCCCACCGGGCGTGCCAGAGATGTTTCTACCTCAAATTCGCTTTTCAGACTTAAGAGAAAGAAGAAACTAAAAGAAAGTAATGGACAAGGCTTGAGAAGTACCTGGACTAAAGATTGCGCACCGTAAATCCAGACGCTTGTGAGCACTCCTCTTTGGCTGTGGAGGAATGACACCTGCAAGAAAAAAGAAACTTGGACAAGAAAATGTTAGATAGACAGATGGTGGGTTGCCAAGCAAAAGCTTGTTCCCAGAAGTATAAGAACTTCCTTAAGGGAGGTCAACCCACTGTTTTGATAAAGATAAGTCTGATAAAAAGATAGAATGCTAAAAAGGACTGAAATGATAGTAAACTGAAAGAGAAAAGGAAGCAAAAGCTTACCTGGAAGAAGCTGTCAAACTGGTCACAGTCGCCGGCGTCGGTGGTCCTACCGGCGTCGGTTGTCGGTCTGCCGACGTCGATTAGTCTGCCGACGTCGGTGGGGGTAATGACCGGCATCGGTCGGGGTTGTGGCCTGTAGACGGGTCTGGTCAAGTTCTGGTCTGTAGGTAGTCCGGGCTTGGTCTGTGGTCTGGTCTGTGGACGTGTCTGTGGACGGGTCTGAGTCTGATGGACAGGTCTGTGGACGGGTCTGAGTCTGATGGACAGGTCTGTGGATGGTCTTAGGCAGAGGTGCAAAAGAGCCAAATGAGCAGAAGGGTAGAGGAGGACAATCAAGGAGATAGGAATCTGGGTCTTAACAGTGTGGGGGGTAGAAGAGCTTAATCTAGCTTAAAACATGATAACTAGAAAGCATAAAGCAAATAAATAGAGTACTTACCTGTGCCCTGCTCAAGAAGGTGTTGATCTTGTTGTTGATGTTGCCAGATGAGAAGACCTGTTGCTGATGAAGATTTCCTGTTGTTCACCTGCAGAAGATTGCTGTGTACCTGAGGGAGAGAGAGATTAATTGGCAGAGAGGTCAAGTGAAGGACTGATACAAGGGTCTGATACGAAGGTTCAAGAGTCGGGATGCGAGAGCTAGAGACGCAGAGAAGTGAATAAAAGCCAAGCGAAACCGGAGAGGAAAGAACGGTGCAGAAGCCGTTATGAAAGGTGCCGACGCCGGCAATATCGCTGACGTCGGCCGAGGGCTGACCGACGTCGGTGGCTAAAAGGCTGGAGAAAGGCTAAAAATAGCCTTTCATCCGTTTCCCAATGGCCGGGTCAAATGAATGCCAGGGTGAAACGGTCGACGGGGGTTAAATGGGCGAGAAGAGAGGTTGGAATGGGAGTCTAAGGCATTAAATGGCCATGTGGGGAATGAAGGGGATCCAAGGAGGGTATCCTAGGGTGGCGAGGTGGCAAGGAGAGGGAAAAAGGGGCCTTATTAATTAAAAATAGATGATTATTTTCAATTAATAAGACTTAGGTGGGTTAGGGACCAAGGAGGACTAGGAGGGAGAAAGGACCAAGGGTTAGACACTTTTTCGGTGTCTACACTTAGGACCATACCCCATTTTATTTTTACCCTTATCAACATTATTAATTAAGACCTTATTTTTCTCCCTTTTAGTCACATTATGAGTATTAGGCTCCTCTTTATCTCATGAAGCACCATCTAAGGGAATAGAATGCCCAGTCAAAGATCCAACTTTACCTTTGTTAGTTTCTTTTTACCCATCCCCTGAAGAATCTTTGGAATCACTTCTCAGTCAATTATTTATACTAATCCCTTCATTTTTGGGAATTTTCCTGATACTATTCTTTTATTTATCCTTAAGAGGAATATTGCTACCCAAATACTTTATCCAAAAAAATTAAACTTTCCTAAATTTATCTTTACCTTTGTGGGGTTTGGGTAATTCAAGGGAGTTATAATTCATTCCTTTAAAAAACTTGTGAGTAAGGAAAATGATGCCTTCATGTCTTGGAGTAGTATATTTACCCTTTTTGACCTTATCATTATAAGTTCTAAATAAATAAGGATGTATAAAGGTAAAATAAAATGAATAACATGTTTGAAATAATTAATAAAAACAAATAGAGATAATTAAAAACATGTTTGGAATAACATGCTTATAATGAAATATTCAAAATTTTAAAACAAATTACAATAATTAAAAAAATAGGAAACCCTAAGTCAAAGTAGGGTTTTTCATGCAAAATACACAGAGGTCAGGTTCACCAAATATTCAACCTTAAATTGAGATGGGTCAATATGGTATAGGGTTAAGAATATATAAATGAATAAGCACAAGGGTGATAAATAGATCTATAATAAGAAAATTACTTATAAAATTAGATAAATAATATTTTGAATTTGAATACTAAGATACGATAAAAATAATACATAAAACTATCGATTGATATAAAAACAAAATGAAAAAAGATTACTTAGTTGGTTTGTTGTGCACATACAAATCTAATGTGGAATATGCTATAAATAGACTAGATCCATGCCTTGGATAAGTCTTTAGATCTTATAAATTTAACATCTATGGCCTTAAACACTTATATTAACCTTAGATGATTGCATCAATGCTTCTGTCTAACTTAGATGTAGGTGTTTAATATAAAATAGCTATTGAATCTAGATATGACCACCTGAGATATTTTGGATTATATGTCAGCTTCACTCTGGTGTGATTAGATTTGAATCATGGGCTACCACTCCTTGTCAAATAGAAAAACCCTTCATATTCATAGTGGTTATGGAAAAAATGGGTTAGTAGGCTCATAGTGTCAAGCTAAACCCAAATACCCTTCTATCAGTAGGTGATACCTACATAACCCCTACTATGAAGAGGACCTTAAACTAATGTATTTCTCCCCTACATGTTGGCTTGTATGTGTATAAGGATTCAATATGTGGAAATAAATTACAATAGTCACCTAACTTGTAACTTGTAAAATAGGACTCATAGAGTTCTCCTTCAATAGTTTCTATCTATAGATATGTTGTCCCTATGATTAATATAGAAATAGGAGAAAATAGGGAAGCTTTTTTCACTTAAATGTTTGATTGCATGTTTTGGTAAGTTTCCTTGTGAATTTTTAGGTTTATGCTAGGTGAGGAATGAATGAGGGTTGATCTTGTATAAATATCAATCACTTTTGGAAATATATCACTTTAAATCACTTAGGCCAATCATAAGTATACATTTCATTTGTAAATTTGATGACTTAGGGTACTAGAAAATTGCATTATAACATGACACTAGCATTGACAAAGTATTTGGCTAGGACGTAAGTGTCTAAGAAGCTAGGAAATAGGTATAAGTCTAAAAATTGTAGAGATAAAATATAAATAGGTTTATAGTACTCTATCAAAGTGGTTAACAATCAAATCTACTAGATATGATCAACCACATAGAAGAAACCTCTATGGAGTAGGGAAACATGAAAAGAACAACTCAAAAGAGGAAGAAACTTATCTTCCTAATAAATAAATTGTATTAAGAAGAATTAAACAAAAATTAAATAGAATGGTTCCTTGCATAGGTAGAAAATACATAAGTCCCAACATGTTCATGCATGTGGGATTATTTTCCCCTAAAGGTATTTATTAGATCTAAGCAAGCTTGACTTGACTATGTAGATAGAATCCAATAGGATAAAAGTCTACACCAACACCCCTTTAAGCATAGCTTAGGTGGGTAGAAGAATTGAGTTCCAACACAAATTACTAATGAGGTACCCAAGTACATAGAGATGATACCCATATGAGGAATAATATGGATTTTCCCAAACCCCAAAAAGAGCTTTCAAATGAAGATACTTGCTCTCAATGAAGGGTTTGGTGAATATATCAGAAATTTTCTTTGTTGTCTAGATGTTGTGGAGATAAATGACTTGCTCATGGATGATCTCCTAAATAAAATGCATGTGACTATCAATATAGTTATCCATTAATGGAAAATTTAGATAGTGCTTTGGTTGTCATAGAATATGACTATTAGTCATTGAATCTAGATGTCAAAATCAATAAGGATCCCCTAAAGCCAAATAGCTTAGTGGAAACATTAATAACTCCTCTATATTTTACCTCTATATAAGATAAAGTAATAGCATTTTGCTTATTATTTGACCAATTAATCAAAACTAAACTGAGGGAAAAAGTGTATCCTAAAGTAGACTTATAATTCTAAATATCATCGACATAATCTAAATTTATATACCTAATTAATTTTATGTCAATGCCTAATCTATAGTGAATTTGAAAATAATGAGTACCTTGAACATAGTGGAGGATCCGCTTAGTTAATTTCTAGTGCAACTCATGTGGTTCCTATATGAATATGGAGATTATGCCCACTGCATATGAAAGGTTAGGTTTAGTGTGCATAAGATAGATGAGAGTACCAATAAGTTGTCAATACAAGGTCACATAAACCAAAGGAGATGGGAAAACATCCTCAAGATTCACACCTAAAATAAAAGGAGTTATAGATGGATTAAAATCAGCCATGATAAATTATGCAAGAAAATCAAGAGCATACTTGGATTGTTCAATAGTGATCCCTAAATTAGATTGAGAAATTTCAATGCTGAGGAAGTAATTCAACAATACCAAGTCAGTCATTTAGAACCTATCAAAAAAAGTAGTTTTAAATGTTGTGATGGTGGATGGATAACTCCTTATGATAAATAGGTCATCCACATAGAGAACCAAAATCAATAGTGAATCATTATTCTATAAAATGTAGACATTCAGATCTGAATGACATTTGGTGAACCTAACCAAAAGAAAAAAGGAATCCATCTTGGCATACCAAGCTCAAGGATATTGTTTGAGGCCATAAATATATTTCTAAAGATTACAAAATAAGGATTAATCTTCCATAAATCCTTATGGTTTTTCCATTTATATTTTCTATTTGAGGTCACCATGAGGAAAGTAATTATTCAGATCTATTTGATGAACATCCCAGTAATGTGTTGTGATAATAGAGAAAGTGAGTCAGATTGAGTTTATTTTGGTAACTAGGGTGAACATATTCGATATATTCAATGTTAGGTACTGAATAAAAACCCTTTGCTACCAAACATGATTTAAACTTGTAAATGAACCCATCTTATTTAAACCTTGTTCAGTATGTCCACCTACATCAAACAAGTTTTCTTCCCTTGGGAAGTGAGACTAAATCCAAAGTGTTATTCTTATTTTAGGAAATATACTCCTCTTTCATATAATTATACCACTTAGGAGTGCCTAATGCCTCATGAAATTATTTTTGATTAGAAGCAGATGTAATGAAATCATGTGGGATATCCTAGAATTATGAATGGGTTTACTTATTATTTGATGGATCTCCAAACCATTGGCCAACACTTTGCAGTGTCTATCTAACTCAAAGAGTACCAATGATTAGAGATTTATGAGGATAATCCTCATCATTGAAGATAATCTGGGAAAAAGATGAGTGGAATCTTCATCATTGCTTTCATCATCAAAACTAGAAGAAGAATTAAGATCATTAAGAGGTTGATCAAGTAGATCTAAATCATCAAAACTATCATCAAATACAAATGAATCTAAGAAAGAAGGATAGGTGTTGAGTGTGGAGTCTGAAGGACCCTAAAAAAAATGCACACTCTGCTTAATGAAAAACTCATGAGTGGTGGGATGGAGAAGCCTATATCCCTTAAAACCCTCAAGACATCCAATGAAGATGCAAGACTGACTCTAAGGTTCCAATGCCATACATTTATTCTTTAGAATTAGATCTATAATAAGTGACCCAAATACTTAGAAGTGATCTAATATGGATTTAGTGTAAGCTTTTGCTCCTCAAAATTATTTATACTTTAAATTTCCACTCATAATAGTTGAATGGTGTAAGAAACAAAATAGAAATGAGATCCATGGTGTAGAAAGAAAGTCTTTTATAAATTTAATGTATGATAGAATAGTAATATAATACCCCATAAATCTATATAGGTTTAAATTTACAAGGCATGAGAATACTGCTAATCTGAAGAGTTTGAAAAAATTCTTGCTTTCAAAAAAGTGGAACATAAAAAGGAACATGGAAAAGTCCTTATGTAATATTATAAAATCTATACATCCTTATGTAAATATTATAAAATCTATATATCATTATTTAAATATGGAAAATTCCCACTTTATATGTTATAAAAACTTAAAAAAACTATAAATTGTTTTCTAGTTTGAGTAATAGATGGTACAAAATATATAGATTTTCAAAAAACACCTTTAAACCCTCAAAAATGGCTAAAAATTGACTATCATGAAACTAGGTCATATTCATAGCCAATACTAAGGTTTTGACACCTTCTAACTCCAATAGTGTTATCTATTTTTCATTTAAAAACCTTAACTATATATATATATATATATATATATATATATATATATATATATATATATATATATATATATATATATATATATATATATATATATATATATATATGCACATATTTTTAAAAAATCCCACCAAACCTTTGAAACTAAAAATCAAGAAAAACACTTGAGCAAGTCGAATGCTAGATATCACAATAGGAACAATGGTATTCAACTACCATTAAAGCTCTAATATCATGTTATAGTGGGCCAAAATATAATCTATTAGATATGATTGAATGCATAGAGAAAACTTGTATGGAGTAGTGAAACCTAAAAAGAATAATTAAAAAGAGGATGAAACTTATCTTCACAATAAATAAATTATATTAAGAAGCATTAACCAAAAACTACATAAGAAGGTTCCTTATATAGGTGGAAAATACACATGTTCCAACATCCTCATGCATGTGAGATTATTTTCCCATAAATACCTTTATTAAACCTAAGCAAGCTTGACTAGACTATGTAGATAAAACCTAGTGGGACAAAAGTCAACACCAACATACTTTGAGTATGATAGAAGGCTTGGGTCATCATAATAACACTATTTAGACTAAATGATAATAAATTTGACATAGAGAGATAGCTTATGTGATCCTTTAGATAGTGAGAAGGTATACAAGTTGAAGGTATATCCATGATATGTATTTTTTAAGTGTATAATACTGAGGTCCTATATAATTTAGATTTGGTGTCTACAAGATCCATCACGAGTTGTGCATAATCTTACTGTCTATAAGGATGCCAAAATATTAAATAAAAAACTCAAAAAATATGCATCCCAAACTAACATTACTTGTAGAATAATAATTGAAAAAATAATTGGAGGTGTGTTTCATAAATCTTATTAAATATTTTGAATGGATATCTAACATAGTACCAATATTAAAGAAACCATCAAGAATCTGAGTCTGTACAGATTTCAAGGACATCAAAAAAGCGTGTCCAAAAGATGGTTTTCCATTTCAAAACATAGACATTATCTTAGAGTCCAATATAAGTCATTAGATTGTATCCTTTATGGATGAGTTTTGCTATTACAATCAAATTAAAATAGTTCCCAGGGACCAACACAAGACAACATTTATTATGCCTTGGGGCACTTTTTGTTATCAAGTAATGTCTTTTATCCTTAATAATGCTAGAGATACTTATCAAAGAGAAATGATGATAATATTAAATGTTATGCTTCATGACATCATATAATAATATGCATACTACATCCTCACTAAATAAAAACCTATAACAACACATCTCAAGGTCCTTCATAGAATCTTTGAAAAAATGAGAGAGTACAAGCTTCATGTAAATCAAAATAAGTGTGTATTCAGGGTTAATTCAAGGAATTTATGATTCATAGTATCACAATGAGGCATTGAGGTCAGTCCTATAAATGTTAAAGCTATCATGGACATGTTAACATCAAAAAATTTCAAACATCTACATAGTTTTCAAGTTAAAGTTCAAGCAATCAAAAGGTTAATTTTACAACTTATAGACATATGTCATCCCTTTAAATTTATACTTAAGAAGGACACTTATTTCTATTAAAATTAATATTTTCATAAAGCATTTTAATAAATTAAGCATTATCTTTCCATTACACCGGTCCTAAAGCCACCTACCCTAGACAAAGCTTTTCTTTTGTACATATCAACAACATAATATTTATAGGGGCATTATTGGCTCAAGATAATGAACAAGGGGCATAAAGGGTAGTCTAATACTTAAGTATAAATTTGGTATCTTATGAGTTCAATTAATATTTTAAGAAAAACATGTCTCATGATTATTTTTCTTCATAAAAACTTCATCACTACATGCTCAAAAATCAAATAAAGATCATTGCTAAAATAGATCCACTCAAATATGTTCTATCTAGAACAACTCTAATAGGTCAAATGGCTAAGTGGGCCATGCTTCTAAATGAATTTAATTTTGATTATTTTTTACTCTTTAGGTCACCCTAGCTTAACTAGAGATCATATATCCCTATGGAAAATATTTTCATGTTTGTACAATGTTAGGGCCCTCAAAAGTAAGATTACACATAGATGTTCCCCACAAGCACCCAAAGTCAGTAGTCAATGAAGATTTAGATATCAGCCAAGTATCTAAACATGCCTTTGAATAGAGCCTTATTTCACACACTACATAAATATTACTATGCCTCATGATAAACACTGAGATATAGGTACATAGGTCATGTGTGTAAGGTCTTTAAACTTCATGTAGAAATAAGGAATAAGGTGTGTAGAGAGTAGGATAAAATTATGAGTTCCCACCCAAAATATTCATTCTTCTAGAATTATCCTCTTTAAGAATTCCCTTGTACTCAAATTATAATTTCCTATACTTAATCATATAAAATTACATCTATGATTTCATAATCCATAGGCTACAATCTGTGTTATGCACTGCTTGCTTCACAGGTCAATGTAAACTGCTAGATGCAAGGTGAAAATTTTCAAGATAACCAAAGGGGACTAAGTGATGAAGGAATTAAATCCTTATAACTTTCATTTAATATTTATTTCATGCCTCTTATATATATTTTCATCCTTGCTACACCATTATGCCATTACACTTCAGTGCCTATCATTCTATGTAACCCTTCGTGCACACCTTTTAAATAGGTTGCATCCTAGTATCAAGGCATGTATGGCTAAGAGTGAAGTGCTCATGAAATTAAGTGCATGTATTTAGAATGTAGAGGTTGGGAAGAAAAAATTCATGCATAGAGGCTAGATAGGCTCTAGGAATTATGAAAGGTTCATACCCTCCTCATATGCAAACTCTTTACGTACAACTTACACAAAATAAAAAAATTCTAATATGCATGGATTAGTGCACATATGGTTCATAAAAGTGATGGATATAAATCTCTATCACATGTGTAAACATGATATGTAAAAATATAAGAGAATTTGACATAACAACCATGTCAATAGATAGATCCATGTGGATTAACAAATGATTGTTATAAACAAAGATGGTGGTTGGGCCTGATTAGATGTCAAGTGAGGCCGAGTCATAAAAAATTAAATTTGAAAGTGGATATATGAATTGATAAATCATGGATACACATCTCTTCTAACCACATAATTATAATCCTACCCTTGAGCACACAAATCTAGGAATATCCTTTGAGCTACTTCCATATTAAGATTGTGAGTATGTGATGAATGAACATGGTTTATAGTGGTTTTTACGTGGGTATTTGGTCCTCTTAATCAACCTAGAGTTATAGGAACCAACCTAAACATTCAAGCTTCCTATTTACCATCTCAAGTGGTGAATTAGTCACATAGGGTCTTGCCTAACTCTGTAAAATCCTTGATTTTTATTATATATGCATCCCTCTCCTTGGTATAAAAATATCTACCCATTCAAGTTGTATTATCATCTTAGGCCTTGAAATTAATAATATTATAATTAAATTTATTCATGATATGCTTTTTATGTGTATTAATGGTTGTTTATCTTTGTTTATGGATGTTTATCCCTCTCATTTTTGTCCTCCCTTCATACCTCTATGTAGAATCAAAATCCTATGTAGGTCACATGATGTGTATAAATATATATGAATAGGTGCTATTTGTGGACTATTTGTCATTCATATTAATTTTGCATTATTTTCTCATACCTCCATGTGAAACACTTATGTAGTTGGTGCCTAATTTCAAGACTGTGTACATTTGATTTATTAGTTTTATTGTGATGTTAAGCATTTCAGGTGCTCATTATATTCTTGGTGCATCACCACTTTTCCTTTCATTAAGGCTCTTACCCTCTCTCACCCATTTTCCTTTGTCAATATTAGATTTATCATTATTCATATACCTTTCTAATTTGTATAGGTCTACACAATAGTCCTAAACTAGGTGTATTTAGATTAGAAAGAATCTAGACTTATCCATAGATTTATCCCAAGGAGTACAAGAGTTCCATATCTTGGTGGATGATCCCATTATTACATCAAAGCATCAAATCACTGTCAATCATTAAGGTCTAAGGCACTTGACATGGAAGTGCTATAAGGTTTCATGTATAAGAGTCATTATAACTATGGGTGCTTATTTTGAGTGATAATTTTTTTTGGCATGCTAGGTGGGACTAAATTCATAAGTTATCTAAGAATTGGTGTGATTTTGAGCAGTTTAAACATTGAAGACATTTTACAAGCACCTAGTGAATACATCTATCTTAGGTTCTAGTAGACTAGCTCTATGAATTTAACTAAGAGGGAGTTTGACTCCCACATTATTTAATGGCTATCCCAAGGAGCTGTGTGTTTATTATTTTTAATGGATGAAACCCCTTATCCCTAACTCAATATGATGATGTTTCAATATATACCTTTAAAATACTTCCATATTTCACTAGAGAATATTCCATTACACTTATTAAATGCATTTAGTATGTTGCATTGTTTTGTATTGTTCATAATGTATTAAAAAATAATGTGGCCATAGAACTCCTCACTTTATATTTCAAAGGCAAGGCAATGTAATGTTATAGGTGCTCGAGGCCCAATTGAATTCAAAATTAGGATGAGATCAATGAGTAACTTTATAGGCAATTCACAAATAAAATTGACCATATATCCCTTATCAAGTAGCTTACCACAATGAAGCAAGCATCCCATGAGATTCTAACAAATTTCAATATGAGGTTTCAAAAAACCTAGGACCAAATCCCTCCATCAGTCAAGCCCTGCATGAACTTATAATTTTTATACTTCTTGAGGGCTCTTGATAGTGATGTAGTAGTATTTATCTAGTCTATGGGGGGAACCACATTTCCTAATGCTTTTGATCTCACCATTGAGGCAAGTATTTACTTGATATGAGTGGGAAAGATCACTCCCAATAATCCAATGCCCTTACTTCCCATTCCCTTACCCACCCAACCAAAATTTTTGAATCTTCCATTCATCCCCTACTAACTAACCCCTCCTACTATTCCCTTAGATAAACTATGTGAGGTTAATTGCTTCATTCAAAGATTCAAAAATGAGTTGGTAACTCTAAAGAGGTAATAAGCACAACAAAATGGACACTATCAGCTATATCATGGTCATAGGTAGCCCTACCAAGGTAACACATAAGTTCATGTCCAAATCTCATATATAAATACACCCAATGTGTGTAGTAAGAATGCTAATAGCACCACAAAAGCTCTTTCCTATATGAAAAATAACTTGGTCCAAAAAATTTCACCTCCTCAAAGGTAACTTGATGATCTATTTTCACAATGAAGAGGAGTGTAAGGGAAATCATAGGCTTAGTTTAAGCCTATTTTCTTAAATTGGTAAAAGAAATTTTGGGGGTATGAGTTTTAATGAAGGAATAGACTTGGAAGATTACTAATTTCATGAGGAAGGAGAATCTATCATGCCCAATATAATATCAAAAGCCATAAAATAGAAGGCTACTACCCATGAGGCTGTCACTCTTTAAAAAACCCTAGATTTTTCATTTGATGATTAGGCAAAAGGGTGCTACAATTTTGGCCCAAGTGACCTTGTGAAACAAATAGTCTTATCCATCCATTGTATTTAAAAGGAATATGTTTCCCAAGACAATATTTTGAGGCCCCAAGGGGATGATTATGTGTGGAAATAGTGTTTTGACCTCCTTGAGGAGTTTGATGCTCTCAACAGTTTAACAACCCCAATAAAAAGAGGTCAATTTGATATGAATGACCTCATGGAACTAAAAGGAAACAAAATAATTAATATAAACAATACTTTGATATCCTTGATGAGTTTTAAGCCTTTACTAAGCCATAAAATCTATAAAAGGTTCATAATGAGTGAGTCACATGGTCAAGTGCTCACAAATTACTAGAAAATCTTAGCTACGTTACAAGCATCTGTGTACACCTCTTAATGATAAGGAATATGAGTTACCATTTATCATTATGGATGTCCTCTTAAAATTAGGTTCTAGGGTAAGATACCAGCCTGAAGAATAAGTATTTTCCTATCTTTTCCTTTCACTTGATAATATGCTAGCATCAAACTCGTCAAGGAGGTGATCAACTATGTAGTCAACATCTGTGTATACCTCTTAATGATAAGGATTATGAGTTACCATTTATCAATATGGAAATACTCTTAAAATTAGGTTATAGGGTATGATACCACCCTAAAGAATAAGTATTTGCTTATATATACCTTTTGCATGATAATATGCTTATGCACAATGTAGGGGATCTCAAAGGCTTTTATTTTGATCTAGGTAGTTTGAGGCCCATGTTTATAGACTATATATTAGATTAAATTATTTTTTGTCTTTATTTACCTAAGCACTTATGTGCACATGCATATATTCCATATGTTATCTTGTTATTTTTCTTTTCCCTAAGTGCTTTCATTTAATTACTGTTTTGTATTTATTTATTTTATTTTGAATAGGTCCCAATTATTCAAATTATTCTATGACAAGTTAGGTAAATACCAGGCATGTAAAGTACAAAGGATCACATAAAAAAGGATAGGCATAAAGGCACATGCATGAATTTAAGGTAGAACTCTTGCAAAAAAAAGAATTGCACTATCAAGGTAGGTGAATTTTTAGGCTTCAACAAATTTGTGCCCAATGGATCACTTCAAAGACTACTAGGTTCTTGCTTAGTAGGAAATAATCTTGTATACATCACCAAACATGTTTATCCTTCAATTCACCCCATCCTACATAGAGCTTATATGGACCTACACAAAACATTTTCATACTTGTGCCATACCAGGCCCCTTGGAAGTAAGATTGCATGTAGATGTTCCCCTCAAGCACCAAAAGTTAGTAGTCAACATAGATTCACATATCATTTGAGTATCTATTCTATCAATTGACATGGATTTATTTCACACCCCACATAAATATTCTTGTGCCTCATGATAAAATCAGAGCTATTTGTGTGTAAGTCATGCACATAAGGTCCCTAGAATTTAAGTAGCAATAAGGAGTAAGGTACATAGAGATTAGGATCAAATTATAAAATTTCATCCAAAATATTCATCATATTGGTGATATCCTATTTATGAAGTCTTTAACACCAAAATGACAAGGTTTGGCACCCAATCATAGACAATTTCATCAATGATTTCATAATCTGTAGGCTATGATCTACATTGTGCACTACTTACTTTGAAGGCCAATGTAAGCTCCCAGATGTAAGGTACAGACTTTAAATATAACCAAATGGGACTAAATGATGAAATAATTAAGGCCTTATACCTTTCATATAAGATTTGTCTCACACCTCCTTTTTAGCTTCACACCCTCACTATATTGTTGTGTTATTATGCTTCAATGCCCATCCTTTTATGTAACGCTCTATGCACACCCTTTGTGTAGGATGTGTCCTATGATAAAAGAAATTGACAAAGAGAGGAGGTTATATCAAGTGTTATTCCATAAAACCATGAAATCAACACACTAACATACTAACATTTCTAAGCCTAGATCTTAAGGGGAACTTGATGAATAAAAAACAATTGAAAACCCAACTAAAATGCAAAGAACAATAATATTTACCTTCCTTGAGATATCCAAATGATTTCTTCATTTGTATTACTTAGATTATGCATAAGAAGTCTTCATAAATGACATATGGCTAACATCATCTCCTCTATGCACTATTTTTGAATGCTTGGCCTGATTGATGGCTTGGCTCAATTTTGACATTATAACACTAGGCTCTTAGCTTCATGAATCTATTACTGCATTATAACTCTACTTTGATTTAGCTCCCTAAATGAAGAGCTCTAGGCTTTCTTTTATAGGCTTTCAAATCCCTTAGAATGGGTTAAATCTAACCATGGTTAAGTTTATTAACTTTGGTTGAGTTTAACATATTCCTAGAATATTCTTTTAGATATTTTCATAAAGTGACAACTCACAAAGGTTATGAGTGTGTTATAGAATGTTATAAGATGTTCTTTAATTTCCTTTTTACAAATTGATTTAAATAATTTATTAGCTCATGGGTGAACTCAATTAAGATTTGAAATTGATTTAAATTACTAATTGATTTTGATTAGGGTGTGCAAATTAATTAATTCTTTTTAGACATTTGGTCATTTTTTTTATTATGATTAATTTAATGTGTGTATTTGCGATATTTAATTGATTTAATAGGCCAAATTAATTTAATTCAAGGTTATAAAGCCAAATTTTAAACTAATAAAAATTCTTGGGCTAGGTATTCAATGATTGGCAAGAATTAGTCTAAAGTCAGATATGAATCCATTGGTGGCCAAATTTACATGTCTACAGTTTACCCCTATTTGAGAATATGTTGCAATCTATAAGCATAGTAACATATTTTTAAAGAATAAAATGGTTATTTATGCTTATGACTGAAATGGTAAAGATTTAACTATAGTTTCTCCCTTCAGGGATTGGTTGGCAAATGGTCCCTTGAAAGAAAGAAGTAAAATGAGGGGACCAAATAAATGAATATGATAGGGTGACAACACAATTATTTACCCAAAGTTGGGAAAAATCATTGATAAATTCAAGCAGGATCATGTACAATGGTTTGCCCAATGGTGGTTATAAGCATTGTACCCTAATAGTGGTAAGATGGTATGATAACACAATGATTTACTCCAGTAGGTGATATAATCATTAAGAAGATGAAGTTGCCCCAATTAGGATAAACAAATAAAAAAGAAAAATTGGTGATAACACAATGATATTCCTTAGTAAGTGATATAATCATTGAGAATGCATGTGGGATGGTGTACAATGCTGATATAGTATACATTGATTATGAAAAATATGATTGATGGTTGATGAATGATAAGTTGATTCAGAGGATAAAAATGAATTAGGATAACCTGATAGTAGGTAAATGATCATCTAAACTAACAAAGGCTGAAATTATTATGTTACTTTATTACTCTATTTGGGATATGATTGGGTATTAGATTGGGATCATTGCTAATGTTAGTGTCAAGGAGATGGTGATGCTACATTAATGTTGTATAATTCTCAAAACTAATATTTTTATATAGCATTTGATGGTAGACCTCATGATAGAACACCATGGGGGCTTGGCCAAAATATGCATAAGGACTAACTCTCGATATCTAATACTCAATGGAAAATAATTGCATCAATGATAAAAACCATGATGATAATGTAGATGTTTGAATATGGATAGATTCAAGAATAATATGAAAGGAATCACCTTATGAACACATAGATTGAATCAAGGCCACAATGCTGAAAGCAAACAAACAAGCACAAAAACAAACAAAAAAACAAGCAAGATAAACAAAGAAATAAACAAGTGTTTGTCATACTGCTCCAAAATGCTACCTCTATCTGAAATAATTGAAATAACTAGTAAAAATGATCTAGTTCTATATGCTAAAAACATGAAACCAATGGATGAACCAAGGTCTAATGGGCTATGTTGCTAGGATTTAAAACATGTTTGGCTGAGTAGGAATGGAATGGTAGGATGGTCTAGTATTGATTCGAGGATAATGATTGGTTAGACAATGATTGGTCTGATAGATTGGATAAAATGATATTAGGATTTTTACCTAGTGATAAGGCAAATGTTTAAGATATGTGATAATGGAAAAAGGGTTTGTAACAATGGAAAATGGATATGATAAATTAAAATGATATGGTACATATTTTTGGTCAATGATGGTCATTATTTTTTTATGTTTGTGGATTGGGTATGCAATTTTATTTTTCCTATTAATGTGGAGATGCCCATCTTGATCAACAAATGATACAAACAAAATAATCAATCATGTTAATTGCTATCTCACACCTCATCTGAATAACTTCTCTATTAAGAAATTATTGCATATATGGATGCAAATGATGATGTTGTGATCTTCGTTGGTCATTGATTTTGATTTCTTCAAAATTTGAGATAAGCTATCCTTATAGTCTTTTTAAAGGTAAGTGTGGTTGTGGATGGTAAATATGGATAAATGTTGGATGACAGGTTTGATTTGGTAATGTAATGATGAAGGATAATGGAATGTATAATGGATGGGAAACAAATGAAGATCAGGGTTTTTAGGCACACACAATGTTGCTGATTTTGGATTTGACATAACTTTGGATGTGGTGGGGCTGAAGACTTCTTATCTCAATAGGATCACTAGATTATTTTATTTTTTGGGCCTAAGATTAGCTACCATGTTATCAATCTATAGATAAGAAACTATTTTTATTTGATCTTTGATAATGTCATCATTAAATAGTGAATAAATTTTGTGCTCAATTATTGGTGCCTCAAAGAGGTTTCTACCAATGAAATTATCTTGATTATCCCAGAGTGTCTCCTAGAAGCTTTCACTAAGGATCATTGAATTTTTACTTTGATTTTCCATTAGTGCCTTCAGAAAGGTTTCACTAGAAGATGCTGAGTTTTGACTTTGATTTCCCCTTAGTGCCTTCAAAAAAGTTTCACTAAAAGAGTGTTCTTCTACTATATGATAATGATCTTGGCTTCTTTTTTTTTCTTCATCTGATATGTCACCATGAATGTAGTTTAACAAAGTATGATTTTGTTAGTCCTAATTGACACTTTTAAGTTATGGAATGTCAGTAATATGTCTCTATTATTTGGTGGTAATGGTAGTGGAATGGGGATTGATATTACAACCCTCATAGAAGATACTAGGAGAACCTGTGTCAATGCTAAAGTAATCATCCTAAAAAATCATAGAAGGATCACAAATGTATTAAAATTGATCTATTAGGCATTTATAACCAATGTTGTAATAACCATGAATGTATTCTATTTTTGAATATGATTCTGACTCAAGGGACTCTAAATCTAATGTTGAGACTAATGTCAATTCTGATTTTGATGCTAAATCCAATTTCATTCCAAGAATAGAACCTGAATCTAAATCTAATTTTTCATCTGATGGATACTCTATTACAATGATGTTTTTTGAATGTTTTGTATTAGACAAGTAACAGCTTGTGATGGCATAATGGGATCCATAAAGATTGGCTTGTCATAGTGAGATTCCTTTAGGATGGAAAAAAGGTCAAAAAATAACTCCTTAGAGACTAGCTTATCAATAGGAGGCTCTTGAAAAATAGGAATATGATTAAGATAGTGAGTTTCCCAAAAGTAGTTCTAATCATTAAAAAGTGACTCAATAAATATTGGTTCATCATAATGAGATTCATTGACAATAGGTATAGGATTAAAAGGTGATTCATCATATATTGACTTGTCACAAATGGTTGGTTCAACAAAAACATCTTGGATTGGTTGATTCTTTTGACCTTGGTTTCCAATGAGTTGAAAAATACCAGTTTTGATCACAACTTGGTCCTCAAATGATTGGATTAGTTTGGTAGGTACTAATTGGATTGGTTGGGGTTTAGGCTGAATGATGGGTTGAGGTTGCATGATTGGATGAGGTTTAGGCTAAATGAATGGTTTGGATTATGATTTTATTGGTTTATATTTAGGTTAGATTGGCTGGGGTTTTCTAAAGTGGGGAATGATAGGTACTAGATGAGGACTATCCAACAATTGGATAATGGGTGGGCATTATGGAGCTTGATTACTCTCACAGGATAAAAGATGAGGTCCTAGAATAAAAATGGGTAGGGTATCATGGATCTTGATTTCTTGCATAAACCAAAGCATCCAAGTCTTTGCCATAAACCATATCATCCTAGTTAGGGTCTTGAGTTGGATTGTAAATCGGCTCTTGTCTTTGGTCCCTAAATTTATTATTGTAAGGAGGGTAAAAATTTGTCTTGAAATCTTCCTCATCATAAAGGTCTGCACCCAATTTTTCCTCACCGACCATATCATTCTAGTTGAGATCTTAAATTTGGTCCCTAATTTTATTTTTTCAAGGTGGATAAAATATTGTCTCATAGACCATGTTATCATCAAAAGGGTCTTGAATAATTTCATAAAAATAAAAACTATTTTATGTGGCCATTATATCATAATTTGGATTATACATGACTCCACCATAAGTGTATTTAGACATATCCACATCAATAAAAAAATCTCTAAAAATAAAAAGGATTAGAGTTCTATAAACTCTAAAAAACTATGTCCAAAGGACAAATTGTTCAAACTTGGTCAAAAGGGGTGGAGCTATATCTCCAAACAATGATTTGATCATGGAGTTGTATCTCCAAAATAGTTTGTGTTATAAATTGGCATAAAACATTCTAAAGTCAAATGTCTAATGTTATACATAAAAAAGGTCAAGCATCTGAAGAAAATTGACATGTCAAATTCTAGGCCAAAGTGTTCCAAACAAGGTCTAAACTAGGAAAGGGAAAAGTTAAGTTGCTAGAGATTTTGTCCAAACATGAAGTTAAAAGCTGGGCTCAAACAAACATGATCTGCAAGGACTTTTGGCCAAATGGCATCAAAATATAGAATTTAAAATGAAGTTTGATGTGATTTTATTTAATCTAATAAGGTTGGAATAACTTTGACATAGAATCAAATATAAACATGATCAGTTGGTATAAGACACAAGGAAAAAGGCACCTAGAGAAAGGATTATGTTTTCTCGAATAAATGCACAAACAATGATGAGGATAGGTTGAATGAAAAAATAAGTGATAGTTTTCAAATTTTGGTAATAAATTAACCTAAGTTACATAACCCAAAAGAGAAAGATCTGTGTATCATCCCTTGTGAAGTGAGGCCTAAATAGAAATCAATCAATGTTTGAATTTAAACTTGGAAAGGTTAATTGAAAACTCAACTATTGAGGACTAGGATTTGACCAAACAAGCTAGATAATATTAGACAACATGATGGTGTATGAATAAGGTCCAAATGGTATACATGACTAGTTTTGAATAATAGTTTTGATACAATGGTAAACAAGTCTTAAAATAAAATAAGTAGCCTGATGATGTAAGCAAGATCTAATGGTGTGATCAATGTTTTATTTCAAAGACTCCAAGACATAAATTTGATAATTATTTAGGTAGCATAATGATACCCATCTAAAAAAATTAACACACACAAACATGTTTAGCAAAAATTTCAAGGCACAAGTATGGTGTAAAATGGCTAACATAATGATTCTTTAGAAAAAAGAGTGGTGTATAAATAAATTGGTTTGGACATGGTTTATAAACAAATACATTAGTTTTAGTCTCAAAACACCAAGCAAAAAAATGATAAAATACAAGTAAATTGTCCAAATTCCTATCAAGGGTGTGGCAAAGTGGGGTTGATTAAAGCTAATTATTTTGTAAACATTCTAGATAGATAAATTACATAATGACTTTCACATCAAATGATGCAAAATAATATCACTTTAATTAGGTTTCCATAGTAATTTTCTTGTTGTAAAAAGGTATTTTCCTTTTTAGAACCATTATATCTGTTGCTTGTTCAATGTAGTGAAATGTGGAATATGAAGATACATCCTAATGCTTAACCCCAACACTAGAAGGTGGTTTAACCACTCAAACCTCTGATCCTAGTGAGGGTGATGAAGTTGATGATGGGAGATGAAACCCAATATCAAAAATTTCCCTAAGAAATTATGGGAGGTAATAAAGTCCCCCTCACATGCCAAGATACAATGAAATAAATAACACAATAGAAAGACTTTAAGGTCACCTCAAGATCACCCAATACTATTGCAAATTTTTGGGGAGGGCTTTAAACAATATTATTTCTATGCCTTGGAATAGGCTCAAAGTTTGATGAGATGGTGATTTTGATCCCAAAATTTTCCTAAAGGGGATGGATGGGAGAACATACATGTACATCTCTTTTTGTTAAAACACACAATCAACAAAAAAGTTTACAAATAATTGAAGTGAGGTTAATTTCATTGCACCAAATTGAAAGTGTTTGATTATATTAATTACTATCCCCTTGGTTTTAAGATGTGAAAATGGAAATAATTGAAAACCACCCAAAAAAAATTTGGCACTTTTGATCCCAATTTTTTTTCCAAAAGGGACAGATGGGAGAGCATACACACACAACTCCCTATTTACTAAAAAAAAAAGACTAAACAAATAATGAAAATAACTTGCAAATTTTTTTAAGTGTATTCAATTTTATAGCACTAAATGAAATGTGTGGTGGTGTTTTTTTATCCCCCTAGCTTTAAGTTGTGAACTTTTAAATAAACCACAAAAAGTTAACCAATAAAACACCTTAAAAAGATTATTTAAACACAAAAATGAGGGATTCCTAGTTAATTTTAGACATCTAAATAAAGTTTAAAAAGACTAATTTATATTTAAATGGTTTTATCTAAATAGGTCCTATAAAGAAAAGGTTAGAACTTCATTTAGCCTTGAAGCTTATTTATCAAATGAGACAAGCAACTTTGAAGTGTAAAATCTATTGACCTGAAGGCAAAGCCCTAAAAAAAACATGTTAGGTTAGGAAAAGGTTATGAAAAATCTCAATAAAAAACTTAATAAATCTCAAAAAAATAAAATAAACCTATGAAACATGCAAACAAGAAGTTAGAATGTTAAAAACAAGAAAATTGAACACAAAAATCATAAAAACCTACAGTCAGTAATTTAACCATAAGTTTTAAAATATGCATCCATTTATCACAAAAAATTTAGAGGTTATTTATAGGTACATTTTACACCTATTTGAAAAAAATAGGTTAAACTATTAAATAAAAAAAATATTATCTTTGTACTAACTATTTTTTACCAAAAATATAATAAATAAAAAGTGACAGTCACTAAAAGAGCCATAACTTTTAAACTATAAATCAGATTTTAATAAAATTTTAATACAATTAATATAAAAATAGTAATAACATACTATCAAAACTTCATAAAAAAATAGTAAACAAATTAAAAACTAGATCTATTTTAACAGCCATTTTAATACAAAGATGTGGGGTGGACAATCGTGTCCCACCAGGTGTGCCATTTGCGATCAAATTTTTTGACAAAGATAGGTGGTTAGATCAAGTGTTAATCCATAAAACCATGAAATAAACACACTAAAATAATAACATCTCTAATCCTAGATATTATGGGGATATTAATGAATAAACAATAATTGAAAACCCAACTAAAATTTAAAGAACAACAATCTTTACCTTCCTTGAGAGCTCCAAATGATTTTTTAATTTGGATTGCTTAGATTATGCATAAGAAGTCTTCATCAATGAAATATGGATAACATCATATCCTCTATGCACTATTGTTGAATGCTTAGATTTATTGATGGCTTGGCTCAATTTTGACATTATAACACTAGGTTTTTAGCTTCATGAATCTATTCCTGCATTATAACTCTACTTTGATTGAGATCCCTAAATGAAGAGATATAGGATTGATTTTATAGGATTTCACATCCCTTATAATGGGTTAAATATAACCATGGTTGAGTTTATTAACTTTTTTTGAGTTTGACATATTCTTATAATATTATTTTAGATATTTTCATCAAGTGACAACTCACAAAGGTAATGAGTGTGTTCTAGAATGTTCTAAGATGCTTTTGAATTTACTTTTTAGTAATTTATTTATTTGATTTATTATCTCATATGTGAACTCAATTAGGATTTTAAATTGATTTTGATTAGGGTGTGAAAGTTAATTAATTCTTTTTAGGCATTTGGTCATTTATTTGATTTTGATTAATTCAATGTGTATTTGTCTTGTTTAATTGATGTAATAGGCCTAATTTATTTAATGTAAAGTTATAAAGCCAAATTCGAGACTAATATAAATTATTGGGCTATGTATTTAATGATTGAAAAGAATTGGTCTAAAGTTGGATATGAAGCCATTGGTGGTCAAATTTACATGTCTACATGTCCTAGTATAGGGGGCATGCAGTTAAGAATAAATTTAGCATGCACTTAAGTGAATGTATTTATAATGTGGAGGTTGGTCAGCATAGTTCATGTGTGTAGGTCAGCTAGGTTATAAGAATTATGAAATTTATACCCTCTTCCCATGTATACTCTTCTTGTACAACTTGTGTAAAACACAATAAAGTCTAAAGCATGTATGACTTAGTGAATATATGGTTCCCAAGATTTATGAGTGTAGAGATATATCACATGTGCAAACATGACATGTAAAAATCTAAGATAATCTAGCATAATGTCCACATCAATAGATAAATCTAGGTGGATTAACATATGGTAATTATAAACAAAGGTGGTGGTTAGGTTAGATTAGATATCAAACGAGGCTAAATTAAAACATAATTAAATGTAAAAGTGACTATTATAATTGGAAAAGTTTGGCTACACATCTCTTCTAATTGAATAAGTACACTCCTACCCTTAATGAGCACACAAACCCAAGAATATCCTTCAAGCTAATTCCATATTTAGAATGTCAGTTTGGGTCAATTGAGCATGGTTCATAGTGGTTTTTATGTGGGTATTTGGTCCTCTTAATCAACCTAGAGTTTTGGGCACCAACCTAGAAATTCAAGTTTCCTATCTACCATCTCAAGTGGTGAATTAGTCATATAGGGTCTTACTAATATCTATAAATTCCCTAATTTTTATTGTATATGTATCTCTCTCTTTGGTATAACAAATATCTACCCATTTGAGTCATAATATCAGATTAAGCCTTGAAATTAATAAGAACATAATTAAATTTCTTCATGCTTTGCATTTTGTGTGTATTAATGGTTGTTGATATTTATTTGTGGATGTTCATTCTTATGATTGTTGTCTTCCTTTCACACCTCTACATAGAATTAGAATCCTTTACAGGTCACACACTATGTATAAATGGGTTTGCATAAGAGTTTTCTATGGATCATGTATCATCCCTCTTAATTCTACATTGTGTTTCCATGCCTTTATGTGAAACACTTATTTAGATGGTGTTTGTTTTGAATACTATGTGCATTCAGTTCCTTAATTTTATTGTGTCATTAAGAGAGTGAGGTGCTCATTATATTCTTGGTGTATCACCACTTTCCATTTTAGTAACCCTCTTACCCTCTCTCACCCCTTTTCCTTAATCAATATTAGGTTTAGTATTTCTATAAATTTCCTTTCTACTCTTTGTAGGTATACGCACTAGTCCTAAACTAGGTACATTAAAATTATAAGGAAATTGACATTCTTTATAAGTTCATCCCGAGGAGCAAAAGAGTCCCAGGCCATGGGGTATGATATTATTATTAAATTAAATCACTCTCAAGTGTTGAGGTATAAGGTACTCTATATGAAAGTGTTCTGTAGTTGTGCATGTGAGAGTTGTTCTAACTATGGGTGCATGTTTCCAGTGATAACAAGTATTTTAACCAAAAAAAATCAAGGGACATCTAATTAAAAATACTTTGGTATAATTTCCTCTATAATACCATATACCTCCCACTATATATTTTATAGATGATGAAATAATATCTATAGATGAATCTTTCATTTAGTAGTTGTACTTCAATGGATCTTTCACTAATCACAAATTAAGGGTAGGTATTCTACTAGTCACTCCTAATGGGGTCCTAATTCTTAAATCATTTCAGATAGATTTTCCTTAAACAAAAAATATATTAAATTATGAGTCTCTCATATTTGATCTCAAATTAGTAAGACAATGGACATCCAACATCTTCTAGTCTTTGGTGATTCCAAGCTTATCATAAAATGAGTCCTAGATGAATTTTAAACAAAAGATGAAAATCTAATCCCTTAAAAATGGGTGGTGGATAGTCTAAATTTATGATTCTAATTTATACAATTTGAAAAAGTTCCTTGGGCTAAAAACATAGTAGTGGAAACAATGGCTACAATTGGTTCACTTCTTGACCTAAAAATCAAACATAATCACTTCCTTGTCAAACATTTGATGATACTTGAATATGATACACTAGATTCAGAGTTGGTTTGTGAGGTTGTTGGTCCCACTTTCCCATGCTAACATGATATTTATTTATATCTCCATGATAACATCATTCGAGCCAAGTTAACCCATAATAAAAATAAATATTTCATCCAATGAAATTCATATTTCACCATCCTTAGAAACACCATTTATTTGAAAATTTATGATGGAAATTTGTTGAGGTGTTTAAATTATAAAGAGGAAAACTTAGAAATTAATGAGTTTCATGACAATGTATGTGGTGCTCATATAATTTGCATAGTACTCACCAACAATATTTTGTGTGTTGGCTACTATTTTCCTAAAATGGAATTAGATTCTTATAAATATGTAAAGAAGTGTGTACCTTTTCAAAAACATGGTGACCTTATCCATATTATATCATAATAATTACAACCCATAACTATGCCTTGGACATTTTCCACATGGGGGTTAGATCTTATTAGAAAAATTAATCCCAATTATTTGGATGGTCATACACATCATTACAACCATTGAATACTTTACTAAAAGGGTTGAAGCTATGCCTTGAACCTATGTTATCGATAAGCAAATTTTTGGTTTTATCTTGAACCACATTGTCTATTGCTTTGGAATTCCATCTACTATTATCTTTGATAATGGAAAATCCTTCAAAAATAAGAATGCCAAAGCCCTTTGCCACACCTATCACATTAATAAAAAGTGGTCCTCTCCCTAATATCCACAAAGTAATAGAAAATCTAAGGCAATCAACAAAAAAATCCTAAAATTTATCAAAATAATTTCTAATGAAATTAACTATGACTGACACCTCCAAATTTATCCTACTTTATAGGTGTACTATACAAGCATTAACACACCTACTAGAGTAACCCCATATTCCCTTTTTTATAACACTAAGTCAATCTTACCCATTAAATTTGAGCTCACATCCTTACACATATCCTTTCAAAACCTAATTTATGATGAATCTTATCACATTTCCTACTTAAGTGAGTTTGATTTCCTTGATGAGAAATGTTTTAATGCCTTAAATCATTTACAAGTCTATTAGAATTACCTTCATTGTAGATATAATAAGAAGATTAACTATAGAGAGTTTGAAATAAGATATTTTATCCTTATGTAAAATCATTGAAACACAAACGATTATCAAGAGAAGAAAAGAAAGTTCAAACCCAACTAGTTGGGTCCATACAATCAATACAAAATATGGATCTAGAGATGAAAAATTAGCCATAGAATATGTAAAGGAGATTTATGAATCCATGAACATCATGAAACTCAAGAATTTATATTCCTAAATAACTCTAATACTATTGTAAATATGTCATATAAAAAAGAAAACATAAAAAATAAAAAAGAAAAAAGAAAAAAGAAAAAAGAAAAAAAGAGAAACAAATCTATCCAAATTTGAAAACCTTTCCTATGGTGCTCCAACCAAGTACCATGGTGAAAACCAATTTCTAGAACCATGCATAAATATATTATCTATACACAATCTAGTTACTTGTTGTCATCCCATCATAATAGTCCCTTATATATATCCATTATCCATTTCTATTTCCTTATTCACTTATACAAATCTCATCTTTTCTATTACCAAAGATATGTTTATTTGTAGGTTGACCTTTGAAGTTGTGTAAATATACCAATGTTCACGTTTTGATGGCATCTTCTATGTCATATTTCACAACACTTCATGCATTGATCCATATCAAAACATAACTTACATTTATCCACCTATCAACCATTAATCATTCAAACACTCATTTCTTGGGTAGAAAATCCATCATATACTCATGTTTTTATTACATTATGTCATCACTCTTCATCCACTCCCATATTAGGATAACTGCATTTGGCCTGATTTTCCCAACAAACTTTATCCATGATGGACTATGCAGGTAACACTTATAGAAATGGGGTCTCTAGTGTTAGCTCAATCTGTACCACCATCATCTAATAATATCAATCACATACTATTTCAACATGACTTTACTCTTCCTTCCATCCCCATCCAAAATAATCTAAATGTCTTTATCCATCACTATAGTTCCATTTATCCTTAGTCATACCTTACAATTATTTCTTTGTTGGACTTTTAACTTTTCCATGGATCTCAATTACCAAAGTTTTAACTCTAGTCTAAGACATCCACAAAGTCATTTTCTTAGTTTGTGTGTTTTGTCATTTTATTACTTAGTCATTTGCCTTCTTGTGTGTTTTCATCATCATTTGTTTAGTTTTGTGTGGTTACTAATTTACTCGCTTAGTTATTTACTTATCTTTTATGTGTAATTTTCTTTTGTACATATTATTTGTTTATTTAGTTACTTATGAAATGTTTTTTTCCTTACTTATTCATCTTACTTACATGGTTTTAATTTTTGCAAACATTTTATTTATTTATTATTTCTTCTTGAGAGTCAAGATCATTATGTGAATTTTAAATGATGTGATTATAGTATTTCATATCATGATTCACTAAGTCTTTCACTCATTAGTCTATTATTCCTTACATGTATAACACAATTGTCATCATGGTATTTTCATAACATTAGTACATATTATCTTACATTATATCAAATAAAAATTTCATAAATATTAATTAGTTATTAGTGATGAAATTATTATTGGAATTCAAAACTAAGAATATGTATAAAGGCAACTATCTAGACCATCCATAAACACATTGTTCCATTCCATTTTATACCATAACAAATGTTGTAAGGATTAACATGTGCTAAAAATTATCAAAAGAAATAAAAACAATTGCATATACAAGTCCTATCTATCCATCTAACATATATATACAATTAAAACATCCATAAGTCATAAATATATCTATTATCTATCCATATCATAAAATAAATTCCAAATAGAATCACACACAAAAACACACACTCACACACACACACACACACACACACACACACACACACACACACACACACACACACACACACACACACACACACACACACACACACACACACACACACACACACACACACACACACACACACACACACACACACACACACACACACACATCGAATGTGTCAAAGTACATCTATATAATTATACATCTCAAAATTTGTGTATACATTGTTACATTATGTCATATCTCTAAGTCTCACCCTAATCCTTAGATGCTGCATCTATAGATGTTCTTAGACTATGCCACTATGATTTACTCTTTAGACGACCTATAACACACTGAGACATCTATACCATATATCTCTCTAAAGCCAAGGTTTTTACTATCCTCACCAACATTATCTTCATAGATGAGTACTCTCTAAATGATGATACTCACTACTCTAGTGGCACTACCTGCTGATAAATAATCTTATAGTAGGTATATTGATCCATACTCTTATAACACTATCTAATTTTGAAATATGACCATGTAAAATTAATAAATATTCATCTTCATCAACTCTACCCTAGAAAATATCTCTTTCATGCACCTCTATACCAACCCTTTATCATCCAATTTTTTCATGGCCACATCATATGTCAATATCCATCCATCTATACTATATCACTTATATGTCATGCTATCCAACTCCACCTACAATATATATACCATTTCCTATAGGTAGGTGATATATGTCAATTTCATATCCCCATATCTATCCCTATTAGCCCTTATTATCACTCAAAACATGCACTTGTGTGTGAAAGTCTCTAGTACATGTTGGTGTTGGCACTTCTACACCTGTCACCTTGGAATTTCATGTTAAAGAGTGACTTAGTGTCTCTTTATAATAATGGGATCATCCCCCAATGTGTTTAATCTTGTACTCCCTAGGATGAATCTCTGGAGTAGGTTGGTTTCCTTCTATTCTAGATGTACATGGTTTAAGACCAACACACAAACCTACAAAGAGTGGAATGAAATTTATAACTTGTGTTAAACCTAAAATTATCAAAAGGGAAAGAGAGAGAAAAGTTAAGAGGGTTGATTCAATGTAAAAGGTGATGCACTAAGAATAGAGCAAGCACCTCACCCACTTAATGCCATAATAAAACTAATAAGTTAAATGCAAAATATTCAAACTAGGTATACTACATGTGTGTTTTGTATGGAGGTAAATGAACATAGTACAACATTAGGATGGAAAAAAAACATTCCATATATAATGCCTATGTGGACTCAAGTATGCATAAGATGAGACATGTAGAGACTTCTAGCTCTACACATAGGTGTGAAGGGAGGAAAATAATGAGAGGGATGAATATCCACATACAAGGATTAAAAACAAAGAATGCACATAAAACATAGAACATGAAGAAAAGTAAATTAATTATTATTAATCTCAAGGTCTAATGAAATATTAAAAACTTGAATAGGTAGATATTTTTTAAACCAAGAGAGGAATATTGAAGGACAAATTTTGGTAGTTCTATGATGCCTATAAATGTTAACCATTTTATAATGAAAATTAGGGTTTATATAGAATTGAGTAAGGCCTAAAGTAATCAATTCACCATTGAAAATTTTAGGTAGGAACTTGAATTAAAAAATGAGATCTAGAGCCCAAGGTTGATTAAGATCATTAAAATCTTCACAATAGCTACTATAATCCATGCTTATTCAACTTGGGTTAGATAATTTGATCATGGAAGTAGCTGTAAGGTAACTCATAGATTTACATGTGTATCTAAGAATTAAGGGAATTTAGGCATATAAGGGAGGCATATTATCATGCTTTGGCTCTCTAAAAACTAGCTTTGCATTTAATTCTATTTATATTTATCCCCCTTGATGTCCAATCAGGCTCAAATACCATCCTTATTTATGGTGGTCACCTATCAATCCCCCTGAACTATCAAATTGATGTGGGACTATGTAAGTATATATTTGGGTTCTACCATGTCACCTTGCATGTGTGGTCAATTAAATCTATCATGTGCAAAGGGTGCACACTAAAGGCTACATAGTGATCTGGTTGCATAGTGAAGTTGAGAGTTTTTGAAGGGTACTAAGGAATATCTTGTGAAAAAATGCATAAGGCCATAACTCTTTCTATGAATATTCTCTTATAAATATCTTCATAGTTTACACCTTTTATCTAGAATGTATATCAGTATATGAAGGAGATGGTGCACAACCTAGATCATAGTATGAAGTTTACAAGGGAGTAGATGTGAAACTCTATGACTCAAAATAAGACTTCATAATTTGAGTGTTAGGAAGTCTTTGAATAAGGGTGTGTAAAAAGGCTGAATATCTTGAGTGCACTTTTAATGGCTTAGAACTATTCCCTACACACTTCTCTCTTTGACTACTTGGAGTTAGGGAGACTTTCACACTCTACATTGTCATGTTGATTAAATTAAGGATCTTTACATGGGGTGCATATTAGAACCTCTTTATAGGATAAAATCAATACATAGCTGATGTGCGAACCCATGTTGATTATTGAGTGTAGGTGTGGAGTAGAAGCATTTGCATACCAACCCAATTTTAAGTTACTTGAAATTATATAAATGTGTAACCTCTTATTTTTTTGTTATGAGTTTAGTGCTTGTTGGGGGTGGCTTGGATATTCAAAACTTTTGGAAACCTTTGTGGGCCATTTACCTACTAAGAAAGAATCTAGTAACCTTGAAGTAATATATTGTGTAGAGAATCAAATAGATTCCATTGAACTTATTTCTCATGATTGTGATTAGGTGTGAGAATCCCACTCAACATTAGAAGGAATTGAGATACCTTCCATAAGTACAACAAAGCAAATAATTGCATTAAATGATGCTTAGAGGAAGGATAAATCTAAGCTAATATAATTATGCACAAGTTCTTGGAAGAAATGAAACTACTCTAAATAACATGTGCACGTGATACTTATGGAAATTAAAATATCTAAAGCTACTATTTACAAGGGTGTTCATGATCATTGGAGATAATTCTTGAGATGAATCCTATTGACAAGGATGGGTAACACTTATCTACTTGGATTTATGAGTTGATATGTATTAGATTTCTTACAACTAGCTATAGTATATGGGATGTTCTATATAGCATTAAATTTTGAATAAATCCCAACCTTTGCTCTATTTTCAACCCACTTATGTACTAAGTCTCCTTCATTGAAGCTAATATCAACAACCCTTATATCTAATGTTTTCTTAGTCTGTGCCTATTGAATCTCCATAGTGTGCATGACACATACCTTGAGCTCTTTCTGCTCCATTATATAAAATAACCTTAATATTATGGGATCAATCTTGAGCAATTGTAATTGATGGGATAACTTTAGCAAAGGAAATTCAAGAGACATGGGTAACCTTGCTTCTTTTCCATAGACTAACGTGAATGGTGAATTCCCTAGCACTATTTTTGGAATTATTCAATTAGCCCAGAGGGCTATCTTGGGCTTGGTGTTTCATGATGGTTGTGATTATTATTTTGAGTTATTGATAAAAATAACTATATTTAGTAATCTAAACCCAATAACACAATAACATCAAAAGGGAAGAAATAAAGGATAAATAAGTTAATTAGGAATGAAATATTACCATCACCTTATCCCTTATGATTTCTCTCTAAGATATTCAAATGGATTCAAATTCCAAATTAATTGAGTGTGGATTACTTGATTTGAGCTTCAAAATGACTCCAATGTCTTCCTTAGATAGTTGAGTGGATTGGAAAGAGTATGAGAATGATTTAGGATGTATGATTATAAGATTATAATGAGGGCTTATGGATTTTATAAGTTATTTTGGCCATGGACCAAGCATAGATTTTATAATATGGTGGAGGGATTTTTAGGGGAATTATAAATTATTTTTAAGTCTCTAGTTTAGAAACTTCTATAATCTTAGAGGAACTTCTATATGTCTAGAGGTTTGTTGGTTAGTTTAGGAGATAATGAGAGATTATATGGGGATTAAATGAGTTTTAGGATTCATAGTGATGTAGGATAGTTTAGGGTGGTAGGGTGTCTAGTGGGTAGTTGAATAAATAGGAATATTAAATTTTCAAGTGGGCTAGTGGGTATATTAATGGTTAAGTAGGTTAGTAGGTTAATGGGGTAATTAATTGGTTATAAGGGTATATAAAGGTTTATGGCATGTATGGGGTATTTTATAAGAAATTATAATGTTAATTAATTGGATAATGTTATTATTATTATATAAATTAGTGGGTTTAGTAGGATTATTAAGATGAGTGGATTTAGGTGCATACATTTTGCCCTTTTTTAAAAAAGGCATTACAAGTGAGCAAAGTGGAAAGAGTAATGTATTTTCAAATAGAAATAATTTCATGGATGAGAATGTTGTTAGTAGACATGATGCCCCCTTGAGGGATCATGTAGGGATAAATGATTTATATGGTCACTTAGAAGGAAATAATTGGGGTAGGATAAGACCAAGATGAGGATAAGGGGCTAGGATGCCCTGAGTGTTGAGGGAGATATGATTGAGATTCCCCAAGCATAAGTGTTATAGGATAAAGTGACTTAGCTTCTGAGTATGAGTTATATATAATGACCAATTTCTAAAATGGATGTAGGTTGATTAAGATGATAAGTCTTAAATTACCAAGATGTAAATAGTGTATGGGGAATAAGAATATAAGATAGGCCATGAGATAATGACAAATCCCATAAAAATGACACATGATAGGGATATATAAAATGCTATAAAGGAAATTTGATGAATGATTATGGATAATAATCCACTTTATATTGGAGTCATAGCTCAATATGATTGAATAACTTTGATTGACCCATAGGGGATGATTGGGATCAAAGGTTAATAGTTGCCTATTTAGACTTGGGCATAAGAACATGGCTAGGTGATACCTACATAGTCTTAAGAGACCTCAAGATGATTTAGTTTTGATTGGTATTTTTTATTGATAATGGAGAATAGAATACTAAGCCCCAAAATAGTGATTTAAGAGGACTTAGGGATGATGAAATGATGATTAAATGTGATAAAGACATGAAAAGGGATGTGGGGATCAATATTAGTATACAAGGTTGGATAATATGATTAACGAGGGTTAAATGATAAAATAAGGGGTGAATTAAGGGGTAAAATAGGAAAAATGGGGATAAAAAGGCTCATTTTGTCTTGTATTTATTGCAAATTTTGTGCTCTGAAGACCTAGCCATGGATTGTATTCCTCACTTATCGCATCACAGAGAGAGAGTTTGGGAGCACTATAGACCAATTGATGTGGGATCACTAGTGATTAATCCATGACTAGCCCTTAAATTTTAAATTTTATATATTTATTGTTGCATTTATTACATGCGCATGAAGCCATGGTAATACTACCACTAGGGGTTATGCCCATAGTTGTGGTATTGCCACCAAAAATTTGAAATAATGTAACTATAAGCTGTAGTTTTGTAAAACTATGAGGGGAGATATATGGTTTTGTAATACCATAACATGTAATTCATGATATTTAATTATCATAGGGGTAATTTTATCTTTTAAAAACTATATGCTTAGACCTACGGTTTTATAAAACTATAGGTTATGATGGTGATATTACCAAATCTGTGACTTAGGGTAAAAGTGAAAGTTATGATTTTGTGGTAGTTAGGAATAAGGGTGAGTGAAGGGGTTGAGGAGGGAATGGGGATGGGAGTTAGAGTAATTAGGGACTTAGGTGGATAGGTATGTTAAGGTAAATAGGGATTTAGATGGTTATGTTCTGTAGGTAAGGTAAGTAAAAAAGTTAATTAAGAGGGAAGTTAGATAGGATAAGTTAGCAGGAAGTGGGTGTTATGAGTTAATGTTATGCATGAGTTAGATGAAGGATGAGAGGGGTAAATAGTTAATGATGATGGGTAATTAGATAGGATGGATTAGTGTGATTAATAAAGCATGTTAAAAAGGATAATTGGGTAGATAAGATGGAGTGGTTAGAAAATAGGTGGTTAGGTACCAAGTAGATGGGATGGGATAGGCTGAATGTAGGTATATGAGATGGAATATGATAAATAGTTGTAATTAAATTATGGTGATTTAATAGGATGTGTGTTGGTGTAGGAGGATTTAGGGGTGTTATCTTCCTGATTATGGCATATAGTGGTGCTTCAAGAGATGCATCTATTGACACTAATTGAATATGGAGTGTTGGAGATCATAGGCCTCTACTATATAATGATGATGCCTATAGTGAGGATATAGGGCATTGATCATGGCCCTAGGTGAGATATGGAATTCAAAGACCATCACATTTCATTTTGTGATTGGTGAGATGATAATTAATCTTGAGAATGTCCTACACATTTTCCAATTACTAATGAGAAGCCATAAGATATACTAGTGATCACATACCCTAAGTGTGATGGTTTAGAGATTGGATGGGAAAATATAGATTGGATTTCACAACTCATAAGTGGATATTGATAGGGTTATGAGGGAGGGTACTATTTATATATTGACTCTCATGGTTATGTCTCTTGTTACTGGCATACTCTTATCAGATATGAGTATTCAGTAGTTTTATTTAGGATTAGGGGATGTGGTGTCAGGTATGGTCTAAGATTATTGAGTTTTGTCCTAGGGCCCCATAGTATTAGCCCACTTATATAGAGATATTGACATGGGGGTGTAAAGAGTATAAATGATCTTGGGTTCCTCTCTCTTATTATAGATATGGATTTGCGAGCATATTGTGATAGAGATACCATTGGGTACCTATAAAGATAGTGAGTCTGACTAGCCCTTAGTATTTGGATGGTACATAATTCTTAGAGTGTAAAGGTCCCATGCTGGTAAGATACAATTTAATGGATAGGCCTTTGATAGTTTATAAGTGGAGTAGATTACCTAGATGCCATATAAATAGGTCTAGTGGGGGTAGGTTGAGGATGAAAACATTAAAAATTTCATGCTCACCAAGTGCTATCTGACTAGTCATTGTGATTATATTATTTAGAGATATAAGCCTGATCATGTGTGGTGATAGTTTAAGAGGGAACATGATGTTTTTGGATAGGAGAATTTATTTTCTCACAGTGATGAAGAGACCTTAATGGGGAGATTTAGTAGATAGGGAATTGGCTAAGGTAGAATATGAGAGTATTTACCTAATTGTATGGGATTATTAGACCCCTATTCTAGATCCTAGAGTGACTTTAGCATACATAGCTTGGTGGGCCTAGATACAATCTCAAAAATTACTTAGATGACGAACCATAGTGAGGAGGGGGATGTTTGGATATTATTACAAGCACGAGTTCAACTAGGGAAGAGGTAAACATAAATAACACAACCCTATGCACAAGAATAGTAGGATATATAGGGGGCTGAATGAAATGGATATTTAAGGGGGAGAATAGGGGGTTGAGGTGGAGATCAAATGAAATCTAGAGACTAGAATAGAGTTGGAGACTAGGATGGAAGGGGGGAAGGTGCAAATGAGGTAGGGTCATCCAAGCCACCTTTGAGTGAGGATGAATGGGCACTTTTGGATAGGTTGAGGAGAGAGATACAAGCCTAAGATAGAGAGGTTTCAAGGATCATAGACAAGTAGGATATGATGGATATATATTTATAGGGATAAATTATACAAAGGGATAGTCCACTAGTTAGAGCACTTAGACAGGTCTTAGGTTTGATGGGATATGTAACAACCTTATAGGGGAAGATAGATATATGTTAGAAGTAGATCAAAAGTTGAAACTCAAACTTATTATGAGGTTAGATTGGATATCTTCAATCGAGGTGCAGAGAGAGAGAGAGAGAGAGAGAGAGAGAGAGAGAGAGAGAGAGAGAGAGGAGAGAGAGAGAGAGAGAGAGAGAGGAGAGAGAGAGAGAGAGAGAGAGAGAGAGAGAGAGAGAGAGAGAGAGAGAGAGAGAGAGAGAGAGAGTTACAAATACTAAGGAGGAGGGTGATGCAACACTAGAGGAGAGGTATATAGGGATGATTATGAGACAAATCACTCCATTGATATAAGAGTCCCAATATTTACATAGATTTCTATAAGGTAGTAGTGCCAATAGGTTATTGTGTTTTAACCTTCAAAGCTAGTTCCTATCAATATGTACACCACCCTAAGAGGAGACCACCTAGATAATAGTGATTCATAATGTATTATTTGTGAGACATGTTTTATATTATGGAATTTTATGTATTATAGCATATTGATTCCCATGGGGCCTATTTATGTATTTATATATTTTAACATGAACTCCGATGGACATTATGGAATTTTGATATATGTGATTATAATTTTGTGATATATGATCATGTTATGATCTTTATTATGATTATGGGATTGATGGATGTCCTGAATTATGTGATTATGGATATATGGATCATGGATGTGATTGGATATTTTAATTTTATGTGATGATGTGTATTTATAGATGAGATAATGAGGATCCATATGTTTAGATGAATATTTAGATGATATAGGTGATTCATTATGGTTTAGATGATGTTTATTATTTATTATGGATAGATAATATGTGATTTGTGTTTTTATAATCATATTAAATGGTTGGATGTATTTTTTAAATGAGATGTAATGATGAACATGATTTTAGTTATTATGGATGATGATTATGTTTTTATGTTTGTAATATGATGGTAAAATGACATGTGAAGTCTTTTAGCAATGTGATAATAAATAATCCATTATTTTAATCATGTGTCTCAAAAACTAAGGTTGGATAAAAACTTCCTACACTAAAAATATGGGTGGGTGTTGGGTAGTAGGCTAGGATTCTTAGACTAGATAATGGAATGATTAGGGGGATGGGATGGGGAATTTGAAGCCATTATAAATGTAGGGAATCTAATTTATCATTGCACATATGAGTATAAGTGTACTAATGACATGATAACACTCAAGGGTACATTGGATTCATAGTGCATGAGAATTCTATTTTAGTGACTTACCCAAGTCCTATTCTGGGTAGTCACTTAAGGCCATTATAGACACCAAAATTTTACATGCATATTCCCATGTGCCATGACCCCTAATAGGACCCTTGGACCCTTTTTCCTTACCTAGGACTCTCTTTAGTAGTTTATATTTATTAATATTAACATGGTATTTTAGGATATTTTGGTAGTTAGCCTTGACTATCGATGGTCAACCTAACCATTGACAATCAGGTTCAATAACCTGATCTTCCCACATGCAACCAGCATACATGCATCGCCTACCTTTTATAAATATAGGACATCCAAATCTCCTTGAAAAGCATTACATATACAAGATATATTTAGAAACCTCAGTTATACTCCCTTTTGAACCTTTGGCCCTTGCCTATAAGAAGGGGAAAGGTGTAATATCAAATCCATCTATAATTATTAACAAGAGCTCAAGTACTCAAATTTTTATCTTGTAGGTCATTAAATATTATCAATCATTATCAACCCCTTTTTGAGAGAAAACTTACCATCACCTCTCAACCAAGTCTCCAAGCACCATTACTCTACCAAAATTATGCCAAATTCCACCCATAGATCAACAATGCCTATTACTCACCTAATCCACTTCAGGTAACACAAGTACTTATTTATTACCATCCACATACTTTATTTCCCTTTCATAATAAATTTATACCTTTTCTAACTACCATAATTCATTATATAATCTTGACAACTAGCTATTGACAAAGTCTAAAATTAGACATAGTTAGCCACCAATGGTCAGTGCAACCACTGACCGTCAGCCCAACTACTGATGGTCAAGACTAACTGCCTATGATTAACCCAATAATCTATAGTCACCCATGGTATAAAAATTTAACAAGATAATTTCACCTCCTCTTCTTAACCCAATTCATTTTTCTATGTTTTCAACCACTTATAGGCCCTTGTCAGATTTTTTGAGCCATACTTTGACCCATTAGCACTAGCATTGATTAGTTTATCACTAATTTAATCATTTTAGCACCTCTTTATCAATCAATTATTGTTATCATTTTAGTACCCTTTTGATCATTGATGCAAGTAATTTCTTTCTATTTTATTAAATTATTATTTTTTAAATGGTGGATTGACAGCCCCTAAGGAAGCTCTCACTTTTGAGATCTAGCTAGCACTAATAAATCCACCTATCTACTTGTCTAACCCACAAATTTTATTTGGTTATTTATTACATGTAGGTCATCCTCCCAAGCCAAAAAGGAGCTATTCACAATCTTCTGATTCAACACACAAACAAACAAGTAGGTATTTCTATCACAACCCATATTTATAGTTTTACTACCTTCTTCTGAATAATAGAAAAATTTGAGTGAAACATTCTGGCATGCCCAATGGGACCCATATCTCTACTTGGGTTTTATTTTTTATCCACTTTTATATGCTTCATTCTCTGTCTATGCTCATAATTAAAATCTAAATTTCATTTGGGTCTAAAACATACTACATCCATTGATTGCCTACTCCTTCTAGCTCACTTAGCTTAATTAATGACATTAGGATTAATCATAACACACTTATGTTACACAACCAAACCATATAATCAATCAAACATCATAACTTACTTGAGACAAGGCCTAACTAGGATTTCATCACCTAACAATCACCTTACCCATTCTTGACAATCTTAATTGGAGGTTATTACTAAGAAGAGAACAAACACAACTCTTTGGTTGAGTATAAACTATGGATATCAATATATATTGGATAAGCACCTGACACCCTTATCACTATGGGATTGTGAAGTGAGGGGGTAAGCCCCAATACCAAGCCATGTATTGATTCCAATATAAATTATTTTGAGCACCAAAACTAACCCAAAATTATCTATATATTATTTGTCTAGTACTCGATCTACAAGCCAACCTTTGCCACACATTTTCATAAACTAAGGCATAAGACAAAAGTGATCTTAAAATTAACTTTATGGTTAAACATACTTTCTAATGTGTTCCTTGATCACCTTGACTATTTTATTTGTCTTATCTCTATTTGAGTGGTGAGTCTATTTCTTTTGTATTCTCTACCACCTTTTTATATGGGTTTCACTCAATAGCAACAAAAGGACCTGGTAGAACAAAACCCATCACCTAAATCAACCACATCTTCCTCCTCATCTATAAATTACATCTCTAAGGTGAAATATTCACCTCATACATTGGGAAACCCTACTTTCCCCTAGGTATTTCCCCAAGGAAGCATGGATTTTAGCACCTTTTTAGACAATAATACAATGGCCCTTCATCTCTATCTTAACACCTCTTCTCACCATATCCTAGTTTTAACTCCACCTCAAGACCCTCCTTATGGCATGCCATCCCACCTTATGGAGGGTATCCCTATTTCCATGGTCACCACCCAACCTTTGACCACTCAAGCATCCTTATCTACCAACCCCTTTGATGCTATGGTTAAGAACCAAACTTTCTAATCAACCATTACCCCTACACCCTCCACTCCTACTAATGAATCCTATACCTTGGGGACAACCCAACTATCAACCCATCATATAAAACCTAGCCTATCTATTAATACATCTTTACCAATCTTAGGGGTACCTATCCCTTCTACCTCACCACCCACTAGCATAAATGTCATGACCACCCCCCTAATTACCAATTCAACCATATTTCAACCTACCTCAGCATCCCAATAATTACCTACATCATCTAACCTCAATTATACCCCTAACCCACAAGGGTATATACCTAACTCTTGAGTCATCTCTTTTAGGAGCCCATAATATTTTATCTTATGACCAAGTTTGTAATGAGCCCATTCACCCTTCAGTCCCTATAAAACCTTATCCAACCTAATGGGAGCTTCTAAAATTCACCAAGTTTAATAGTAACAAAGACCCCAAACATCACTTAAGGGAATTTAGGCATTCTTGTTACATGATTGCCTACGATGATGCTTTGCTTTTACACACATTTATTATGTCTCTTTTTGGCCTGACATTGAAATGGTATAATGCCATTACCAAATATTCCATCTTCTCTTTCAACCAATTCGCTTAGACCTTCTTAGATCACTTTTAAATTAACATATCCAAGAAAGTCTCTATCATTGATCTTTATTCCATTCACCAATTTGAGGATGAGTCTATAGTTGATTTTGTGTCTTGTTGGAGAAGCTTGATTAATCAATTATCATTACCCTTGCCTCAGCTTGAATTGATAAAAAAAAATTACCCATTCTTGTGCCAAGAACATCTCTTCTATGGCACGTAAGTTAGATAACTGAGCTATAGATGAGGGTAAATTGAAGTTACAAAACAAGAACTCTACATTAAAGACCAGTTAAACCTCCTCCTCTAATCCTCTAAAGTAGGCAATCAAACTAACTCCAGGGCTATGAATAAGGTAACTATGAATGTATTCATCCTTAAGGCTACCCCACCACCTAATGTCAATCAACAAAACTTTCCCAATCCCTCTAACTAGAGCTCACGAAACCCAAATTGAAGCACCCAAAAATAATTTACTCCACTTGGAGAATTTTATGCCTCGATGTTAGAAAATTTACTAATAACTAATATTATTAACTTCCACCATTAAACCTCCCCCACAATTCAATTCTTCTCATCCATCATCTACTTTGTATAGTGAAAATGACCTTTGTGCCTTTTATCGAGTGATCAAACATGATGTTAGCCGATGCAATAGTTTCAAGAATATTATTCAAAGCCTCATTAACAAAGGGGAACTCATATTGGATAACCCCAATGCCCCTCAAAATAAATCCCTAGACATATTTAGAAAGACCTTTCCCAACCATGCCCTTATAAAATATGAGGACACATAGACCAAATGATTTCATGATGCCCACATGATCAACATGATTCGTGATACTAGTCATCCAATCTACCCACTCTTCCCGCACTTCACTTATAGAGGTGGTAGAGTTATCTTCCCTTTCATTAGAGATTCAACCTGAGGAGGTTCTTTTTTCCCTAGCCACACTCATATAGGCTTTGGAATCATCACATTCCACCCTAACAAGCATATCTAGATAAGTAAATTTTATTGATTTGCCACCTCCACTAGCTACCTAATAAAACACTACTCCTATGGATATTATTCCTAAAGGAGAATAATTTCTACCAATACCTCCCATGGACAAGTCATTTATCTCAACCTTACTTCCCTCACCTCTAGAAGTCAACAAACATATCAACCAACATTCTAAACCTATAAGTCTATCTCTTGCATTTTCTACCCATAAAGCAAAACTAGTACACAAACCTTTTTACACATTAGTGCAAAAACTATAATTTACCTTGAAACTAGATATGTATCAAGCTACCTTTTAGCACCATTTAGGACTCTCTTACACCAAAAAACCCAAACATTATATCACACCTTTAACCAACCAATCTATCATCTTTCCACCACCTCTCAAACCAATCAGAACATCTACCAACCCCTCACATTCCCCACCAATTGAGGTAATCATACCCCAAACAAACAAACCACCATACAAACCTATTACAAACCTCAGTACCTTCCCCATATAGAGTTTGGTCTTACCATCTCTTAAATTAGAGTTGACCCCATCTAAAGCTCCACCTAAACCTCAAACCCAACCAACCAAAAGAGTAAAACCATTAATTAGCCACATGCATAGGGTTTTTCCTTATTCTACCATACCCTCTATCTTGGTTCCTTATCCATCAACTCTACCTAAATGTAAAATTAATTTTAACATATGTCATCCATTGCTACTAGTTACACCAACCCAATTATTTTTTGATACACTAGTTTTTTCCAAACTACCAATGGCCAAACTATTAACCTCAAACCCTCCAAACATGCCCAAACCAAAACCATTACCAAGAAACATCACCTCACCCAAGCTTTCTCCTACCAAACCCACTCCCATGAAAACACCCCACTTACCAACTAGAACAACAACTGCTAGGCCTTTCCCATCTCTCACTAAATCTTACTTAGCCATTTTTCAAAGGTTGTTACAATATTCACACCTCACCTTACCTCCTATTAGACCCTTTGACCCTCTTGGTTCAAAATTGGCTTTGTATAATGACTATCAAATATGATCCTATCATAGGACACTTGGACATGACATTGAGAACTACAAAGCTCTCCAAACCATTATCCATTATCTCTATAATAAGGATGATCTCTTACTAGAAGAGCTTCCCCTGACTCCTTTCCAAGGTACCCATTAGCCATTTGCTAATGTGTATTAGATCCTCCACTCTCACCTCAGAAAGATGGAGAACCTACCCAACCTCCTATCACATCATTCCCCTCTATTTGTACCATCAATGTAGTCACATGATCATAAAAAAGGGATAAATGGAAAGCCAAGGTGTCCATTCCATATACATACCCAACTACTCATCCTAAACTAAACTAAATCCAACCCTCTACATCCTCAACTCTACCCAAAGTAACCATCATATGCACCTCCTAGGATAATCCTTATGAATCCATTAAGAGGGTCATTCTTAAGAAACTTCACTAAACTCTAGCTAAGATGATCCTTTATGAGCTCATTTCCACCTCACCTCACCATTACCAGGCCATGATAGAGGTTATGTAGGCCATTGAGGTCTGACCAAGAGACTCCCAACCTATAGAGGCTTTTATCAGTACTCTCCAAATCTCCACCCTTATCACATTCAAAGACTCAAAGATACCTTCCATCCACCCTGAAGACCTAGATCCACCTCTCTTTATCACTACCCATATCAACCAAACCCATGTCAAATGGGTTATGATTGATGGGGGAACCAGTATCAACATCATCTCTTCCTATGCCTATGACTAACTCAAGCTACTAGACAATGTCATGTTCAAAACTTTAACCATCCTTAGATCCTTCAATAACACTATGACCACTACTTGGGCACCATTGTCCTTCATATTTGTCTAAGATCTTACACACTCCCCAAACTTTTCTATGTGGTAAAAGGTGAGTTCTAGTACAATGTTTTACTAGGGAGACCTTGGATCCATGCCATGGATTTTGTGCCTTCTACCCTCCATCATTGTGTCAATTTTTAATATGAAGATTAGGTGGTTACCATACAATCTAACCCTAACCCTTTTTTAGCATGGAACATGACTTATCGACCCAATGATGTTCTCCTACCTCCATCCAAAGCATCACAACAGATGCCACCCATAGAAGCCAAAGACATTTTCCCCATCCTATGGTAGCATATACCAATTTGTCTTTTTTTATGGACCAAATACCTAGAATTGATCCCTTTGAGTATACCTTCCAATGCCTTACCTTATGATAATACCATCTCCTCACCCTAGATGCCCTCCTTACTCCCCAAAAATATGGGAAACTCAACCATGATCTGGGTTACGACCCCAACATTAGATCCATTATCCCTTTAGGGCCTCCTATTATCAAACTCATTTTATCTATAGGGGAATAAAAAATCCACTTAATTTTTTCATTACCCACCCTTCACTTCAACCATTTACCTCTAACTTCTCTTACTTTGACAAAATTGACTTAACCAAACTATACCTTCATAGGTGTGCCTGGAAGGGATTTGGTTTAGGATGGTATGTGCATGGCCCACACACATTGAATTTGATTAAGACCCACAAGACTCATGATAAACATGGCCTCAACTTCATTTTACCCAATAATAATGAGGCCAAATAAACTACCCCTATCATTGTTGAATAAAAAATCCCTTCTTCACCAACACCCCCTCCCCCTATGAGTGAAGATGAGGACATCTTCCCACCTAAATTTTTTTCTCATCAATATAATTACCCTTGCCCCCCTGACATATCATAGGTAATGGGCATCCATATCCATCCCTTTGACCCATCCTAAACTCATGGGTAAAGACTCTCCTACCATTAACACTATGTAGTGTCAAGATGATGATGTTATTCTCACCTACCTTAGTGTAACAAATTCCTCCATCCACAAATATTTACCTCTAAAAACCTCAATCATGTTGAATAAAGCTATCAAAAAAATTAACTTAGGCAATCTAGACAACCCCCACATCATCAAACTTGGATAAACTCTCACCCCTAAAGAACTATAGGATTACTCGACCTTCTTCCATAAATAAAACATCACATTCACTTGGTCTTATGCCGATATGCTTGGTATTGACCTAGCCATTGCCATCCAAAAAATTGTCACCAATCATGACGCTAAAATGGTTAGACAAAAACTTCACTAAATGTATCCTCACATAACCCTCCTTATCAAATAATAGCTTCAACACCTCCTTTTAGTTAACTTCATTCAAACCATAGATTATCCCCAATAGGTTTCAAACATCGTACCTATGACTAAAGACATAAGGGGACCATGTATCTATGTGGAATTTCATGAACTCAACCTCACCTACCCAAAAGATGACTTTTCTCTACCTAAAATTGACCAATTTGTTGATCTCATAGTAGGCCATGAGATATGTCACTCATGGATGAATTCTTGGGTTATAATCAGATCCTGATTACCCCAAAAAATAAGCACAAAACCACCTTCATCACCCCATGTGGGACTTTATATTAAAGGGTCATGCCTTTTGGTCTTAATAATGTTGTCACAACTCACCTATGGGCTATAACATATATTTTTCATGATCTTATCTATACAATCATCGAAGACTATGTGGATGACCTTCTCGAGAAGTCCACACTTTGTAAAGACCATTTAACTATCCTTAAGATTATCTTTGAGTGAATTATCCATGATCATGTCCACCTCAATCTCAACAAATACATTTTGGGGTCTTATCAGTCAAACTTATTATCTTCATCATTTCCCTTTAAGGAATCAAAGTTGATCAAACCAAAATTAAAGCCATCCTCGAGATGTTGCCTTCGACCAATATCTCCATAGCTTGTAGGGGAAACTTCAATAAATTTGTCACTTTATCTCCCATCTCTTTGATTGGTGTCATCCCTTCCACCACATCTTGAAAAAGGATGTCTCTTTCAAGTGGAACATTAATTGTCAAATGGCATTTGATGTACTCAAAGAGTACCTACTATCCCCACCTATCCTTACACCTCTGAGGACAATAAACCTTTATACCTCTATATCTCTACCACAAACCACTCCGTAAGGGAAATGCTTGCCCATAAAGATGAATAAAACAAAGAGCAAACCATCTATTACATTAGTCATACACTAGTCAAATATGAGACTTGATAAACACATACTGAAAAAACTATGTCTAGCCCTAGTCTTCATGGCCACCAAACTTCGTCACTACCTTCTTAACCGCAAGACTTTTATCATCACCAATACTGAACCTCTCAAATGCATGTACTCTAAACCATATAAAAACTAGCATATGGCTAAGCGGCTCATGATTTTATCTAAATTTAACCTTGAGTTTCTCTAACAAAAATAGATCAAGGGGTAGGTTATCATTGACCAATTGGATGAAGTACCCTTAGTGGACAACCAACCTCCCCCTCTTGAATTTTTAGATGAATCCATCACAAGCTTATCTCAAGCAAACTTCACCAATCAGGTAACCATGGTTTTTGATGGTTCTAAATGTTAGCATGGTGGGGGATTTGGTATTGTCCTTATCCCCCTTATTAGTGAACCAATTCCCTTATCCTTTAAACTTGACTTTGAATGCACCAATATTGTGGTTAAATATGAAGCTCTAGTAATAGGTCTCCAAACTACTTTGACCTTGGGAATCAGAATAATTAATACCTTTGGTGAATCCCAACTTGTGGTCAACTAAGTTACCTATATGTACCAATGTAAGAATGAGGTTTTACAGCTATATAGGCAACTAGTTATAGAAATCCTAGCCTCATTCTAATGTTACCATATTTAAACCAACCCATGATCTACCAACAAATTTGTTGATAACATGGCTTCACTTGCCTCTCAAATCTTGTCATCACCCTTGAAATCCAAACTATCAGTCATTGTCCATCACCTAATTGAGCCCTCCTACACCAAAATAGACACTCTAACCATCTTTCATGTGGAGGAGATCCTGCCCGACCTTTGGTATCATCAAACCTTCAACTACCTTCACCTTGGCATAATTCCCTCTAGTGTCTCTAGGAATGCCCATCAAGAATTTATTCAAATCACCTCTTGTTATACCATTATGGGAGTAATCCTCTATAAATGAGGCTTAGATGACCTCCTTTTCCATTGCATTTATGGTTTAGAATCCTCTCATGCCATCAAGGAGACACATGATGGTATCTATGGGAGTTACTTTAGTATCCTCGTTGTGGCTAAGTGCATCCTCTGCCTAGGATATTACTGGCCCACCCTCAACCAAGACTACTATAATTATGTGAAAAAGTGTGTCAAATGTCAAAAACATTCTAATGTACATCATGCACCTAGTAATATCCTTTGTATGTCTATAGATTTTTGACCTTTCTCACAATGGAGTCTATACCTCATTAGTGAAATCAACCCCCACTCTTCATAATGACATCATTCTATCATCATCATAACTAAATATTTTACCAAATGTGTGGAAGCTATTCCCCTTATATCAATGAAAGCTAAAAATATTTTTAGATTCTTCACCTATCATATCATCTACCATTTCAATGTTCCCCATAAGATCATCACCAAAAATGGAAAATATTTCAGAAACAAATAAGTTTAGGGTCTTTATGATGTATTTGGTATTAAATTAGCTTCTCATCACCTTATCACCCATAAGAAAATGGACAAGCTGAAGCTTCTAACAAAACCCTTAACATCATGCTTACCAAAATGGTTAATGCCTTAGGGTAGGATTAACACTTGTACATCCCCTTTGCCCTATGGCCATATCACACTAGTATCCAAATCCCCACTGGTGCTATACCTATTTCTCTCATCTTTAGAGCTAACGCCATTTTGCCTCTTGAAATCCAAATACTTTCTCTTCACATATCATTTTGTGACCTCATTTTGGATGATGATTATCATCAAGAACATTTATCCCAACTTTAACTACTTGATGAACATCATTTGGATTCCCTTTCCCATTTTCATGCCTATCAAGAATGAATCAAATGAGCCTATAACAAATACCTAAAAATATGAGAATTCAACATTGGGAATCTTGTCCTAAAAGAGAACCAACATGTCACTAATATGGATAAAATTAAAAGGGGTAAATTTTATTTCAATCAACTTAGACCCTACATCATAACCCATAAGTATGTATTAGGGGCTTATCATTTATCCTCTCTTAAAGGCAAACTAGAACTTGAGCCTCTCAATGCTTCACATCTACATTCCTTTTATTATTATATGGGGATCAAAATTATCATTTGTCTAACCTATGCTCATCCCTTACAACCACATTCACTTCCCTCTTTTTAGGGGCAACTGACTAAAACTAAATCAAGTGATTATCTATCACAATTATACCCTAATATTAAACTATGGATACCATAGTTCTATCTATGGAATGATTCTCATAGTACTTCCCATCTCTTTTAGATTGGTCCCTATGGTATTTGTTTGTTATACCTCTTTTCCACCTACTAACACCCCATGTTAGCTTATTTTTTCCTTCATAATGGTAACCCACTAAGCATGTATTAATAGGTCTATGTCAATCAACCTCAATCAATAGAAAAAGCAAGATCAAATATAAAAAACAAACTATGGGTCATCCTTAAACATCCAAAGATTGTTCCCTTGAAGGATAGCTATTGGAAAATCATTCTAAAATTGCAAAACATAATGTAGACTTCTCCCTTGAAGGATAGATATTAAAATCATTTGAGCTAACCATATAAATCCAGACCATTTCCTTGAAGGATGGTTGGATAAAGCATTAGTCAAAGCTATCAATTTATTGGAAGATTTCTACATCAATCAGATTTCTTAACCCTCAAGTAAAAGTCAAAAGTGATTAAATAAGTAAAATAATTATTTCAAAATCCACAATCAACTCTCCTAAATAGAAATACAATTGGGAAAACCATAATAAACTTTCCTTAGTAGACTTCATGTATCGATCAGTCTACACTTTATATATAGACATAGACTTATTTATACCCCCTCTTTGGACACCTACAAAAAAGGCATACTAATCTCACTAACAGTTCTAGTTTCACCCATTCTCCCTCCACATATCATATTCATAGGACTATGAGCTTGACAAAATGTTATTAAGATCCCTATCTACCAACCTAGGCATGCTAATGTGAAACATTTGAAAGGCTTATTTTCATTAAGCCAATCTAATTTTGGGTTTCATATCAATCTTTACCAATAAAAGGGCATAATTTTATTTTAAATATATTTTATTAGTATATGTAAGCCTATAAACATAAACAAAAAACATCATATCTCAAAATCATGAACATCATGAACCGTGTCAATAAGAAATATCATTTATTCATCAAATGAGCTGAGCACAATGTCAACATATAATAGTCAACCATGAACATTAATCTATCAATCACATCATGTAAGATTCCAAACATGTTATTACACCATAAACCAAGTCAATAAGCAAATAATAATAACATATACCCTTCACCATTTAATAACATAACCATAAACATGAACCATAACATGTATCCATCCATAACACATCTTATCTAACCATGCTAGAATTAAAAACATCATAATTCAACTTTGTAACACATCACATGCCTAATATAATGATTTAAATATCCATAAATCATGAGCATCTATAACCATAAATCACAAACATGGGCATCACATAAAACATCAAGTGTCATATATCGTATGCATCGGTAAACATGTCATACATCTCAATGTCAAAATATACAATGTCATAACAAATCTCTCTCAACAAGAAAATATACATCTCACTACATCAACATGCAGGTTAGTATAAAAAATCATCTATACATATATATCATATTTCTATGCCCCTAAAACACTCAGGCCACTACCACCTACACCACTACCACTAGTCCCACCTATACCTGTCCTTGATGGTGATCCCCTTAGGACCCCTATTTGACCCACTATTACAACCCATTGACTTAGGGTACCAAGTATGGCCCCACTACCCATGCTAGATCTATACTCAGTGAATCTCATGGCATGGAAAAACTAATCAAACACCATTACCTCATAATAATGAAGATCCTGCATAGTGGCTAAATAGTGTCCCCATAGCACTAGATTTGTTGGCCCTCCTATGATTTAACCTTCTACAAAATGTAGTGTAGCCACCTATCCCTATAAAGCTATAATCTATCATTGTAAAGCTATAAACTAAACCCTTTCAAAAAGATCAAAATGTGAAACCCTTACCTTCCAAAAAATCACTCATCCTTAGTAACTACATTTGATCACATCCACCTTAATGCCAGGAATTGAAATCAAGAACTTTCACTATGCACTTAGTTATATTTTATGCACACTCTTGATGATCTGGTCACCTATCAAACTTAGAACTACCTTTCAAGCTACAACTACATTTGGTCTAAAGTTATTATGGGATATTACATCCCCTACACTATGTAGGTAGCATATACTTGACAATTGCATGTGTAGTCAACTTAGTCGTACCCCAACCCACCCATTTTCCCATGTACACCTCAATGATGACCATATTACCTAAACTCTATGCATATAATGTGATAACTTTTCCTAGGTCATTTTGACCACACCAACAAACCTTGTCAGGTTACCTATCTGTATTTTTCCACCACTTAGTGCAATAACCAAATAATTTATGTTTTTCAAGATCACTTCCTACCTCAGATACCCATCACACATTAACCCAAGTGGTATTTTCATGGCATCACTTCCTAACTTGGATACCTATCAAAACACTCAAATTGCCATACCCATACACAAGATATGTACAAAATGTACTACTTAAAAAGATAAGAGGATCATGAGAAATATTTTGATAGTATATACATATTTGAGTTCTATAAAAGACAATCGAAGGAAATGATTAAAATTATGTTGGATAATTATTATTTATAATATGATTAAAAAAACCCTAAAAATGACTTAATAACAAAGTTGCTAGAGACAATATATTCAAGAGGTCCTAAGAGAATCAAATTTAGGGATATAGTTAAATATGTATAGAAGTAGATTGTGCCCAAAAGTGGTTATTATAAATGATACAAGGACCAAAATTAATTGTAATGATAATGTTTAGGGTCTAAAGTGAATGATAGGATTTAGTTAACAAGTGAATGATGGATCCTAGAGTAAAAACATTAGATGAACCTTTGGTAATATTGAGTTTAGTGGGTTCTTATGGATCTCTACTTAGGGGTGAATATAGATGGGCAATTTTGGATGTAATGGAGGTTGATAGGCATATGGATGTGATTGGGATATGTATTAGGATGTCCAAAATGGGATGAGTAACTATTTGAAAGTGGAGTTAGATATTTTGAAAGACGCCTAAATAAATATTCCTCTCATACAATCAACAATGATTTGCCCTAGTTTGAAACTCATGTCTCTTGGATTAACCCAAACATTTATTATATACCCACTATTAGGTCCAAGGTCATATGGTAAATGATGGAATGGAATGAATGAATGAGATAAGTGGAGTGTTGATGGATGTACCTCCAAAAGTGGGGACTCATAGATGAAGGCTATTTGGAGCCTTTTAAGTATAAAAATGCTTCAGATGAATAATATTCATGGGATCATCAATATCATCTCCATTTAGTGTGGCCAAATTATATGTTCCTAATCTAAATTTTATAATAATGATATAAGGCCCAAGCCAATTTTCTTCACATTTTCCTTTCTTTTCTTGCTCTGCATTGGTGTTTTTTTTCTTATTTTTATTTAGAAGTAGGTCACTAATTTTAAATTCTCAGGACTAGATATTTTCTTAGTATTATCCCTTGAGATTATTATGGTATACCCTAAAATGATTCAAATAATCTTTATATATTTCATCTAGTCGCTCAATATCTTGTAGTTGTTCTTGTCTAGAATTATAATCAATAATCATGCCCTTAAAAGAGATTCATAAAGAGGGGACTTCCACTTCAATGTGAAATATTTATTATGTGTCATAGATTAGAGAATATAGAGTAGCCCCAATACGTGTTCAAACACTAGTTTTGTAGGACTAAATAGTGGGGTATAGTTTTAAATGATAGTTTCTACTTGCATCATTGATAATTTTCTTGAGAAATTTCTAAAGTGTTTCATTAGTTTCTTCTACTTTACCATCACCTTGGGGATAGTAGGGCATGGAGAAATTCTAATAAATGTGATAAAAACTACACATATATTCAACTTCTTAATTTGTAAAGGATTTACCATTATCTGATATGATTTTAGCTAGGATTTCAAAGTGGCAAATAATCTGATTTAGAATGAATTTTGATATCTGGAGACCTATGGTATAAATTAGGGGCATTAATTCAACCTAGTTGGTAAAATACTTTATATCTCTTATTATAAAATTATTTCCATCAGATGATGTAGGATTGATATTGCCAATTAGATCTAGTCCCCATATTGAAAATGGCCATAAAATCATTATAGGTTATAGCTCTTATGTGGGGGAATAGATAATATTACCATGATTTTGACATGCTACATATTTATGTACATACTGATAGGAATCATGATCTATTATGGGCCAATAGTATCCAATCCAAAGTAACTTCTTAGCCAAGGCCATCCCAATGACATGACCAATACAGATACCATTATGGACCTCCTTGATTACAATATTATCATATAATGTTAGGCATCTCAAGAAGGTCCCATCATAGACCCAATAATAAAGTGGGATTCCAAATATGATATAATGTGATGTGTGATGAATGATGGATTTGTGTTGGTGATGATTGAGGTCTGGTGGTAGGATTTTATCATGGAGGTATGCGTAAATGTCATGATACTAGGGTAGATTAGGATCGAGTACAACACAAATTATATAATGAGACATTTATTGATGAGATGGTCATAATAATTGTTCAATGAGAATTTTTTTTTCAATCACATATTTTAGAATATCTATCAAGGAACCAATAGTGGCCATTGAGTCAATAACTTTATTACTTCCCTTGGGAACTTGTTCAAATGTTATAGATTGATAATTTTACTTTAATTGGTCTATGAGTTATCTATAGGGAAGTGATTTCTTATCTTTTTTTTGAAAATCCTCATTCACTTGTTTTATAATCAATTGAGAATCACTAAATACATAGAGATGTTGGATATTCTAATGGATACAAAGTTGGAGACTAATAATTAAGGCCTCATATTTAACAATATTATTTGTACATGGGAAATCAATTCCAAAGGATTTAGGGATTAATTCACATTCTAGCATTGCTAAGTATTCCTACTCCTAACCCATGTGTGGTGAAAGAACCATCAAAATATAAATTTCAACTATTTGATTATGCAGTAGTCAATATAGACTCATTTGGAAAGGTCATGATGATAGGCTTGGTATCTACAATGGATGCTACTCTAAGTTGATCACAATGATTTATCTTTTAAATACTTTTGATTTACATATTATATATCAAATTAAATTAATATCATAGTCTATTTATCCATTCTTCTAGTCAAAGTAGATTTAAATAGCATATACTTGAGAGGATCAACTTTGGCTATGAGCTTGACTTGGTTATTTAGCATATAATGCCTGAGTTTTTGAGAGGCAAAGGCTATGACCATATAAGATTTTTAAATAGGGGTGTAGTAAAGCTAATATGATATTAAGGTCCTACTAAGATAATAAATTGCTCATTATTTACCTTCATCATTATGTTGAGCTAATAAGGCCCCTATAACATAAAGTGTTAAAGACATACACAAAATTAGTGGCCTTCCTAAGATGGGTGGTGATAAAATGGGAGGTTTAAATAGATATTTATTTAGATTATAAAAATCCCATTTATATTCTAAGTTCTATTTGAAATGAGTTCCCTTTTTTAAGATATGGGTGAAGGAATGACAATTGTCTACCAATTGGGATATAAACTGATGAATAACCTATAATTTACCTTAAAGGATTCTTAATTTATTCATATTTTTAGGAGGAATTTAAAAAATAGCTTTTACTTCTGATGGATCTACTTCAATGCATCTCATATAGATTATGAACCCCAACATTTTGCCTAAGGTTACTCTAAAAACACATATCTTAGGGTTCAGTCTAACCTTATATTCTCTAAGCCTCTCAAATATTTTTATTAAGACAATTAGATGCTCTGATTATAGTTTAGAATTCCCCAGTATATCATCCACATAATATCCTATGATGTCATGCATCATGTCCTATAATATTACTATCATATCCCTTTGGTAAGTAGCTCTTATGTTTTTAAGACCAAAAGACATCACTTGATAATAGTAAGTCCATGATGGAGTGATAAAGTCCATTTTATGTTGATCTTTAGGAGAAATTTTAATTTGATTGTATCCATAAAAACCATTCATGAGGGATAAAATATCATAACCTACATTAGAGTCCATGATCATGTTTATATAAGGTAAAGGTAAGTTATCTATTGGACATGCTTTATCGATGTCCTAGAATTCAGTGCAAATTATGATTCCCCATATGGTTTGGAGATGGCGATAATATTAGATATCAACTCAAAATAATTGATTGGATGGATGAATCCAGATTCTAAAAAAATATGCAACTCTTGTTTGACCAAGAGGGCCACCTTGGGATACATTTTGAAAAGTTTTTGCTTAATAGGTTTTGCATTGGGATGAACCACTAAATTATGCACTACCAAGGTTAGATCTAACCCTAATATCTCATAATAAATCCATTTGAATACATCAATATATTATTTGAGAAGCTCAATAATAACTTGTTGTTTTTCATATGTAAGAATTTCCCCTAATTTGACCATTTTAGGACTTTCATTTATTCCCATATTTACTTCAATATCCTCCTAAACGAGAGAAGGTGATTGATCTTGTATATATGTTAGGGGTGATTTTAATCTTCTATTTATGAGGCAAATTCATTTAGGAGCCCCATAACTAATTCTGGATAGGACTCTAACTCATCAAGAGTGGCTTAGATGTCTTCTATATTTGGGGAAGGATATTTATCTTCATATTCCTCTTCTTTGATTTGGTTTAGAGACATTTGCTACTCCCAAAAATAAGTATACTCATTTATACTAATACAAAACCCTTTATTATGGTTTCTTGATGGCATAAAATCTCTTGTCCCTAGATATTTTATAATGGCTTCATCATTCTATAACATATCAAAAGAGGGCTCATTATTTTGATCCTAGTCTATAAGGGTGGGGTAATGATGGGAGAGGTTGATAGTGGAGATTACAATGTCAGGGAAGAGATTAGTGGTAGCCAAGTCCTTTTAGAGACTATAAACATAATCTATTTTGACTTCCTCATAAAAGATAGACTCTTTAGGAAACAAAGAAGTGTCTAAAATTATAGTGCTTAGGTCAATGTCTAGAGGTTTATACCCTAAGCTAAGATGTTTTGGATGTTCTTGAACCCCTATAGGTTCAACACTACTTTTTTCATCTCTTCCTGGTCCTTTCCCATTATAATTAATATTTTTAAGCTAGGGGTACCTATGTTTATGCAACTATAAGGCCTCATTGTCAAGAATAAGCCATGAATCATCTAGTTCATCAAAATATTCTTCTGATAGCATGACCACACTATTAAATGTTATGGACCTAAGTTGATAAATAATGGGTTTATCTTTACTCATGGTTGGGGAATCCTAGTACATGGGAAGAGTGGTATATTTATAACATAAAGAATTTTGTATTCATACTCTCTGAAACACTTATAAGTGATCTTAAGATGAGTGATTTTTATGGATTCATTCAAAGTAGGTACTAGATCATCAGGGTGGATATACTTTATAGCTTTTGGATTATGAGTGGAATAGTGAGTATTGGGGAAATCATAAGTGGGATGAGATTGGTCCATCTAAAAGATATGAAAGTGTTATATCTACCTTGGGATGGTAAATTCCATTCTTAAATGAGATAATTTTAAAAATTGATGGAGGGTGGAAGGAATTGCTTTCATTTCATGAATCCATGGGCATTCCAAAAGTAGATTATATGGAAGATCAACATCCACTACATGGATTAAAGTTTGGTGGACCATATGTCCCATAGATTTATGGATATAAATAGTTCTTTTAGATATCCTTTCATTAGAATCATACACTTTGATCATTATTAAAATAAGTCATAATGAAGACTCAGAGTACCCCAACTTATTAAGAAAGTCTAGATTGTATAAATTTAAAGTAAACCCTCTATCTATGAGTATCAGTGGGATCTTGTGATTGGAAATATAAATTTTAATGAACAATGGATAATTATGATGAGGGCATATAGGTGGCATATCCTATACATTGAAGGTGATTTATTGGAAAGGAGATAAATGACACACCAATGCTTAAAACTAGCTTGTATCAATATCTTTAGGGAATTTGAGTTCATTCAAGATTTTATTGAGAATATCTTGATGTATTGATGATGATTTAATAAGATCCATAAGAGATATTTGATCTGGAGTCTTCTTAATTTTTTGGATGTTGCCATATGGTTTTTTGGAATAACTTGAGACTTTTTTAGAGATATTGACTTTTTTTATATGGAAGTGGATGGGTCTTTTAGTGGTACTCCAAGACCTATAATTTTTCCATGTCATGTAGTTACTACATAGTTAGTTATTGCCTTATTAATTTTGAGGATGGTGGATAGTGGTTGTGTGGGCTCTTGGGCCCCCCTAATTTCAATGGTATTGATATAATGGTATGGAATGGATTGATAATAAATTCTATTAGAAGTGGACACTTGACCTTCATCCTTAAGTGGTTTATTTTTCCTTGATCATGCTTAAGTAAGGGGTCTTGATATATTACCAAATACGAATCCTTGGATTGACTGGTCAGACTCTCCCATTCTACTTTTATATACCCTTTCTTAATTAAATCTTGGATGTAGTGTCTTAACTACATGCATTTCTCAGTATCATGTCCCTTGACTCTATGATATTAAAAAAAATCATCTTCAAAATAACAATTTGGTTATGGTTTAATATCATCTAGTGGTTATATTTCAAGGAGAGTAATCATGCTAGCAATAATAAATTGTTGTAGGACCATTTTTGTGGGTACACCAAGACTAGTTAGAGGCCTTTTTCCAATTTAGGGTTTAGGCTTTCCCTGTGGTACCCTTATAGTGGAGACATTATATTTGTTAGTAGAGTAATATTTTTACACTATTTTAACATGTTTAGAATCTATTACCACATCCCCTATGACATTTTTTTTATTAAAGACCTTAGGCTTACCCAAAAAAGCATTATCTTGATTTTAACTCTATTCATTTTGGGTATATAGTTTAATGGTCCCATTTTCAATGAGTGCATTTTCAATTTGAATCCCCTTTTCTATGATTTAATCAAAATATTTGGTACACTAAAATTTTAGTTGATATTTCAATTCAACATTGGGATTGTTGATGAATATCTTAGCTAACTCATTCTCAGGAACTGTGTAATAGAATTGATTGTTGAGGCTTCTCCAATGTTGTAAGAATGAGGCTAAAGTTTTCCTATTTATTTTTTTAGTACTATAAATATATATAAAAGAGATGTCATGTTTAATGTTGAAGAATAAATGTCACACAAACTTTTCTATTAACTCCTCAAAGTTAGATATGGACCTTTTAGGTAAATGCATAAACCATTCTAATGTGGGCCCTATGGGAGTTTTGGGTAAGAGTTTGAGAAGGTAAGAATCATCATAGGCAACCTCATGACATGCTACATATAATTATTTCACATGGTCTCATGGATCCCCTTTCCCTTTGTATTTGTCAAATTTTAGAATCTCTAAGTGTGGTGGGAAAGGTACTTTCAAGATACTCACGTCTAAGGGAGATGTGAAAAAGTTTTCATATTTATATCTCATTTCTTGGGTTTGAGGAACAATATATTGAAGATTATCCTTCATCTTACTCCACTCTTGAGTTAATTAGGGGTCTATTAGGTGATTGGAGGATTGTATTTATCTCATTCTAGGTCTCAAGTAATCAGGATTAGTATTTTAACATGTTGTCTTGGTGAGATGGGTCTTTGGTTTTGAGTATGGAATTGAGAGGAAAGTGAATTAATTTTTTTATTCAATTGTTCTAATCAATATTTCAAGGTGGTTCTTATACTATTAGCTTCAATGAAATTATTTTATGTGGGGTCTTATTCTTCATCAAGTTATTGTTCATAATCCACAAGGTTATCTTATTCTTATTCTTGGTTGACATTATTATGATGAGTTGTAGTGTTAGGTCTAGTGGATGGTAGATAAGATGTTTTAAGAGGCTTGGGTCAAAGGTAAAGGGTAGTATTCCCCCCATTACAATGACATGGGCTAGAATTTGATCATGGTTTTCATAGATATATCGGTCAAATTGAGTCATAACCTCATCACTATGGGAGAAGTCATTTATAAATTGGTATTCCTCTCTAGGGGTAGGCATGTCACTATGGATGTCATCATTATCCTAGTTTCATTCACCTATATTCCCAAATTTTTAATTTTATTGATTATATCCTTATCCCATTCTTATAATTTGGGTATGGGTTTTGATTGGCATGTTGAATGGTGAAGGTGACATAAGAATAGTGATTAGGTATGACTTTGATATAGGCTGATGGAAGAAAAGGGGACTTTGGATATTAGTTTTTTCTAAAACCCAAGACTAAAAGGTGTCAATAGAGGTGATTAGATTATGACTGATATTTGAATTTGTGTGTGAGGATATGAAGACTAAGGTGAACAAATATTACTATAATGTGGACCGTAGAGTACATAGAGAGGCTAGAAAGATTGGATGAGATGTGGAAACATGTCATAGATAAGTGGTGGGATGGTGCTTTGAATAGATACATGTTGGAGTTCATAGTGTTGACATTTTTGTGCCTAGAAGAAGTAGAGCATGAGTTTATTTGATAACTGATGAGTGCATTCATCAGAGGACTCTATATCAAGCTAAAGAATCTCATGATCAATTATGGGATAGAGAACATAAGGATGGAAGGATAAAAATCCTTATGCATATGGGAAAGCATGAGGGGTAGAAGGGTGAAGTATATTAAGGGTGCCATGGAAGAGGAATAACAATGTAACACTCAAGAGTTCTAGAGGTTGAACTACGCTAAGCATAGATGAAAGTTGATGGAAGATATATAACTTGGAAATGTTGAAAGGACTTGTAGTGAGTAGGAAGGACATGGGAAAGGATATTTTGAAAGACCATAGTGCACTGAGATGGAGGAAAAATAATAATTGGTCAAACTCCATAGATGCGTGTGGGATGTAGTGATTTATTAGAAGATGAGGAACTTGGAGATGTGCTAAAAGCACCTACCCCCTTTGAACCTAAAATGCAAGCCCATGCACTAGATCCCCCCCCCTTGAGAATAGAAGAACTATAATTAAACCTATTACCCTAATAAATTATGATTAGACAAAGATTTTAGTTTAAGAATTTGTGATTGAACAAGTGATCCTATATAAAGAGATGAGTAATGAGATGGCTAACAAAGTGGGCACTAGTCTAAGTACTATGAACACAAGGGAAAATATTCCCATGCAAGGAATATCAGCCATGCTAACTTGGAAACAACCTATAGTAACTGTTATAACACCACCAGTGAGTAGAGACACACCAAAAAGATCTACAATGTAACCTCCTCTATTAGGGTCAACATTCAACCCTAACAATGGGGGTATTAGGGGACCACCCCATATGTAGACATAAGGAGGTTAGGCACCATAGAATCCCACACCACTACCATAGTATATATGCTATGAGATAGCCATGCATCTACTTGAGTATCATAGAGTTGAGAATGCCATAGATCATGTTTTAAAATGTGAGTAATAGTGGCATGATTAAGGTATTGCTCAGCCTAAGTGTAAGGCAACATAGTTTGTGATAACGTTGCTAGATCATGCTCATACCTAGTATCAAAATTTTGACCTAAATTAAGCTTTCGTTAACTATGATGTGTTAAAAAAAAGTGTTCTTAAAGGAGTTTGATATTCCTAAGTTTGAACAATAGAGAATCATAATGCTCAAAGAGATCAATCAAGGGTTAACCAAAATCATGCAGTTGTATGATGCACGGTTCAAGACTCTCCTCTATAATATTCCTTATGATATCTAACCCTCCAAACATGCATAATGGTTTATTGGGGGCCTAATAGTACCATTTTTAAGGGTGTTATCTATGAATACTTTTATAGAACCCCATGAATCACTTGAGGTCATGCTCTGAGCCAAGGTTTTAGGAAGCACTGACACTAAGATTAGTCCCTTCATAAAAGCATAGATTACATCGATGGCCTCTCAGTTACAAAAGCTTACTATTAGATAGGCACATGACTCTCATAGTGGGTTATGGTACACTAACTATGAGATAGAGGAGAAAAAAAAAGAATAACTACCTACATAAGAATGTTCGTGCAATACTCCCTAGTTGTGAGGTTTATCATGGAGTATATGACTCCCAAAACTATCCCCTATTATAGTCTTCTGGTCAAGTAAATACTATAGTTTACTAAAATATGTGTGATGCCTACATGCACATGATGGTAGACTATAGAGTCATCGATGAGATGAACCAAAACATAGAGAGAGGTACAAGGTAATCCATAACTTTAGGAGGGGGCTAGGTAGGCTAAGGAAATGAGGGATATGGCTAGAATAACATGGGTTATGACAACAAAAGAGGAGCATGAGGCCGATGAGGTAGATGTGGTGGAGGGAGGTTCTCACCAAGATCTTTTTATAAGTGTGGGTCAAATGAGCATTATCATCATGACTTCCCCACACACCCAACATGTGGGTACTACCAAAGCCCACATGTAACCAAAAATTATCAATATCTCTACAAGAAGCTAATGCAAGGTTATCCTAGCATAGATAGAGGAGATGTTATGGTATGGTGTGAGTTTAAAGAAGGAAGATGGGCCCCTAAGCCATAACAAACTCCCAAAGGGCCTCCAAAGGTGTAGATCACAATGTGGAGTGGACACACCACTTAGCCACTTTCCATGCCAAACCAAGACCTACACTTGGAATATGGTGAGTCAAGACACACTTAGTACATAATATGGCCTAATCCAAAATTAATGCTATATCCTAATCCTATGTGCCAAAAAGATGTTCTACATTAAGAGATGACCATGATACAAGACCTATAAGGAAAACTCTAGTTGGCTAGAGATTTGGAGGCATAGGCCACCATGATGTGTAAAAGGAAAGACCAATAAGAGGCTAAAGTCTAGGAGTTAACTAAGATCCTACACCTTATATATATAGGGGGGTACTACCCATACTAAAGGACTTGCTCCTAAGGCATGTAGAGAAAGCACTAGCATGGGAAACTATCTCACATGTAATAGAGATTTTAATGTTTCATATGGAGTGGATGTGAGAAGTAAGGCATACTTAGAACACCGAGTATGACAAAAAATTGCTAATAGATGCCACAATCAATGGGTGGCTATTTTGTGAAGTACTAGTCAACACAAGCATAGAGGTTAATATCCTTACTAAGAATGATTGGGAAAAGATGGGGAAGCCACCCTTGAGACCATTTCCACACACATTTTTCATGGAAAATAAGACTCAAACACATCCAATAGGAATATTTAAGAGAACCATAGTGGAAATCATGGGCACTGAGTTCCAAGCTAACTTTGAGGTCATAGAACTAATAGAGGAGGAAAACTACTTGGCACTCTTAGGAAGGCCATGGTGTTATGTAAAAAATACTAATATGTGCTTCAAGAAGCACTATATGACCTTCAAATATAGCAAGGAGAGGGTGGTGATACCTCTCTCAAGAAACCAAGGACCACCTTATGTTGAGAGTGTTAACCTTAAACATGAGGTTAACCATATTTATAATATCATAGTATATGGCACTGGGACTCTTAATCCCAATGAACAAGGGGTGATCACTTGGGAAGATGGCTAATTAGCCTTAGATACATTGGATATAGCTTGAAAATGTTGGTTCAAAGAAGCCTATGAGGTCATTGGGCAAATATGCCACCTAGTGTGGAAAGCTACATCGGGACTATTTGGCACAAGTTTGATAAGAATTATGTGACCCCAAAAGAAGTTGACCCCTTGTGCTAAGAAGATAGAAAATTGAGTGCTCTAGCTCAGCAAGGGAAAGCTCGTAGCACTTCCAAAGTATGAAGGATTTAATCCTTTTAAAAATTATGTGTAGGATATCAAAGCTTGTATCCCAAAGAAGTTTATCAGTTGGGCACATTAATGTACACACTAAAGAGTACTATAGCACACTAGTGGGTTATGTAGAAACATGGATTACCCACTTGTTAGGATGTGAAGGTGGCTATGTGTAGTAGATTTAGAAGGAGAAATGAGAATCTAAAAATATCCCCCTTATGGTGGAAATTTTGACCCAATTGTGCACATTCAGCTTTGTGAAGAGACTTGGGTGATCTATGGATAACATATGCCCCGAGGCTTATGGGTGTATGCCTTGTATAGAAATTTGAAGACATGGGCATGAGAATAGTACATCATGAAAATGATGCACTAGGAAATATTAAATTGAGACACATTGAAGGAGAGGTTTGTACACACTTTCTCCTTCTCTTCATAGAACCTCAAATTATTGGAGCTATTACAAGTCCTTTACCAAGCCATATTTGAGGACACAACTATTTTAGAGGAGCATTTAAAAGAGATGATCAATAAAAAAATAATGGTACTCCTAAATTTATTCAAATAAATGATTTTCCATAGTGACTCTAGTGAAGAAGATGATGAGACCTAGAAGGAGCACAATTGGAGGGCTTTGGTAAGAAAGCGAAAACTAGTGCACCTTATTGATGATAACTCTCTAGATGATGGAGACCCAACACACCTCCAAGTTAAGATGATAGAGGGAAGAAAGTAGGTGGAATACTCCCATTAGGAGAGAAATGAACCCTATGGTGCACACCTCAAGACCATCCATATAGACATTAATGTTGAAGGTGAGCCCAAGATGGCCACTATAGGCACATACTAGTTTGAGGCAAAGATCATGTACTTCATCAACCTCCTAATGAAATTTCAAGATATCTTCTCACATAGTTATAAGGAAATGAAGGGCACCCACCCTTCATTAGGAAAGATAAGTATCAGATTGGTAGATGGTGTAAGACTAGTCAAGAAGTGCCCCTATCAAATGAACCCTAATCTCTATGCCAAGGTAAAAGTAGAGATCAATGGGATGTTAGCCACTGGTTTCATCTACCCAGTGAAACAATATAATTGGGTGAGTTTGATGGTCATCAACATCAATAAGGATGGGTACATATAAATCTACATTAATTATAGGATGTTGAATGCTACCTATGTCAATGACACTTTCCCAACACCTTTCATTGATAAAGTCTTAGATGGGGTCATAGGGTAAAAAATCTACACCTTCATCGATGGGTTCTTAGGTTACCATAAAATTTAGATAGAGGAGGAGGATAGGCCCAAAACCACCTTCATAATTGAATGGGGTTTTTTCACTTACAATGTGATGTCCTTTGGGCTCAAGAACAAACCAACCGTGTTCTTCACGGTGGTGATCACCACTTTTAAGGAATTCATTCATAAGTTACTCTAAGTATATCTTAATGACTAGACCATATATGGTTTTGTACATGACCATCATGGCAACCTACATCTTATGTTCAAAAGGTACATATATATCTAGATATCATTGAATTTGAAGAATTGCATCCTCACAATCCCGTTCAACACACTACTTGAGCACATCATCTATAAGGATAAATTATTCATTGATCTAAAAAATATTGCAATAATCATTTAACTCTAGACTCATTCCACACAAAAGGATGTTTTCATCTTTTTAGGCTATTACAACTACTATAGGAAATTCATAAGGAGCTATGCAAAAATCACTATGCCTCTAGAGGAGTTCTTGCATAAGGATGGCCCATTTTACTGGGGTGAGGTGCAAAAGGAGGCATTTGACACTTTAAAGTTGAAGTTAGTAAGTGCACCAATACTTCAATTTCTTGATTAGATGACTCCTTTTCACATCCATGTCGATGCATTAGGATCAACCATCAATGCCATTTTAGCATAGCTAGGCAAAGGTAACATAAACCACCCTATTTCATTCACAAGCAAAAAGCTAATGCAAGTTGAGAAGAACTATACCACCACTAAGCACGAAGCATTGGTAATGGTCTATACCATACATAAGTTTAGACAGTATCTACTAGCAACCCCATTCACTTTCTTCACTAATCATGAGGCACTAAAATACCTCATAAACAAACCTATTTTTGATGGGTGCATTTATACATGGGTTGTCCTCTTTTAGGAGTTTCAATTTTTAGTCATGGTTAAACCTAGAAAATAGAATTTGGGGCCAAACCACTTATCCCACATTGATTTTGGTGATATGGTGGAACCAATTAAGGATAATATGCTAGATGTATAACTCTATTGAGTTCATCACATTCTTGAAGACTTTATAGAGATTGTTGCTTTCCTAACCTCAAGGTTGGTGCCATAAACACTATCTTCTAAAAAGAAGAAGTAACTTGCTATCCATGCCTCCCCATTTTATCTCATTAAGGGGGAGATATACAAGATGAGTAGGGATGAGATCTTACACCAATGTGTTTTAGAACACAATCAAGACTCTATCATTCAAGAAGTGCATGAAGGGATAGTTGGAGGACAATATACTAGATACATAATGATGCACAAGATTCTACAATCAGGGTTGTGATGGCTAAGCCTATGTAATGATGCTAAGGAATACACACAGGCATGTGATGTATGCCAATGCATTAAAAATTTAAACCATTGAGATGAGATTCTTCTCATCCATATTCTAGCCTAAGTGCCATTTGAGAAATGGGCCATTGACTTTGTAGGGCTAATCAACACTGTGGCATAATGTACAGGGGCTAGATATATCCTCATGGTAACTGACCATTTCACTAAGTGGGCTAAGGTAGAATGGACTAAAAACTACATAGCCATAATAGCCACATAATTCATCTAGGAGAACATCATCAGTTGATATGGGTGCTTGATAAGTTTGAATAGCGATAGGAGAACTCATTTCATCAATGAGATGGTGCACATATTTTGGATAGAATACATGGTGTTACACCACAAAACCACCCCATATCATCCCTAGGCCAATGACATAGCTGAGGCATTTAATAATATCCTTGGAATGTGCCTCACTAAGATATGTAACATAGGTTGTAAGGATTAGGATGATCATGTCATTGTAGTAATATGGGTCTACTGAATGACAATAAGCATATGAACAAGGCTACACCATTCCAACTAGTGTTTGGTATGGAAACGGTTATGCCCATAGAGTTTTTAGTATCTTCCTTGAGAATCACATGAGAAAGCTACCTTGATAAATAAGAATCTTTAAGTGTAAGGTTGGAAGAACTAGAGTGCTTGGATGAGATGCATCTTTGGGCCAAGTGGGGTCAAGAAATTAAGAAGGCACATCAAAAAGGTGACATGATAAATATATCAAGCATAAAGTGATGACTGAAGGAGCCTTAGTTTTACTGTATGAATCAAAATAATTTTAACACCCAGGCAATTTGAATATTTTATGGATGGGACCCTATGCCATCTATCACATTTTAGAAATAATTACTTACAAACTACACATGTTGGCTGATGAGATGCTTCAAGGGAAACCAATTGAAGCCTTACCAACAATAGTGTGGTGTTTATGCTGAGGATACTTTGAATCTTTAGTCAAAAGTTAATTTAGATTGAGCTAACCAAAATAAGGTTTGACACAAGTGAAACCATATGATTCATTAATTTTTATTTGGTTCTTGCTGTATAGTTAAGAAATAGGCAGCATGAGATGGCTGAACAGATTCCTATGTTTTACCTCTCTATGCATAAATCTAATTAGGTGAGTTGAAAACTTGTGCCACAAGTGCATGAGGCTAGACACCTAAGTTATGTGTGTGTGAAGCCTATAAATCAAGTATTCATAGAAAAAGACACATCCATTCAAGAGGTGCATGGTGAGATGGCAAGAGGAACCCTTGAATATGCTAAACCACCGTAGGATTGGTGAAATAGAAGATGCTTAACTAGGTTGGGTGTAAAACCAAAAAAGATGATGTTCAACAAGGCTATACATAAGATGAGTAGAGAAGATGCTCAAATACATTGAGTGTAAGATAGGTAAGAAGATGTACTCCATATTACATGCATAAAATAGATGAAGATACCAAGTGCTAGAGGGATAGTGCAAGGATTTTGTATGGGGTAGGGATAGGCCAAGGCAAGACAATGCATGAGAAATCAACCAAGAAAAAGGAACATGCTAAAAGAGGAGTGCAACTAGAAGAAGTGGAAGAAAAGATGTTGAATTATGAATGTTTAAGGTATTACACCATGTTGCCACAAGAGAGGCAAAGGTCATTCCAAAAATATGCACAAAAAGAGATCATCGAAGATAGCTTGCATCCACCTAGGAAAAGTAGGAAGTGATCATTTGAAAAAGGGTGTCACATCACCAGAAAATTGGTAAAAATAATTAGTGTGATGATAAAATAAAGATATGTAGTTAATTTAGATGTAACATGAAATTCTCAAATATCTCATAATCCCTTAAGAAACCCATCAATCAAGTCAGGCTGACAACATTAATCATGATGGGTGACATACCCAACTATAAATAGGGTGAATGGTGAATGAATAGGGTTATAAATGCATGTTAAATTAACCAAGAAATAGAGCCAAATGACCCCAAAAGATTAAAGTATCATAGATTAGATAGTGCATCAAGTGCAAAATTGGTGTAGTAAACTAGAATAGGAAACATATCACAAGTGAAGAGGTGTAGTAAAACTAGAGAAGAGAAGGTGAACCAAAATAGAAATTGGGCCATCATTAACAACAAAAAAAGAATAGATAAACAACTCATAAAAATCCAAAATTAGGGGTTTTATCAAGTCACACCTTCTACACTTCAACACCAGTAGATACACAATGATAAATAAGTGAAAGGCATCTAGATATGAAGAGAAACAACTCAAACCCAAGTGGGTTTAAATATTAAAGGAGGTACCTGATGCCAAGATGAGGGTGTAGGTAGTAAAAGTAGTCAACATTATGATAGTAGAAGCCAAAGCACTAACCAAGATATCCTACCAACACATGCAGTTCTCACCTAAAGTATTGATGGGCAAACCCTAGTACTCATTTGTGCATGTATGCTAGCTGTGGGATTATAACAATCGAATTTCAAGTCACTATCAAGACTTGATAAAATATTGGATGGAGGACACTTGGTGTAAGACCCCATAGGGAGATGCAATTTTTGACATCTCAATTAGAAATAGATTGAAGGCTTTAGGCACAACTTAACTCTATGATTTTCCCTATTTCAGAAAGCTATAGGATCTTGTTTAGCTCCTCCTCTTTCACATACATTAATATTTCATTTACTTGACAAGGAGGTGCATGAAGATATCTATGTGCCTGATCAACAAGATAACTAGACTACCAAAATCCAAAAAAGACATCCATAAACTGATGGGTGATGATGAAGAGGTAGAGTGCATCAAAAATATCCTTAATTACTTCAAGGGGGATACACTTCCCCATTGTCAAGTATGAAGACCTAGGCACAAGGGTAGCGGTGTGATTGGTAAGCTTAAAATTATGCTCAGGAGGGAGATGGACCAATGTGTCCAAGGCATAATTTTTCCTATAATATCACATGGTGTAGGGGGTAAATTTCAATGTGGCATAGTTCATCACCACAAAGATAACCAAGATTGTGCTAAAATTCCACAACATGAAGGGGATATTTAGATGGGGCTCCATCCTCATCTTGATAGTCATGAAAGAAATCAAGATCCTCGATGATACATGAGAAAACTTGTGGGTGTTCCCAAAACACCATGAAAGATTGATGTAGAAATACAAAGACTTCACCTACCCCATATCCTTCAACACCAAGTACAAGACCCACATGCTAAAGTACTGTGAGAAATACATAGAGGCCTTTGGGTTAGAGTGGTGCATCCTACAAGGGCTCCCAGTGAGCATGCTTGGAATGATGACCTTCACTATCATGTAACACTACTGCATCATTCATCTAACACTCAAATATGGGAATAAATTAGGATGGTTCAATCTTCCCTTTGCCTTCTCAATCAAATTATTCAAGGATGCACTTAGTAGAATCCCCAATGCATAAAGCCTTGACATCCTAGTCTAAGAGTTGGATATAGAAAGCTAATGAATGAGGCATATATTTCCTCATATGAATGGAGGCATGAAAAAAAATGAGATGCCTTGGATAAGATGGATATCAATCTTGTGTAGGAGGTAACAATCCTTAGCTTCATTTATAGACTGTATTATTTGATGAAGTCTAGAATAAAGGATGATGATGTGGGTTATAACACTAAGAAAAAAAGAGACCCCCAAGTCTTAATTGGGAAGGAAAGAACCCCCATACCCTAGGAAAAGAATAATCTCCCCACAAAGAAGAGAGGGGAGACACTGGAAGAGATAAAAGAGAGGTTGAAGCTGAAGATAGCTTTAGAAGGGGAAGCCTCAATGATAGAATCACACCAAAATCATTTGCACTTCACATCTCAAGCCCCTACGAGCCTAAGGGGGAAAAATAAAGATAAGGTACCTTCCCCCATACACAAATAAGACACATAAAATGAGGGATTATAAGAGGAAGAATGAGGACAAATAACCTACATTATGCTTGAGGATGTAGAGTCATCCCCTAGTAAACAATCCCCTTCACCTCATGCATAGCTAAAAAAACCAGGGCATAGGTTGAGGAGATTTGGTTCCTATGAGGTTGAGACCAAAAATGTGAGGGAGTTAAGGGAGAAAAAAGAGGATATTTCCAAAGTAAGGGTTCCCATCAGGGTCATCCAAATGGTAGAGTTAAAGGATTGAAAAAGTGAAACAATGTGTAAGACATGGAGGGAAGAAATGAGAAGGGCAGGTGAAGCACCTAAAGAAGCAACTACCTCTAGTATATATAATGAAGATGAGGAACTACTAAATAAATGGAGATTAATGGGCCTAGATCAAGGCCACATTGACATAACACTCACCTTACACTAAAGGCATAAGGAGTTGAGGGCCTTGGGCCTAACCCAGGATGATATTGACCATATCAAGGCTAAAGAGGTTAAAAAGAAGGAAGGAAAATGTGTCATGCAAGTAGTGTAGAGAAACATTGAGGAAGGGAAGGCCAATAAAGAAGAAAGGATGGAAAAGGCATAGATATGATGTGCCCAATAGAAGGAATGGGAAGTAAAGGCAACCTAAGAGGAAAATGCGTGCATGCTAGAGGAATAGGAAAGAAAGAAAGGTTCTGATAAAATAGAGCCCAAGGAATAAAAATCCAAGGTAGGACTCAGTGCTAACACCTAAATATAGGAATAATCCACACAAAAATCAAGCCCTAGTTCTAAGAAGGTGCCTAAGGAACAAAAGGGCAATAATGGTGCCTTAGAAAAAAAAGCAAAGGAAGAGGCAACACACCAAGAGGAGGATGAGGGGGAAATGTCTGCCAAAGAACCCCCACAAGAACAAAAAGACAATGAACCTAACACCAAAGAGGAAAGGGAAGAAGAGGATATAGTTAAAGAAATAAGGACTAATACCAGTGATAGTAAAGAAGAAGAGCTTAGGAAAGAATCAAAAGTTGAGATTGGGAACCATGAAAAAGTGTACATGGGATTCAAAGAGGATGGTGACTTATACATGATGGAGTGTATGCCTCCAATAAGTACCACAACCCTTACATGCCATCAAGTCTCATGGGCCATGAGTTGCTACATGGATGAGCCAAATTTCAAGGTCCTTGCAAGGGCCATCTAGTACACCAAAAGACAAAAAGAGGGCCATGACTATCACCTGATGAACCCCCATGATCTAAACCCCATGTGCTTATCCAATGCTTTGACCAAAATGGTAACCTCTGTGGCATGAAAGAACATCCTTAATGATTTTCACACTAATGGCTAGAGGAAAAATATTAAGAACATAGAGAAGGAGCTTGAGGAAACCAAACTCAAGCTTTGATAATTGATTAAGTGCATTGAGGAAGTGAAGCTCTCGCTCTAAGATGATATCGACTACTCCAACATGAAGGAGGTTGACGATGCCTAAATGTTCATTAAGTAGATGGTCCCTAGGCTGAAATTGACACTAGAATAAAAGGAAGACCCTTGTGAAGCTATAATGGGTAAGCTAAAAAATAAAATGAAAGAGATTAAATACCTATTCACTAAGCTTAAATGAGGTACCGAAGAAGCAGACACCATTTTTTATAACTTCGCATGATAGGTGGAGACCATTGATGCACACCTTAAGTAGATAAATGGGGAGAAGTATGTATCACTCCAACATTCCTTCATGGTTTTAAGGATTGAGTGCATGTAGGTGATGGTGCAAGTCAACTCCCTCAGTGCCTAGCTAAAAATAAAAGAGCAAGACCTAGAGGCAATATTTCATGCCTTCTAGACAAAGGCCAATGAGTAGGGTGAACTCTTAGATGGAGGGGTGAGAAAATCAATGGAAAGGTTAAAAGCCTTCAAAAATGAATTGGAAAGTATGGATGTACTTGCTTTGAAGGCAACATCTACATAAGCAGAGGATATCATTTAAGAGTTGAGGGGCACTATCCAAGGATTTGAGAGTTTTAAGGAGGATTTATTGTAGGGTGTGCTTGAGTTCTATGCACCTAAGGTACTTCAAGGCTAGTCCAGGATGGACTATAAATTTTGTATGGGGTGATGTTGGGGCCCCTTTTTGGTAAGACTATGTCCCGTGCTAGCTAAGACGCATCCCATAGAGTGGATACCCTTAGAGGAAGTGAAAGACCCCTTTTTGTGCACCTTGGCACTAACTAGATCAACTCTCAGAGTCCTTATGCCATCTAGCTGATGGTTGAAGAGCATCATAAGCCTTGAGGCATACCTAACTAATACTACACATGATAGCTTGGGGCTTGAGGAGCATGAATTTTTAAGAAGTGGAGTAAATAGGAAAACTACCATGACCAACAACCTAACATGCACCTAGTTATCCTATATGGTGTAATAGAGTCGACAAGATATCACCTACTTAACCTTCACTATGAACCTATCTAGTCAATAAGAGGAGTGGCCAGTGCCTATTTAAAGGTGACCTCTAAGAGCAGAAGAGGATGTTTGGGTTTTGTAATGAATCCCTAACAAATTTAGGAGTGATACTAGGAGTAAACCTTTTGAATAACAAATGGAAAGTGTAAGCCATGCTTATCTATGAGCCTCTAGCATAAGTAGAATTATAATCAATTAGCAAAGGTTATTATTGGTCATTATAATAGAGTAAGACATCAGTGAATGAGTATAAGTTACTATTTATTTATGATAAATTATTATATAATGGTTTTGATATTTTTTCCCTACATAATCTATTGATGTTTTGGGGTCTAAACTTGGTAGTAAGTGGTGCTTTTGTGCCACTTAACTCTCTTAACCATTGTGAAGAGATCTCATGATAAACATAGCACCAAATAACAACCTTAAGATGAATAGACAACCCCATGTGGACCCCTTATCCTACATGCATTGATAAGGCTCTAACCCTCCTCTATTTAAGCTTATGCTAAACTATCCCATGAACCTCTTAAACCCTATATAACCTGTTGGATGCTAACATGATGTAACTAACCCAATGTGGACTTGGTCCCTTCACTGTCATGCTTCAGATGAGTGCATAACATTTGCACCTTATGTGAAATTGAAGCTAGCACATCAGTGTGCTTAAATGTTATATACCAAACCTTTCACTCACTGTACCTAACTCCCTTGACTCTAAAAATACCTAATAGCTAGAGTTGTGTGCATGATCGAGTGCCACACCTACTTAAGTGACACAATTTAACTACAACAAAAGACTTTTGCTAAGAGAAATTTAGTAGCTATTGATATGACTTCAACATGTATTCTTTGTAAGGGTTACTACATGAAGGAGCTAGTAATGATATAAATGGGCCAAGTAAGTCATAAGAGGAAAGCAATGCAAGTATAAATTAGTCAAGAGCCTAAAAATAATTTAAAATTAAATAAGAATGCTTATTATACATATTCTCTGGTAAAAGAAAAGGAACCAATTCAGTTAGTTACCTCTACACCTCTTTTGGTTTCTTCCATAGATGTAACTCTTATCACTCATATTTCTACCACCCCTCCCACATCTTCATCTTCAATACCAGTGAAAAATATATGACCAATAGTGAAAGAGGTAGATCTATCCACACTCATGCCACTTCCAAAGGCTCCTAGCTTTAAACCTCCTAAGAAACCTATTTAGAAGGAGACTAATGTTCTTCCTCCTCTTCCCCCATCATTTCCACCTACTGCTCCACCTCCTTCTCATGATCAACTCACCATTCCTCTTGTTACTACCCAAAAAGAGCCAGAATAGGTAACTACTAGAGAAGTGATCTCATCTTAGGAGGTATCATAGCAAAAGGTAATAGTTGAACCTGAAAGTAAAACCACTAAAGAAGACAAAGAATAGGAAAGTTTTGAAAAAGAAGTAGAGAGAGAAAAAATTAGATAAAAATAAAGATGAACAAATAGATTTTGATGATGTTCAATTATAATATATTCTCAGTATGAGAGAAATTATTGCTCAAGAGACATAGGTAGGATAAAATAAACAACAAATGTTGTGTAAACACTAGAAAATTTCACATTTACAATTTTTTATGACTAAATGCCTCAAGACCCCCTAAATAACCCCTAAACCTTCTTAAACCTTAACCAACCCTTCTTGAC
>JARHVA010005676.1:777500-920000 GCA_037957365.1 Torreya grandis | reverse complement strand
ACATAACATGAATAAGTGCAACACCTTCAAATACCTTGTCTAATCCCTCATTAATAATGGGGAACTTATGTTGGACAATCCCAATGCACCATCGAACTAGGCCCTTGACATATTCCACAAGCCTTTTCCTAATTATGCTCCTTCTACCCCTTACCATGATAATAAACTAGACCCATCTCATGAGGCACATACTATTATTGTGGTTATTTATGAACCCATTATTGAATAAAACATTACATTAATCGCCTCTTTCCCCATTCCCTTGAAGAAAAAAATAGTCTTATATTCCTTTAAACACCCAAACAAAGTAAGCCATCATACCCACACCTCTATTGGAGGATACCAAATGTACCTCCTCTATCACATAACCATCCACCCCCTCTTTGGAAGCTATCTCACAAGATAAGATGACTTCATCCACCCAATAACTAATTTTAGAACCTTATGTCAGAGGTCAAGACAAAGGTAAGGGAACCAAACAAGAACTTCTAACCCATTCTTTGGTAGACTGACCTAGCCATTATAAACCAACTAAAAACTCCACCTAACAAACCAAAACCTCCTCCAAATTAGTTGACTGTCAAACACCTAAACCCACCAAGATAATTAAAGTGACTAAATCCCCTCTAAAACTAACAACTAAAATAACCAAAGAAGTAAAACCACCAAAAGGTCCAAAACCCTAAATTTTACCTCCCCTAAACTTTCCCTCCATTTTGGGTCCTCATACCTCTGCCTTAAACATGAGGTCCATCATTTTTATCAAAACCTCACCAACTTTATTGGTCACACCTTCATACTTGATTTTTAAGACACCTTTCCTCACTACACCACAATTCTTGAGTTACCTACCTTTCCCTCCTCTACCTCCAGCTCATCAACCATCTTGCCTAAACCAAAACCATCAACCAAGTATACCACTTTACCCAAGACACCTAAGAAAAAACCTACACCCACATAACCTTCTACTTCAATACCAAAAACAAAGACCACTAAACCTTTACCACCTTTAGTTGAATCTTACCTAACCATTCTCCAATAGTTATTAAAAATATTTTCCTTGAGATTACCACGTATCAAACCATTTGAACCTTCATGTACCAAACCCTCTTGGTTTAATGATAAATTTATATGTGCATACCATAGGGTACCAAGACATGACACAAAAAACTATAAAGCTCTGCAAGCACTTGTTCATATCCTATATGAAGATGATGATCTATTATTGGATAAAACTCCTTCATCTCCATTTCCAATCTAACCACCAACTCAACCCATATAACCTTTAATCTCACCCAAAAGTAAAGAGGAAGAACCAAAGCAACCACCCAATCTATAAAACCCCCTTATCCATACTATTCACATGGTTCCTTGATTTTAGGCCCAACAAAAGGATAAAGGGAAGGCTAAGGCATCCATTCCTTGGACTTACCCTCCCCAAACTCCCAAGAAAACAATACCCAACTATATATATCTTCAAACAAAACCAAGGTGTCTATCTTAGGTGCCTCCCCATCTAACCCTTCATACCCTCACCCATATTCAATATCCATTTGAAAATCTATCCTCAAGTAGCTTCACCAAAATCTAGCAAAAATGAGATTATATGAGTTAGTTTCTACCTCTCCCTATCACCTCCAAACACTCGTATAAGCCTTACAATCCATCGAGGTCCAACCCAATGACCCTCAACCACTAGCCACCTTTGTTGGTTCCCTTCAAACTTCTAACCTTTTCACCTTCAAATATTCAAAAATACCTTCTATTCATCTAAAGGATCTTGATCCCCCCTCTTCATTAAGGCATACATTAATCAAACTCGTATCAAAAGGGTGATGATTAATGAAGGAGCCAACATCAATATTATCTCCTCCCATGACTATGGCCAACTACACTTACCAACAAACATCATGTCTTAAAACATAGTTATCCTTTATTCTTTCAATGATACCATGGATACTACCTTGGGCATAGTTGTCCTCCATATCTATGTAGGGCCCCATATTATTCCCAAACTTTTTTATGAAGGATAATTTCAATAAATTTTTTTACTTGGGTGCCCTTAGATTTTTTTCATGAGTTGTATCCCTTCCACCTTACATCAATGTGTTGAATTTGAGAATGAAGGGCAAGTTATGACTATCTAGACTGACCCTAGTCCTTTCACATCTTGAAATATGACATATCAACCTAATGATGTCCTTCTTCCTCATTCATCCACCTCACAAGAATTTGATAATGACATAACCCCACCAACCAAACACTATGATAGTTCTACACCAAATTTTGATGAATCTTCTATTATCTCATCTATCCCTTCCTCCCAGATTCTTGTAGAGAACCCCATGGTAACCATATTAAAACATTTTTCCCTCAAGGAATATAGACTCTTATCCCTAGATGCCTTCTCTACTCCCCAAGAATATGGGAATCTCAAACATGACCCTTCTTACGACCTTAACATTGGAGCCATTGTCCCCTCTGGGCTCCCTAACCATCAAATTAATTTCATTTATTGGGGACTTGATTGGACACTTCTAGTCCCTACCACTACTTCATCTATCCAACCATTTAACTCTAATGTTTCTTATCTTAGCAAACCATAATTTGCTAAGTTGTATCTTCAAATATGTGCTTGGAAAGGATTTGGCCTTGGTTTCTATGAATAAGGGAATTATTAGTTACCCCATATCAAAACATTGAAACCTCATGAGTCATTTTGTCTTAGGTATGAACCACCTAAATAACCCACCAATTCACCCAAACCCTTTGCCACCATAGAGGAAGATATCCCATCCTCACCAACCCAACCACCTTCCCCACCTGAATATCCTAACATCATCCCCCCTAACATTTTTTTTCTAGTAAATAAATTTAGGTTGGGCCCTCACATCTACCAAAAGGGTGGTCGAACCAAAGTCCTTCCACTAATACACTTTGAAATAGTAAAGAATGATTCTCCTACCATCAACACCATCCAACATCAAGATGATGATTCTATTCTTACCTAATTCAATGTGGGGTTTCTTTTATCCACAAATCCCTTCCTCTTGAGGCCTTGACCATGTAAAATGAATCCACCATGGACATCAACTTGGGCACTTGGACAACCCCTATATTGTTAAATTGGGCCAATCACTAAATGCTGAGGAACTTTGGGACTTTTCCTCTTTCCTCCAAGACCACATCATATAATTCACTTGGTTTTATAGTGATATTCCTAAGATTGACCCCACTATTTCTACCCATAACATAGTCATTCATCTTGATTCCAAGCCTGTTAAATAAAAACTTTTATGCATTCATCCTCACATAGCCCTTCTCATCAAAAAAGAGGTTAAATATCTCCTATAATTAAACTTCATTCAACCTAGTAGCTACCCCCAATGGGTCTTTAATATCATACCTATCACCAAAATCATTGGGGATCTATACACTTATGTGGACTTTCATGACCTTAACCTCACCTACCCCAAGGATGGCTTTTCTCTACCTAGCATTAACCAACTTGTTGATCTTACAGCTAGCCACAAGATGTTATCTCTCATGGATAGGTTTTTGGGTTATAAGCAGATCTTGATTACTCCTAAAGATCAATATAAAACTACCTTTACCACCCCTTGGGTAAATTTTTACTATAAATTCATGCCTTTTGGGTTAAATAATGATGGTGTAACCTACTAATGTGTCATGACTTATATCTTCCATGATATCATCCATAATATTGTATAATACTATGTGGATGACCTTCTCGAGAAATCCAAACTCTGAAAAGATCACTTGATTGTTCTTATGACCATATTTGAATACCTCATCCATTATCATGTTCTCCTTAATCCCAAGAAATGTATTTTTGGGTTCCTTTCAGGAAAGCTTCTTAGTTTTATCATATCTCTTTTTAGAATTGAAGTAGACCCTACTAAAGTTAGAGAAATTTTGGACATGCCTCGTCCAACTAACCTTAATCAGCTTCATAACCTATAGGGAAAACTTCAATCCATTCATTATTTCATTTCCTAAATTTTAGACTGATGCCAACCTTTCCATCACCTTATTGTTGACGCAGTGGATTACACCCAGGGGCAGGAGGCTGAGATCCTGCCTTCCACACGCAACAATGGAAACTCCCCTCTCACTTGTGGGAATGGAAAAGCTGGAGGGGAGAGTCTCTAGGTAAGGGCTAGCTCCCTTTGATGCATCTAAGTTGATCCAATAAGTGCTAATGCAGGTATATAGGTATATAATGGGGGGGTGAAAAGGGAGAAAGATGCAGGAAAACAAAATACTCTAAAAGAGGTGATGCACCAAATGATTCGACCTTCCCACACTCACACTTGAAATCAGACAAACACATATATACACTTCAAACTAGCAGGAGGACCAAGCTATAGGAAAATAACAGAGAGGATTTAATGAAACACATAGAAAATAGAGACTCACCAAAGGTGCTATAGAAAGGTACACTGTATAGTAGTTCTTCTATCTCTACACTTCAAATACAACTCTCCTTGTCACCTAAAAAAATGGCACCTTATAAACACCAGGTATGTTGGTGTTGAACCTATGGAAGCATCAATAAGCAATGACTAAACACAAATTGATGCTCAGATATACATAGAGATATCTAACTAGGATAGAGGTAAAAAATGCATTTATTGATTTCAAGTGAAAATTTTCCAAGGCTATGCCTTACAAAATGGGGAAGAGATTTCCCAAAAGACAAGTCTCCAATATATAGAGGAAGAAAAGAGGCCTTTTGGCACCCTTTTTACAAGTGACCCACATGCCTTCTGAGCATTGGGATGAGGAAGCCATTTGAATATAATGCCGTGTCAGCTCCTGTCAGTGTTTGAATTTATGAGCCACACCATTTGCCTGCTCTTCAATGCATATTGAAGAAAATAGTTGCATTGATCACTTTTTGTGCCTCTTTGATGATCGTATGGTAGGCACTGTGTCAACCACTAAAATAACTTCTTGAATTGACACTTTCCCATGTCACTTTGATCACTTCATCTACTTTTGTGCTTGGCCATTTTTCCTCCTCTAGCCCTTTGGGCTCTTTGTCCTTTTCCTGCTTTGTCTTCTTCTGCTCCTTCAACCCTTAGGGTGATCTTCTGGCAAGTCATTGCATTCTTTGGGCTCATTCCATAGATGGTGTGTAAGCATTTTTTAAAGAACCAATGGCTATTTTTCAGCTTTAAAATTGATGTCCTCAGGTTTGTCACCCTTGGACTCTCCTTTAGCTTCCTTCTTTGCCCTTTTCACTGAGAGCACATCCGCCTTTGACATGTGTCATAGTTCGTTGCTTGGGCACTTAGAAGACACTTTGAAACATGGATGTTGACATGTGGTAGCTTTTGCCAAGCTGATAATGGGATGTGGTGGCATCTACTTACCTTCAGCCATTAGGGGTGATCTTTTGGCAGGTCACTCTTCAAGTTTTTTGCTTCAGGCCTTTTTTTGTGGGCAAAAAGTTTGCTAGAATTAGCTACTTTGATTTCCTTTTTTTATCCTTCCCAAAAGGGAAAAGACCCTTCAAATTTTTGAGAATAGTCCATTATCCTCGGTGAGAGCCCCCCATAAGGGCACATACCCTTTGGGCAGGCTTCTTCCTTTGGGCCCTATTACTATGGCCTTTCAATGAATTCCTTTAGACTTTAGTAAAATTATGATGATTTACCTCTTTAGCTTCTTTTGAAAAGTTTTTTTTCCCTCTGTAAGGGCTCCTAAACCTAAGACTGCCCTCCGTGAGGGTACTTATCCTTTGGCCTTGGGATGCACCCTTGAACTGAGCCATTAAACCAACCCATTGAACTAAAAAGGTTCAACGGTTCAATGCTACGCACTGAGCCGATTGAACCAAGCTGATAATTTGTCTATTTGAACCACTTGTTGAACCATTCACTTAAACCAATCCATTGAATTATTAGCTTGAACCAGTTCAATGGTTCGATGTTATGCACTGAGCCCATTAAACTAAGCCTTTAAACTTTCCTTGCTCGCTTCAATCATTGAACCTACATGTTGAACCAGAGGCATTGAGCCAAGCGATTAAACTGGTTCAACAGTTTAATGTTATGCATCGATAAACTTGTCGATGGACTAATAGACTAGAACAAGTGATGAACTATTTGTTTGAACCCATTGATGAACCTATTGAAGTGTTGAGCTAAGCTAAATCATTGAAACTAAGTTGATGAACCAAGGCATTTGAACTTTGCTAATGAATTAAGCGATGAACTGGAGGCATTAAACCAAGCCGATTGAACCAAGTGATGAACTCATTGATTGAACCAAGGCATTAAACCAATGCATTAAACCAATTCAATGGTTCAAAAGTGACAACTCCTCTTGTGATTTTATTTAGACAAGATCCCGAAGAAGCTTTGTAAAACCCAATACTCTCTGAAACTAATTTTTTATCTGCCAAGGATTACACCTATTGAATTTGTAGATAAACTTGGACTTATGCAAAATCAAAAAATGAATTGACCTGGAACAGCAAGGGAAGAAGGGGACCTATTTTTTGCCTATTGGGCAAAAAATGGTCAACAAATTGGCAACTCCCAGGGGAAGCATGCTTGCTATGCTTAGAAGCCAATTGCCTTAAAAATCCATTGGGCATGGGGTAAGATTGTAACTTAAAGATCAGCAATAGCTCTGATAAATCTAGAACTAATCACACAAATTCACCTCAAAAGGGAAAGAAAAACACACACAAAGCTAAGAAAATTACTAACATGTACAAAAAGCACTTAGGGAAAATAGGAGAAAAAATAAGGGAAAATATATACATGATGGAGAAGGGGCTCAGTGGTAATGCTTAAGATGTATCCCATTAATTGGGATATATAGTTCTTCACCATCCAACCTGGAGAGTTGGAATGCATTATGCTACTTACACTAAGTGATTACGTATGGACCACTCCATAGGGGATCAAACTTTGCATGTTTTTCAAGCTTAGCTCAGTCTTCATCCCATTTCAAGACAATGTCTCCTTCAAAGGAGCCTTTTGATGAAGATTTCTTGTCAAAGTGTCTCTTCACTTGCTGTTGGTGGCTAGCTATGGAAACCATAGCTTGGTCCCTTTCCTCTTGGAGTTCCATCAGCTCGCATAATCTAACCTCCATGCTAGTTCCTTCCTCTAATTGTAGTTGGTGAGCGAGGTCTAAGGCTAGAAATTCAAGAGAAATGGGGAGCCTAGCTTCCCTTCCATAGATGATCATGTATGGCGAGTTGCCAATTTCCCTTTTTGGCATGACCCTATCTACCCACAGGGCTATTTTCAACTTGGCATGCCAAGTCCTCTGATTTTCTTCCATGGTCCTCTTGATGATCCTGATCAAGTTCTTGTTGGTGGACTCAGCCAACCCATTCCCCTATGGGTAATAATTGGATGAAGTGCTGAGATATATACCATATTTTAGCACCCATTCACTTATTTTGGCTCCCAAAAAAGCCAATGCATTATCTGAGATTATGGTTTTTGGAACCCCAAACCTTGCCACCAAGTCCTCATAAAAATCTAGGACTGTAATTTCATTGGCCTCCTTCAGAATAATAGCCTCTACCCATCTTGTGAAATAGTCTATGGTAGTCAAGACCCACTTATGTCTAGCACTAGAGGGAGGGTTGATCACCCCTATAAAGTCCAAGCCCCACTGCATGAATGGCTACTCCACCTGAATAGGTTGTAGAGGCATGGCAACCAACCATTGCTTCCCATCAAAAAGTGCACACTTTTGGCACTTTCTTACCTAGGCATGGGTGTCCCTAAAAAGAGTAGGCCAAAAATAGCCATCTCTCATTATTCTTGCTATAGTAGCTCTAGGAGCAAAATGACTGCCTGCTGGCCCATCATGGAACTTAGATAGCACCTTGTCAACCTAATTTGAGTCTATGCATCTTAGAAGGACCCCTGAGAGATCCTTCCTAAGCAATACTCCATTAAATAGGACATAAGGGAGAGACTGGAGCCTGAAGTACCTTTTTTTGGTCCCATTAAGACCCTACAGGCACTCACTAGTGAGAAGAAAACACCTCAGGTCTGATGTCCAATCCTTCATAACAACTAGTTATTCTACTGTATCTACATCATGAATTAGTAAGCTATCTTCCCTTTTCTTCTTGAAGTCCATAGCAAGGTGTTCACACATGCCTCTTCCCCCCACCAACTTGGTGATCTTGATGTATACATCATATTCCATCACCTTGGTGATCCACCCCGCTCTCTTTTCATTTAGGTCTTAGTTGGTTAAGAAATCCTTGACGCTAGGATGTGGAACCATGAGGTGAATCCTACTGTTGGACAGCATATGCCTAAATTTCTTTAGTCTCCATATTACTACCAGGACTTGCTTCTCTACATATGTGTATCTGACTTCAAAATCCTCTAACCTCTAGCTAAAAATTCAAGTGGTTGTTCAAGGTCATCACCATTTGCTTGGGCAAGCATAGCAGAGATTACATCTTCATTGCCAAAAGTGTAGAGGTTAAAATCTTTGTTGAAGTCAGGGCTGATCAAAGTAGGAGCTTGGGTTATGGCCTACTTGATGTCCTCAAAGCTATCCTTCCTTTGTGTTTTCCACTTGAACTCCTCACCCTTCCTTAGTATAGAGGTCAGTGGCTTGACTATCTTTGCAAAATTCAGGATGAATCTCTAAATGAAGTATATCCTACTGAAGAAGCTCTATAGGCCTTTCTTGTGCTTAGGCAAGGACATCTCTAGGATGGAATGAACTCTCTCGGGGTCAATGGATAAACCCTCCTTAGACACAATGTGGCCAAGGAGTTTCCCCTCATGAATAGTAAACATGCATTTCTTCGGGTTGAGAGAGATGACAAACTCTCTACACCTCTCAAAGATTTGCCTAAGGTGTTTCATGTGTTAGCTCACTTCCTTGGAGAATACCATCACATCATCAAGGTATACCAGCACATTGTTGTTTATCAAGCCTTGAAAAGCCATGTCCATGGCTCACTAAAAGGTAACACCAACATTAGACAACCTAAATGGCATCTTCTTGTAGGCAAATATTCCCCATTTAGTAGTGAAGGTTGTTTTGTGCTGGTCACAGCCTTGCACCAAAATTTGATTATATCCTGAATATCCATCCAAGAGGGAGAAATGATCACTACCTGTTACCTTCTAAAGGATCCACTCCATGCTCGAGAGGGGATAATGGTCTTTTAAAGAGACTTTATTAAGGTCTTTGAAATTAACACATAGCCTGATCTCCCCATTCTTCTTTTGGATAAGAACAAGATTGGCCAGCTAGGAGGAATGTTTGATTGGAAATATAATCCCAGACTCAATTAATTTGGCCAGTTCCTTTTGCATGAGAGGCTCAATCATTGGGTTGATAGGTCTCTACTTCTGCGTGATTGGCCTCGGACCTTCTTCTAGTTTGATGGTGTGTTGGGTGATTCTTGGGTTGAAACCCTTCAAATCATTGTAATCCCAAGCAAAAACATCATCAAACTCGTAACACAACAAAATGAAAGTCCACCTTTCTTGTATCATGCAGACTTTTCCAAGTGTAAGTAGCTTATCCTTAAAGATCTCAACCTTCTCATAATTCTCCTCAATTATGATGCATGCCTTGTCACTTCTCAATTGGTCATCTCCATTGAAGATACTCTCTAGAGTGACCAAACCTTTAGGGAGCTTATTGTTCTTCAGTTAAATAATCTAGTTGCCATACTACTATTGCAACTTTGCCTGGTTCTTTATAGCAAACTCATGTTCTTCCTACAGGAAGAATGCTATTTACTAATCATTGTTGAAGACCTGCCAGTTTGTAATGTTATCAGGGATAGAGGGCCAAACTACCACCTTCAAGTAGCGTGAACCATAGTCTTAGCTTATCTCCCTAGAAACATTGAACTGAGCACCAATTGTTGCTAGCCTATCTGCTTGTTTGTTCTAGTCTCTGGGAATGGAGGTGATATTGATAGCAAGGAAATATTCCACCAAGTCCTAGACCCTATGCTTTTAAGACTTCAACAAATAATTTTTTGTTAGATTCTAGCCTCTCACCTGATTTATAACCAAGTCATTGTCACCCAAAACTTGTAACTCCTTGATTCCTCTTTTCCTTGCCCATTCTAGACCATGGATAAGGGACTCATATTTTTCAACATTTCTTGTGCAAGAAAATTGGAAATGGAAAGCCAAGAAGTATCTCTCCTTTGAAGGGGAGACTAACATAGCTCCACCACCAGCTCCTAACCTACTTCTGGAACCATCAATGTATAGCTACCATAGACCTAGGTCCTCTTGGCTTGCCTTCATTATATTTGGTATAAAGGTACCCTCTTCATGTATGCAGTAGACTCTAAGTCCTGCCTCTTCTATGAACTTGTAAGGGTCATGCTAAAAGTTATCACTTCCCCATTCATTCAAGAGTAGGTCTGCAACTCTTTCAAGAGCAGAGGACAGAGATTGGTCTATTTGGGACTCTTCTTGGTCAATAATGGTGTAGCTAACATTCACTGCCTTGAGCGAATATAGTTCTAGATGATCCCTATGGAGTGGCTCAGATTCAATCTTTACCTTGGTCCCATACTTGGTTCTAAAAACTAGATAGGACCAATTCGCTGCTAGATAGCCACCTATCTTGGATGTGAAGTCCTTGGATAAGCAAATGGCGAAATAAGGAGGAACATCTGCCACTACTATATCATGGGGAACTAAGAAAGTCAGGCAAGCATGTAATGTCAAGCTCAAACCCTTCATTATCGAAACTATCTTTGTAGGTGTCCCATCTAGCTACAGGAATCCCTTATTCATCTCTTCATATTTTACTCCCAGCTTGTCAGCTATGCACTTGGGCATTACTAAGGTATTAGACCCACTGTCAATGATGTAGTTATGCACCAAGAAATCTTCTATGACCAAGGACACATAGAAAAGGGGAATTTTCTCTTCTTTCTTGACCTAGCCTGAGGTGGAAGGTTTTTTCCATTCATCATCAAGAAATTATCAGTCCTTACTGGGACAGCTCGTCAATCCAGCTCATGCAATTCCCTTTGTAGCATGTCCTTTTTGTCCTGGTAGTGACAATGAATCCCATAAGGAGATGTTCATATGCAGCTTCTTCATCTGGTCCACCACATTGACTTGAGGACTACCTCCCTTCAAGCTTTCTTTGGGGCTAATTCCAACCTGAGGTGCAGGTTGAGGGGCTGAAGGTACAAATGGTGGTCTAAAGTTTGGGACCTTTTGATTTGAGTGTGATGGAAAAGGTGCTGCTACCATTTGGGTAGTAGCATGGGCCTCTCCCATTACTCTCCTCTTGAATCTTGTGTTGGCTAAAACACAATCAGCCTAATTGTTTGCAGCACCCACATAATTCACTAAATAGAATTCTCCTTCCAGATGATTCATGAGGGTAGAATCAAGCTGAGCTTGACTGCTACTCATGCTGGGTTGCATTAGAGCCTCAAAGACTTGGGAATGAGTGGATGCCTGATTCTCTTACACATTTGGGTAATAACCCATCATCTCATTTATATAAATGACTTACTCCTAACTATATCCCATGGTTGAACAACTTGGTTGTTCCTACACCAGATTGTTTTGAACGAGCACCATGACCTTAGATGATGAAGGGGGTCTAGGTTGTAGCCTTGGAAAGGTCTGGTCTAAGTAAGTTGACCCTATCTTTGATTGTAATTTTGGAAAGGGGGTCTTGGAGCTTGACCATACTACTGGTATCCTTGGTTTGGTCTATTGCTTTGAGCTTGCTACCTTTTAAGAGCTACAAGTTCATTTGACATACTCTACAATAGACTCTTAACTTCATGAAGCTCATTAGATGGAGTAGAAACTGGTTTCTCTATGCTAGGCAGAGGAGCTAATGTGGGAGCAATGGCCTAAATTAGAGGTAGCATTTCTAGGAAAAGTGGCATATGGGGTCTAGGGGCTATTTTCCCAGCTTGTAATAAGCAATTTTTAGTTGCTATGGCTATGTCATAGGTAGTAGGCAGCACATGCCCTCCCATGGATTGTATCATAACAATAATATCACTATTTAATGCTCTTAAATAATATAAGAAAGCATAGCTAGTAGTTAGTATTACCAAAATGGAGATTCTATCCCAAGTCTTCTAAAATTGTGTGTTGAAATCCTGCATATATTCATGTGGGGCTCTTTTCATGGTAGTCAACTACTCAACAAGCGAGAGGTGGTCGCTCTTTTTTCCAAAATAGTCTGTCAAGTGAGTACCCAATTCATTCCAAGAACTGATTGAATTTATAACCAAAGTCCCATACCAATCAAGAGCTTTGCCCTTGAGAGACAATGCCATTAATTTGATTGTGATATTTTCCTCAGTGACATTGTGAATATTACAGAGATTAGAAATATTTCTAATATGCTTAAAAACTATAATGGGCCCCTCTCCATCGAAAGAAGGCTCTTTTTTGAGGGCTGCTCCCAAAATTGGGTCATAACATGTGAGATTCAAGGGGATTTGGCCATGAAAAGCTGCAAAGGGTAATACCATAGCTGGGATGGGATGTAAATGTAGCCTTGCTACATATGTGTTCCTTACAACAGGTCTGGGAGGGTGGTTTGCTGAATAAGGATGGGTCTTCTCAAACCTCAATCTTTTAGCTGAGTTTAAAGGCAATTCAACAAATTTGAAAGGGATGCCCTTAGAATCAGACCATGTGGTAACTTTAGGCATAAGAAGTCAGACTGGTCCTTGATTAGGAAATGAAGTTCTTACTAGCGAAGTCACCAGATGATGTAAATAGTTGATTTGTTGTAATAGGACCAACATCAATCCTGAAACCTTATTGAGTTGTAAAATTGAGTCCCACCAGGCATGCCAAAAACTATTGATGTAATGGATTTCACCTGAGGGCAAGAGGCCAAGCTCTTACCTTCCACACGCAACAATGGAAATTCCCCTCTCGCCTATGGGACCAGCGAAGCTGGAGGGGAGAGTCTCTAGGTAAGGGCTAGCTCCCTTTGATGCATCTGAGTTGTTCTAATAAGTGATAATGTAGGTATATAGATATATAATGGGGGGTGAAAAGGGAGAAAGATGTAGGAAAACAAACTACTCTAAAGGAGGTGATGCACCAAATTATTTGACCTTCCCACACTCACACTTGAAATCAGACAAACACATACATACACTTCAAACTAGCAGGAGGACCAGGCTGCAGGAACATAACATAGAGGCTTTAATGGAACATAGAAAATAGAGACTCACCAAAGGTGATATAGAAAGGCACACTATATAGTAGTTCTTCTGTCTCTACACTTCAAATACAGCTCTCCTTGTCACCTACAAAAATGGCACCTTATAGACACTAGGTATGTTGGTGTTGAACCTGTGGAAGCATCAAGAAGCAATGACTAAACACAAATTGATGCTCATACATACATAGAGATATCTAACTAGGATAGAGGTAAAAAATGCATTTATTGATTTCAATTGAAAATTTTCCAAGGCTGCACCTTAAAAATTTGGGAAGAGATTTCTCAAAAGACAAGTCTCCAATATATAGAGGAAGAAAAGAGGCCTTTTGGCACCCTTTTTAAAAGTGACCCACGTGCCTTTTGAGCATTGGGATGAGGAAGCCATCTGAATATAATGTCATGTTAGCTCCTGTCAAGATTTGAATTTATGAGCTACACCATTTGCCTGCTTTTCAATGCATATTGAAGAAAATTGTCACGTTGATCACTGTTTGTGCCTCTTTGATGATTGCATAGTAGGCACTGTGTCAACCACTAAAATAACTTCTTAAATTGACACTTTCCTATGTCACTTGGATCACTTCATCTGCTTTTGTGCTTGGCCATTTTGCCTCCTCTAGCTCTTTGGGCTCTTTGTCCTTTTCCTGCTTTGTGTTTTTCTGCTCCTTCAACCCTCAAGGTAATCTTCTGGTAGGTTACTGCATTCTTTGGGCTTATTTCATAGCTAGTGTGCAAGCATTTTTTAAAGAACCAACATCTATTTTATAGCTTTAATATTGAAGTCCTCAGGCCCGTCACCCTTGGACTCTCCTTCGGCTTCCTACTTTGCCCTTTTTGCTGAGAGTGCATCCACCTTTGACACGTGTTGTAGTCCACTACTTAAGCACTTAAAAGACACTTTGAAATGTGGAAATTGACATGTGGCAGCTTCCATCAAGCTAATAATGCAATGTGGTAGCATCCACTTACCTTTAGCCCCTAGGGGTGATCTTCTGGTGGGTCACTCTTTTAGGTTTTTTGCTTCGGGCCTTTTTCTATAGGTAAAAAGTCTGTAGGAATTAGCTGCTTTGATTTCCTTTGTTTATCCTTAATTAAAGGGAAAAGACCCTTTATCTTTTTGAGAATATTCCATCATCCTTAGTTAGAGCCCCTCATAAGGGCATATACCCTTTAGGTGGGCTTCTTCCTTTAGGCCCTGTTACTATGGCCTTTCAGTGAATTCCTTTAGACTTTAGCAAAATTCTTATGATTTACCTCTTTGGCTTCTTTTGAAAAGTTTCTTTCCCTCTGCAATGGCTCCTAAACCCAAGACTTCCCTCTATGAGGGTACCTATCCTTTGGCCTTGGGACACACCCTTGAACCGAGCTGTTGAACCAACCCGTTAAACCAAAAAGGTTCAATTGATTCAACGGTTCAATGTTGCACACCGAGCTGATTGAACCAAGCTGATAATTTGTCCATTTGAACCACTTGTTAAACCATTCACTTGAACAAATCCATTGAACTATTAGGTTGAACTGTTTCAATAGTTTGATGGTATGCACTGATCCCATTAAACTAAGCCTTTGAACTTTCCTCGCTCGCTTTAGCTATTGAACCTACATGTCGAACTAGAGGCATTGAACCAAGTGATTAAACTAGTTCAATGATTCAATGCTACACACCGATAAACTTGCCGATGGACTGATAGACTGGAACAAGTGATGAACTATTTGTTTGAACACGTTGATGATCCTACTGAAGTGTTAAGCTAAGTTGAATCATTGAAACTAAGCTGATGAACCAAGGCATTTGAACTTTGCTGATGAATTAAGCAATGAACTGGAGGCATTGAACCAAGCTGATTAAACCAAGTGATGAACTCACTAATTGAACCAAGGTATTGAACCAACACATTGAACTAGTTCAATGGTTCAAAAATGATAACTCCTCTTGTGATTTTCTTTAGACAAAAGCCCAAAGAAGTTTTGTAAAACCCAATACTCTCTGAAACTAATTTTTTATCTGCCAAGGATTACACCTGTTGAGTTCATAGATAAACCTAGACTTGTGCAAAATCAAAAAATGAATTGACCTAGAACAACAGGGGAATAAGGGGACCAATTTTTGGCCTGTTGGGCAAAAAATGGTCAACACTTATAAATAAAGATGTCACTTTCAAATGGAATAGTGATTGTCAAAATGCTTTTGATTCACTCAAATAGTACCTTTTGTCACCACCTATACTCATTCTTCCTCAGGATAACCACCCATTTTACCATATATCTCTACCACCAACCATTCACTAGGGGAAATGTTGGCTCATCAAGATGAACAACACAAAGAGCAAGCCATATACTACATTATCCACATGCTTGTAGAATATGAGACTTGGTATACATATACTAAGAAAATATACTTAACATTGACCTTTGTGGCCACCAAACTCTACCATAACCTTATTAACCATAAAACCTATGTCATCACTAATACCAACCCATTCAAGTAAATGCACTCTAAACCATACCAAAAATAGTGTATGGCTAACTAGGTCATGCTCCTAGCTAAATTTGACCTTGAATTCTTCTATCAAAAGTTGATTAAAGGGTAGGTCATTATCAACCAATTGGTCAAAGATCCTTTACCAAATATCCAACCACCTCTTCTTGCCTTTTTGGAAGAGTCTATCATGACTCTTTTTCAATAAGATGGCATAACCTACCAAATGACCATATTTTGTAATGGCTCAAAGTGCTAACAAAGAGGGAGTGCTAGGGTTATTCTCATTCCCCTTGATGGAGAACCCCTTCCTCTCTCCTTTAAATTTGACTTTGAATACACCAATAATATGGCTGAATATGAAGCCCTAGTGATAGGTCTCTAAACTACTCTATCCTTAGTAATTAAGATAGTCTATATCTTTGGAGATTCCCAAATCGTGGTTAACTAGTTTAATAGAGTTTATCAATGTAAGAATGATGTCTTGAAAAAATATAAACTTTTAGTTAACAAACTCTTAGCATCATTTAAACATTACCTGATCCAATATATTCCTCGATCTACCAACAAATTCATAGATATGATGGCTTACCTTTCTTTCTAAATCCCTTCTTATCCTTCCAAATCTAAAATCCTTTTCACCATTCATCATCTTACCACTACATCCTATAACCAATCTGATCTTCCTACTATTTATAGTGTGGAGAAATTCCCACCTGACATTTGGTATGACCAAACTCTTAACTACCTCAACCTACGTATCATTCCTCCAAACCTCTCTAGGAACACCTAAAGAGCCTTTATTTAGAGTACATCTCATTACACCATACTAGGGGGAATAATTTATAAACATGGTTTCAACAGTATCTTTCTTCATTGCCTACATAGCCATGAAGCTTCCCATGCCATCAAGGAAACACATGATGTGATCTATGGGGGATACTTTAGTGGCCTAATAGTCACTAAACATATCCTTTTCCTTAGCTACTATAGGCCCACCCTAAACCAAGACTATTGTGATTATGTAAAAAAGTGTGTTAAATGTCAATAACATGTTAATTTACATCATGCACCAACCAATAGCCTCCATGTATCTAAGGAATTTTAGCCTTTATCTCAATAGGGGCTCGATGTCATTGGAGAAAATAACCCCCATTATTCATAGTGGCATAACTCCATGATCATAGCCACTCAATACTTCACCAAGTGGGTGGAAGCTATTCCTATTATCTTGATCAAAATGGAGAATATTAATGACTTTATCAACCATCATATCATCTACCACTTTGGTGTTCCTCATAAGATCATAATCAATAATGTCAAATCCTTTAAAAATAAGAAATTTTGAGGTTTATGTGATGTATTTGGCATTGATTTGTTATTTTTTTGCCTTATCAACCATAAGAAAATAGACAAGCAAAAGCCTCTAATAAAACCCTCACCAAAATACTAAATAAAGTTGTTAGTGCTTCAGGTTGGGATTGACACTTGCACATCCCATTCACTTTATGGGCCTATCTCACTAGCATTTAAACCTCTATGGATGTTAACCCTTTCTCTCTAGCCTTTGGAGTAGAGGCAGTCTTGCCTCTTGAAGTCTAAATCCCCTCTCTTCACATATCTTTGCAAGAAATCATTTCTAAGGAAGATTTTCATCAACACCATTTATCTCAACTTGAGCTACTTGATGAGCATCATTTAACATCCCTCACCTACATCCATATTTATCAAGAGCATATCAAATTTAATTATAACATGTACCTCAAACAATGGGAATTCAATATAGGAGACCTCATCCTAAAGGAAAACCATCATGTGACCAACATTGAGAAAAGTAAATGAGATAAGTTTGCTTTTAATTGGCTTAGATCCTACATCATTACCCATAAGTATGGATCAGGAGCTTATTGTTTATCTTCTCTTGAAGGCAAACCAAAACCTAATCCCCTTAATGCTTCACATCTACATCCATTTTTTTATTAAAGAAGGATCAAGCTCACTCCTTCTATCTAACTTAAGCTCATCCTTTGATTATGAGATTTTAACTTTCACCCACATTTATCCTCTCCTTTTTAGGATAATTGATTACAATATATAACCATGTGATTAGCCATTATATTTATAGCCTAATCCTAAATGTGGGTACCATGGACCTACCCATAACATCATTCTCATGGATACTTTTCATATATAACAAGATAGAATCCCATGGTCATTGTCTCTCTAAAAAAAAACATACCTTTTCATATCATCAACCTTCTTGTGTTAAATTTTTTCCTCATAAAGGTAAACCTCCAAACCTAATTAGACCTATCCATGTCTAAAAAAATCACATCCAAAAATAATTTTAATACCATAATATTACTTGGGCCAATATCTTAAGCATTATCTACTGATCCTTTGAAGGAAAAATACCCAAAAATAAAATAAAAATTACCAAATATAAGGTAGACTGCTCCCTTGAAGGATAGCTATCAAGAGCATTAAGCAAAGCCACTAAACTTAGACCACTCACTTGAAGGATGGCTAAGTTAACTTTTTCAAAAGAAGAGAAATTCCTTGGAAGATTCCCACATTGATAAAATTACCATATATAGAAATATATAAAAATACCCACTATCACAGTGAAAGCAAATTCTAAATAATCTTGAAAGCTACAATCTACTCTCCAAAAGCATAATAAGTTGGAAGCCACAATTGGCTTTCACATGTAGACTTCTTGCATTGATCAGTCTACGTCTAGCATATGATATGGACATGTCTATTAACAGTCTTAGGTAACTTATATAAGGGGAAAACTAATTCACATGAGGTTATCATACATATCACCCATTACACTTCACACCACCTATCACCCATCTTCCCTTTAGAATATCCTTAAATCAAGGGATTTAGAGCTTAATTAACACCCTATGATCAAGAATTATCAACTAAAAACCACTCATGCATAGCATTTTAAGGGATTATATTCATTAATTTGATTCCCCTTTAGATCTATTTTTAGTCCTTATCAAAAACAAAGAATTGTTCCCTATTCTCAATGTGCTTGGTTGATGTTTTCATCGTGACTTTTACCATCCAGTGTTACAATAACAATAATCATTATTTTTACATTAAGGTTAAAAAAACCATAACCATACCAATCATAACCATAACCATAACATTCATAAGTATCCACACACCTTAAGCATGATAAAATTTGACCAACAACATCCAACACATTTTGTACATAATAAACTATGTAATATTTTATTTAAGGTGTGAGGAGTCACACAGAACATACAAAATTATCAGACTATCCACACTTCACCTAAGGCCCCTACATATATTATTTTCCCACCTAAACACTAGGATGATTTTTTGGTGACTTTATATTTATGTTTAGTTATCCTTCTACTTGATTGTTCCCTGAACTAGCATCCATAACATTCTCTATCTCAATGGTTTCTAAAGGGTGTAGTCTGTTCTCCTCTTCCACATTCATCTCAATAGGGTGAGAATCATATTCCTCTCTAGGTATTTAACCCTACTCACCTATCACAACCATTGCATCCCTCTACTCTAGTTATTTGACTTGCATAGGTACCACCAGTTGTTGCCTTAGCACACATCCCCTTAGATAGTGAGGGTTCCTTCCATAGATAGGTCGATGGTTATGTTCTCTAGCCCTACATCTTGTGTAATTCAATTTTCACCTTATTTATTATTGTAGAGGTAAAATTTTAGGCTCAAGCTCAGGTTGTGGGTGACTTTCCTCTTGTTGTTGATCTAAAAATACTTATAGTATCGCCTTTACATGTTGTAGTATCTAGTATATCTACACATTCACCATATTGATTATTTCAAGTCATGGGAGTTACTAATTATCTCCACCATTTTTACCATTATTTGCCATCTTCAAACTTGTATAGTTATCTATACTCTCTATAACCTATAAAAACAAATAACTCAATGATAGACATTCATCTTTATCATGATTATTTAAATATAATACTTGACCATTCTTCCTCATCAACAAGATTCTCCATTCAACTAATGAGGAAGGTCATGTGATGTCATTGATTCCCTTGAATAGTATTCCCACTTAAAATAGTCATGTCTACTTGCCTTTTGTGTAGACATGTACCCCTTAATCCACCTAGCCATTTAAATGAAGTTATCACATGTCATCATGATTTCCCTTGTCACCCTTGTCATCTAAACCACAAATGATGTCTTTGATTATTTTTCATCTTGTGATCCCTGTGGGCCTAATCATTATCACCTTTACCTCAGTTGACATAAATTGGCTTCTAGTCATGTGCCACCATAATGGTCACACCTCCAAAACTACCACTATTGATGGTAATGGTAGCTTTTAAATCCTTACCGTTGTAAAAACTCTTCCATTAGTGGTAGTCCACTATGAATTCACAACAATACATTCACCTTCCTATCCCCTCTACCCTCCTATTATTACCATCCCATTGTCATAGGCTCTGAATGTTAGCCCCAAATCATTGACATTTCCTAATCAAATATGGTAGTCTTTTCTTTTGTGCCAACTAAAATTTCATCCATATCTATGGAATGATCACCTTCCCCAATTATGTAACCAATCTTCTAGGATATGCAACTTCTTGTTGGTTAGGCCTGACCTAGTTTAACCCTAAGTCATCATTTCTAAAGAACTGGGATAGAGGATGTAGACATGGCCACCTTTCATCTAGCCTACCCATGTAACTCCTAGGTTAGGTACAATCTATCCTCTATCATTCACCACCCTACCAATTTTCTACCTTGTAGAATCTACTTGAATATCAAAGAAATTCTTTATAGGTCATCACTTCGCTACTACCCTTAAAACTTGACTCATAGTGATGATGACATTTTACCAACATGACTATGAAGATCCTGATAGATACCCACCTCCTAAAACTCAGCTCATAGTGATAGTTACCAACATTATGCTTATACCTTCGCATAATTTTAGAAGGTGAAACCTCCTTATGATGACACCTCTTCTTTGAGTTAGCTCCATTGAAGGTTGTTTGTGGTGCTTAGCATTATGTTCCCTTCTTATTTATCCTACCTTACCATACATGTCTCTCATCCTATTAAATGTGGGATCATGATGATAACTATTCACCAATCTATACCATACACTTTTACCATCACCTTCACCAAAACCCAAAATTGCTATTTTACAAAACCTTCTCCATCAACCCAAACCAACCCATGTGGTCCATCAAATTTGGGTAGCCACTTTAAACACAACTTATTGAAACCTTGTTGAATGACATTGGCCTGATGTCCATCAACTATGTAGGTGTTTCTTGACTTTTAAGGGTAGTTCAACCACTAACAATTAACTACCCTCCCCTTTTATTTCTCATTAACTTCTATTGTTAACAATGCCCTCTTACCTAGGGCATCTTATATCAAGGAAGCTTTGGATTTTTCCTAACATCCTTATATTTTAACATCACCTAATACTTCATGTTCATTTTCCCCCAATTACTAGGAAAACTACATTAGCCTGAGGTCTTTTTAGACTATGTAGGTAGTGCTTAGTTACTAAGGTCAGATCAGTTGCATCCTTTATTTTTTTCCCTTCTCACCTAAAATATCTTCCTCTACTTATCTACCTATCTCCTCACCACCTCCCTTCCTTTAGCTTGTAAATCTCTTTTAGCCATTTTTCTAACTTATCAATCTCTTTTAATACAAGGATTGGAAACCTTCTTCATTGGCCCCTCTTATCTCCCATAAAGCCAACACCTACTCTACTTCACTAATATCCCCATCACATTTCTTTGTGAATTCTCCACAACTCACTCTCTCACCCATGTTTCATGTTTTTTGTCCCTCTCTCCACATATTACCAACCTTACCTTTTATCCCCTTTATCTTCTTTCATTGTCCTCATCATCTCCCCTCTCCCTTGGATATTTATTTTAACCTCTTTATCACTCTCTTTTCCTCACCAATTCCACATCATACTATGCATCTTTCAAGATTTCTATTTTTTCTATTGCTGCACTTTTTCTTTATGTGTACCACCATTCTCTATCATTTCACCACTCTTCCCATTTTCCCCATTTTCTATTCTTCTTATTTTCTCTATTTTCATCCTTTCATCCCTTTTATCTTCTTTTTTTTCTCAATAACTAGTTTCTACCTAGGTATTTAACCTTTGAGAAGCCTTCAATTATTTCCCTTTTTTTCTTATTAGTTTTTGCCTTTTGCCTTTCACATTCCTCTCTATACTCAATTGTATTTTACATATATGTGAGTATTTGTGTTTTATATACCTCCTTCAATTATTAATTTTTCTTCTTATCATCCCTTATTTTCATCTCATGCCCTTTTATTATGTTCCCCTATTTTTTCACCACCTTACCCTTTTTTATCTTGTCAACCTCTTTTAACAAGCTGATTGACACATACCTTATCTCTTCAGCTTCTTATTCACCCATCCTTCACTTCCCCTTGTTTTTATTAACCCTTTTCCCATTTTCCATCACGTTCTCATCTCCAAAACCACCATCTTCTTTCATTCATTGTTCCTCTCCTTACTTATCATCATCCATGCTTACTTAGTCAATATACCACCTGCTTCTTCACTCTCTTGTCATCCTATTTATGTCCTTATTTCACTCCTTTCTTCTCTTATTTCATTTTCTTCCATGTACCTCCTTATTTTTCATTATCATCACCAAACTATTTTTCCCTTGGTATTTTTTTCAAACCTTTCATGGCCTCCCATATTTTTCATCCTCCCCTTACCCTTCATGATTTTACACTTCTCTCCCCATCCTTTTCAATTCTCCAATTGGTCATTCTTTAGTGCATCTCTCACCCTCCATCTTATACCTTTTATTTTTATTATCTTTCTATGTTTCATTTCATTTTTTCATCTCCCTTGATGATATTCCTTGTTATTCTTGGCCTATATGTCCATGCCTGGCTCTCGCCATCCTTCTCCACCTTTTTCTTTATCTGTGACCTCATTTTTTTCTCTACCTATCTCTTCATCCATTTCCCGGTCTACCTTAACCTCATCCCTTATTAGATGTCCCTTATTTTCTCCCATTCAACCTTCAACACAAAATCTAGCTAGGTTCATTACTTTAGGTGCATCCATTTCTTCCTTTAATGCCTTTACTTGTTGAGCCTAGATCCTCTTTTTTGTCCTTCTCTAGCCACCCCCTTCACCCTACCTATCACCTTCTTCCCTTTTAAAACCTCTACCCATATTGATCTTATATGATCACAACACAAAGCATGTTATGGCCTCTTAGGTCTTCCATTTGAATTTGGGATATATACCCATCCTATGATTCCTTAACATAATTGGCCAAGTCGTAGGCTCATATGACCAATAAGAAAGATTGAGCACTGCTAAGCCATTAGGAAGAAGATTCCTTCCCCACCCCTATAGTATTACCTATTTCAAACCCATTTTACTCCAAACTTTAGAGATGTTAGAATAAAAACTAAAACCACCTTCAATTGGAAGATTTGGGGTACCCACGTGTGGATGTTATATATACCTTCTCACATGACCTACCTTCCAAATAATAATTTCCCTTGATTTTCCCTACCTAGCCTACATCCTCTTATGCACTGTAATAGCCTGCTCTTTAATCACATTCCACCCAGTAACCTTTTCTAGAAGTCACCTCTTCCACCAAACTATTTTTTCCTTGAACTTATTTTTCCCACCTTCCTTTTCAACTCCCCAATCTATCTTCATACATCCTTCTATTTTACCTCTTGATTTTCCATTTATACCATTTATTTTATTTCTTGTTTCAACTTACTTCCTTATTATTATTATTATTATTATTATTATTATTATTATTTTCCTCACTCCATATTCCAAAACCTCTCAGAGTCTTTCTTTGAATTCACTCAAAACTCAATGCTTACTTATTTTGGGGCCCCACTAGCTCAAAGGTCAAGGGTTCAAATCTTCACCACATATCATTTACCCACTCTACTACTTTGTTTCCCTAAATCATTGAATACTACCCTTCCATATCCTATAACAACATTATTATGGAGTGTGCACAATGTTAGCTTATTTAGATGGTGATAAAAGAACCCATCAGGTCACCATGATAGTTCGTGTAGTGCCATATTTTATAAAGCTTAGTAAAACATATTTATCTATTTTTTAAAATGGTGGAAAAAAATTATGCTTGAACCTGCTTATCCATGGTTGTAAATTCCATTTGCATAGTTGAAGAAATCATCTAATTTCATTCTAGGTAATCTCATCCACCATTTCTACCAAACCAATTAGAAAATTATTTGATACCCATATTTTCCACCTTTTGGATCTTCCCTTTATCCAACATCCTTAAACTGGACCTAACTACATGATATCAAAATAGGGAAACCATGTTAACCAACACTCCCCACCTTAGAAGAACTACATTAGGCTTAAAGTTTATTTTGGACATTATATCCATGGAACTATGTAGGCAACATCCACTTGCCTAAGGTATATGGAGTCTAATCAGCCACCCCATTTTAACCAACCAACCCACTTGCCCATGTTCACCTTGACATTGACCATTTTTGACCTGACCTCTTTGCATATTTTGTGATGACCTTTCCTTGGTCCTTTTGACCACAACAACTATGCTTACCATGTTGGCCTTTTTACGTCCCACCTCATGTGTAACTAGACCATTTGTATTGTTCTGTAGGAACACTTCCTACTCTAGATACCTATGAACAACATCAAGCTTGTCTAAATGACTTGATAAGCTTAATCTGATCAACTATGATTAATGTTGTGGACTAGTTACCCTATCATATGTCCATCTAAAACTTGGCTTTCTTTTTATCATTATTGGTAGCTTTAGTCTCTATGCAATCTTAACTATTGCACTTAGTAACATTTTTTGAACCCATTGGCATTTCACATGTCCAAATACCTTATGGCACCACCTAATGCCTCCCCACCAATCACTTATCAAACCTACACCTAATTTAGCCTTTCCTTATTGACTCTCAATTTAAGGAGGAACACCTCCTCCCATACTTAGGGCACCGTGAACTTTAACCAAGTGATTTGTTTTTGTTTTTCAGCTTGTTAATTCAAAGATTCATAACAAAAAGGGGCAAATCTTAGACACTAGAAAACTACACACTTACAATTTTCAATCACTAAATACCTCAAGACCCCCTAAAGACCCCCTAAACCTTCTTAACCCTTAACCAACCCTTTTTAACCTAACCAAATCACTATTATCCTATTCAAAAATACTATTTGAGAAAATTATTATTCAAAAGTATTATTCACTATCACTATTCACTATGTGGACCCACTATCACTATTCATGATGACATGGAAAGTGACATGGTATGTGACATGATAAGTGACATGGCATGTGACATGGCAAGTGACATGGAAGGTGATATGGAAAGTGGCATGGCTTATAAGTGAGGTGGATTTATATGAGACATCATACCCCATTTGGGACCCTTTCCTAAGGTGTTTAATGATCTCATTTAAGCATCACAAGGCCCCCCCTTGAAATATGGAAAATTTCCCCTTAAGGAGCCATCATTAAACATATATTTTGACTTCACACATGAAATTGGCCTTTAAAATTAAATACCAACCTCTTTAATGCTTTAAAAAATATAAATAACACCCATTTTTGACTTTTTAACCCAAATTGGAGACTCATTAACCCAAATAGGAATCCCCACTAGCCTCATATTTGACTCATTCATGCATCACATGGAAAATGGCACCACATTTTGTGTGTCATTTCTTTAAGTTCTTTGATGAAGACAAGAAAGGGTGGTGAAAAGTCTTTAGCCTCATTTAGACCCATGTGCATGATTCTCATTCAAAATTGGACTCATATGCAAGGTGGGAGACTCACCAACAAAAATGGAAATCCCCACTAACCTCATCTTTGACTCATTCATGCACCACATGGTAAATGGTGCCATACTTCTACTATTACCTCTTTTAACATGATTCTTCACAATAAATGCTATAAATACCCCCCTCTCCTTCACCTAAGAGGAAGGTGGAAGTTAGTCTTTGGTCATTAACATCTAATTATAGGTATTTGAAGGAGGTCATAATTTTGGAGGTGATCCACATCTTAGAGGAAAAGAATTAAAAGCAATGAATCTCTGTGAAAATTTCCATGGGATTCCTTAATCACATCATCAACAATATCAACCACATCAACAAGCCTCAAGGTAACCTTATTTGTTTTTTAGTTATTTACTTAAGATATTAATTTTATCACCTTGAAATTTACCCTTTAATCCACTTTCCATATTCATCCATTGACCTCCTTTACCACCTTTTCCATTGTAATTCAATTTACCTCCTTTTCCCTCTTTGCACCTTTACCACCTCCACCCTCTTTGCTCCATCATTATTTTTATACCCTAGTTACTTTTTGTTTTATCTTTTTCAACCATCCATCCCTATAATTTTACTATCTCAATCAACCCAAACCAAACCATTATTTTTACCCTTATCAAATTACCAAACCCAAAACCATAACTTTGCCTTAACCAATTTTCAGCATTAATATAATCAAACTAGTAGCTTCATTTTGGTTAACTTAACAAAGCATCTAATTTTATCAATTAATTTAATATAATTTTTTGTATTTTATATTAATTTAAGTAAAATATATTTATTTTATCATTTCAACTTAAGTATTAAAATTAGGTGGATTGACAACCTCCTAGAAAGCTTTTGCTTCTAGGATCTAGCTCATGCTAGGCAATCCATCCAACTGCTTATCTAACCAACAAGTTTTATGGTAGTGATTTATTATTTCAGGTAATTCTTCCCTATAAAAAGAGAATTTCTTAAATTTTTTGGATTCAACATGCACACATTCAACATGTATTCTTCTACACACCCTTCTTAACTAGTTTCTTCTTTTCACACTCAAGAAAAAGTAAAAATTAGATAGAAACATGGTGATACATTTAGCTACTTACACTAGTATAGATTTGTCTTCATGGTTGGCATTAAAAACAAATCCTCATTTAAAAGAAGAAATAAATTTGGAAGGGATAGACTTGAAACTCCTAAAAACTCTTGATCATAAGGATAAAAATCCCAAGAGTTCCAGAGTAACTTCAAAACTAATAATTAAGACTTCAGGTCATAAATTTGTAGAAATATCAGTTCCTCCATAGGGTAAGCATAAAGGTGAAATCACTGAAGAAGACTTGGAAAATAAAGCTATACTTAGAGGAAGTTACTATAGAAGTCATGAAGTAAGACACACAGACCCTTATCAATACTCTCTTTCAGAATCTTGATGAAAAAAAGGTTGATAAATACAAACTAAAGGTTCAAATTTCTAAGTTGTGTGAAATAATTGCCAAATTGAAAAGATCTACTCCCCAGTATTCATTAATTTTAGGAGATTTATTTGATTAAAAAATAATAACTAAGGTAGAAAAAACTAGTGACTAAGACAAAGTAGTTGATGAATGGATAGAGAAAATGATACAAACTACACAAAAATGTTTTCTTGAGGTCTTAGGCAATTTAGCTAATATTGAGAATAAATTAGCACAGTTGAAAATAGTGTTGAAGGAGATTGAAAGTGAAAACGGTATATTTTAATTTCAACATGAAGGCATTCAATGAATAAATGCCCTAAGTGAAAATATTTTAATTGAATAAAATATTGTTCTAGAGGGATCAGTGATGAAAGCAAAGCAAGAGGAACACATCATATCTTGTTGCATGCATAGTTTTGGAGTAATGCTTGAAGAAAGGAAGAATCTAGAAGAAGATGCTCATAATGTGAAAAGTAGATCTGTAGGATTGTATCTTCTATTTCATGAATGTTTGGTATAAATAAATTCCAAAGATACATGAATAATTAATCCATAATTCAAGTAGTGATTGAAAATTCCACTACTCTATTCACAACAAAATCATTAAAGGAGTTAATAAAAATTCAACAGTAGGTCAAAAGGTTGAAACCCAATCTTGGAAAGGTGAAAGGATATTTTAAGAAGCTAGAAAGGGAACTATTGAGATTTGAAATAAAAAGGTAATCAATTTTCAAATTAGATGATGTAACTATTCAGTTTATGATGTCGTAACACATAAACTATATGGAAAAGTGTAGAACAGAGGTTTATGAATTAAAGTGATTTTTTTTGCTTCTTTCCTCAACTTCTTCTATTTTATTCAAATGACTTGTGAAATGTATTTGAAGTAATTTTTTTAAAGTAGTTACTTATTAAGTAAGTTGTTTTATAGAATGAAGGACTTAAATAACTTGGTTGGATGTCATTAATTGAAGTCATTTTATAAAAATAAATTACTTAAGTGAGCTTTGTGCATCATGCAAAGAAGTTGTTTTTGATCCAAATAATAATAATATTGAGAAGATCTACATGTCACCAACCATTTCACACCACACATGATAAATTCAAGGAAGACATCTCCTAATGGTTTTTAGATTTTAATGTAGCACATGAGAAATTAGTTGTCTCTTAATTGTATTTGATATCTAAAAATGTATAAATATGAGTGAAAACCTATATACAAAGGATGGTAATTTTTGTAAAAAAATTGTAACTATTATGCAATAAATTTTAAGCAATCTAAAACTTTGCATTTAGATTTTTGTATGTTTTTTGTATGAACTTGGTTCAAATTGAATAAGAAGAAAGTTGGTTTCTGAGAAACTTTGCATCTAAGGAGATCATTTGGTGTATTTTGTAAGGATTAAAATGATAAAATTTGTGTTATCTTTAAATCTAAATAAGAATTCAAATTTTTATTAATAATTTACTAAAAAAATTATCGCATATTGAATGTTTATCTATTTATATAGATTCAATAATCTCTACAAAAAATACTTATTATGAAGTACAATTTATTTCTTTTTCATAAATTCTAGTCTTTTTATTCTCCACATTCTAATAACTTCTTTGCTTAATTTTTGAATTAGATACTTGCTACAAAATCAATTTATTATGGTTCATGAACTTTGTCATTAAAGTAATACACAAAAATAAGATATCTTGTGCATGATTTATATAAATATTGAATAACTAAAGTGTGAATAGTAGGAATAGATAAACATAAGAATATAAGAGCTTCATCATTAAATGAAGGGGATTTAATCCCATAACTACCTAGGTACCTTTTATTAGCCTAGAAAATATCTAGCCAATAGGACTGAATAATATTATGTTGGCTTCAATGAGATTTGAGAGTTCCTTCCTCATTAAGGGATCAAGCTTAGGGTTAATTGGCCTCTGCTTCTCCCTGACTATTTTAGTATTTGGGTCAAGCTCAATAGTATGTTATGTTAAGCCTAGATCAAAGCCTTTGAGGTTTTGGTAACTCCATATAAATATCATCATATCTTTTACTTAGCTCAATGAATTATTTAATTTTAGATGGGGAACATAAATTATTAACTTTTATGAGCTTGTCATCAAATGGCCAATGGATTAAATATTGATTCCTTCACTGTCATGTTTCTCTTCTCACCCTTTAACTAGTCATCAAAATTGAAGATGCTTTCAAGCATGACTAACCTTTTAGACAACTTATTTCCCTTGATTTGAATGATCTGATTCTCATATTGAGTTTGGATTTATGGTTGATTGTTGACATAAAACTTAGATTCATCTAATAGGAAGATGATAATTTGTTCATCACTTTTAAACACCTATCAATTACTTACATTATCTAGGAATGTTGGTCTAATAAAAAGTTTTATGAGCTAATTAGACTCATTCTTTATACTACATGGGAGTTCATATTATGCACCCACAGTTATGATCTTATCAATACCATTATTTTATTCCCTTGGTATGGAATGGATGTTAAAAGCATTAAAACCCTCTATTGTGTCCCATGCCCTATGTTTGTAATCTCTTAGTAGACTATTTTTGGACATGTTCCATGTTCTAACCTAGTTTACCACCATTTCACTATCTCCAAAATCTTAAAACACCTTGATTATTTTATTATGCAATAATTGAAGACCATGGATCAGTGCCTCATATTCAATAACATTATTTGTGCATTTAAATTTTAATTTGAATGCATGAAAATATTTATCCATTTGAGGGGATACCATTAGAATACTAGTTCCTATGTTATTTTTGATTTAGGAGCCATCAAAGTATAACTTCTATATGCCTTTGAGGTCCTCATACACTTTTTCAAGGTTAGGAAACAAGGTGTCCTCCTTGATAATGTAGTATGTGGCTAGCCCTTTTTCCTTTGCATTATCTTATAGGTCAAACTCATATTGCTTGTGCACCTATTCATCAATAAGGTTATCTAAAACTATGTCAAGAGGTATGGTGGTCTCATGAATAATTGAATTATACTCTTGGTTGAACAAGGTTTAGTTTATATCAATCAAGATAGGAATGTATGGTTCTATACAATTCTTCAAAATAGGCTCAACCTTGATGGTCACCTTGGTCCCATACCTAGTCTTCAGCAGTATGTATAACCAATCCAAGGATAGATATCCATCCACCTTTGTAGTGAAATATTTGGAGAGGCATATAGTAAAATAATGGGTAAGTTAATTATTTCAATGACTTATACAATGGAAAGGCTTGGACATGCATGTAGAGAGACTTAGATCCTTGATTATTCCCATAGTTTTAACCATTATTCCATCCATTTGGATAACCCCTTTTGAGATGGGAGAGTATGATATGCCTATCATGTCTATGACTTTCTTTGGCATCATTGACTTGATCACACCCAAATATATCATATAGTTATGTATATGATGTTCAAAACCAAGTAGAGAGATTTAGAACGAGGGAACATTTCTATTTTATGCACCTCTTCCTCTAGTTAACATAAACTTGTGGGTGTAGTAGGTATAGTCTATGGTGTCTCATGAGGTTGAAAGCTCCTTAAGATGTCCTTTAGTAATTCCTTTGGGAAGGAATAGCAAGAAAATCCCACATGGAATGTTCAAGTTAGTCTTATTCATCTTCTTGATTAAGTTAAAGTGTATTGAGTCCCTTTAATTTACACTTTTTGAATTATATCCCCTTCTTGTGCCTACACACTAGTCTAATGTTGACTCTCTTTTTACATGATCATTTATATTCATGCCTAGAAACTTCTCTTAGGTGTTCTATTTTATGTGTTTACACATGCAAATAAGGGTGTAAAGGTTAAGGGTATGGAAGGATCAATCTCTCTTCTCTCATGCACTCTCTTTCTGAATCTTGTGTTGAAAGCAACTGGGTTACTTCTTACACTTAATACTTCATTATAATTCACATAATTGAAGTCACCCTCCTACCAATTTAGGAGGGTATATCTACCATACTCTTGTGTTCATTCTTATGGATCATCCCTTATTTGATATTAAGTAGATGGAGGCTCCTAAGGTGGTGGCATAATTTGTATCATAGGTGCCTCATTCATCATTTTATTCACACACATAACTTGATCATGTGAATGATCACATGGTAAGCACCATTCATAGTCTTATGCCATATTATTTTGCATAGGCATGATAAATCTAGATGTTCTCATAGTGTTAAGATTTGGTGCATATGGCATTATATTATATGCGAGTTGGTTTTGAGCCTATCCAACATATTGGTAGGGAGTCTTGTTTGATTAATATTATTGTTTGAAGGGTTTATAAGGCCTAGGGTGTTTTGCTTATTACCTCTTGAGCACTAATATATCATAGAAAAATCTCTTTAATAAGGATTTAACTTTATACAACTCACTCAAGGACATATAAGTTTATAATACTGGTGGGTTGATATTAATAAGAATGGGGGATATAGTTGTAACAAGAGATAAGGCAGGTGAACTTGTACGTGGGGCCTCAAGATATAAGGAAATAGGGGGTTTAGGCATAATTTCCTTTATTTAGATCAATTATTCTTATAGGCACATAAAAATATCATATGCATCTAGTAATACTATACCTCCCATAGATTAGATCATCACCACATTGATGTTCAACACTCTCAAAAATTATAAGAATATAGTGCGAGGATTTGGATTTACTAAGAGTGGAACTTGATCCCAAGTCCTATAGAAATTAAAGTTTAAGTCAACCATTTTCTCATGTGGATCCCTTTTTATGGTCATGAGCTACTTCATTAATGATAGGTGGTCACTCTTTTTCTCAAACTTTTACATAGTACTACACCCAATTAATCCTATTTTCAAATAGTGTCAGGTTACAAACTATAACATCATTGGAATGATTTATATTTCAAAGAAGAGGAAAGGATCTTCACTACAGCATTATCTTTAGACACATTATGGATGGAGTAAATATTTTCAATGTCTTGTATGTGCTCTACCAGGGTAGTATAATTTTATTCAATAAACTATGGGATGCACTTTAGAGTAGTTACATGAATATCATTGTAGTAGAGAAGGATCAATGGCCTAACTCCATTAAAGGGAATAATGGTCTGGTTTCTAAGATCATTCATGAATGGGATGGGGAATAGTCTTCCTCTTTTTATAAGGAATATAAAAATGTGAGTGTAGACTAAACTCTAGAAGAAGGTTGCCTTATGTCTCTATCCCTCTTGATGAGGGATGTAGATGCTCTAACTATTCTTCTTCTAATGGGTATAGGTAACTCAATAAAATAAAGGTCAACACCTCTTATAGATGACCTCATTTTTCTGATCATATAGATAAAAGGCTTATCTTTATGAATAAGGGATGTTTGGATTCTCTAGATGCTCTATATAGTGTATTTAACATTGTTAACTAACAATTGTAATAAATATTTAATTAAATATTTGAAGGGTCCCACTAGGCATGCCAATTTCACTTAAAATGTGTACTCATGTGTAAAAATATCTTATGCATACTAGAAAATGACACTTCCACACCTAATGCCTTAGACTTATATGTTAGTGAGTGAATCGGTGTCTTATTGTAACAATGGGATCATCCCTCAAGGTATGGGACTATTTCACTCCTTAGGATGAACCTATGGAGTAGGCCAAATTCCTTCTATTCTAGATACACCTAGTTTAAGATCAATGCACAAACCTACACAGATTAGATTGAAATTTATAACTAGAGCTAAACCTAAACTTGTCAAAGGGGAAAGGGAAATAAAAAGTAAGAGGGTTTTTGCAATGTAAAATGTAATGCACTAATAATAGAGCGAGTACCTCACCTACTTAATGACATAATAAAACTAATAGATTGAATGAAAAATCTTCAAACCGAGTGCATTACATAAGTCTTTTGCATGGAGGTAAGGGAACACAATATAAAATTAGGAGGGATGGTAAATGGTCCATATATAATTCTTATATAGACCCATGTATACACATTATGAGAACTATAGAGAATTTTAGTTTTGTATAATGGTGCAAAGGGAGGACAATAATAAGAGGGACAAACATACATAGACAGGGAATAATAACCATAAATGCACACCAAACATAGATCATGAAGAAAATTAAAATTAGTTATTATTAATCTCAAGGTCTAAGACAATATTACAAACTAAAATAGGCAAATATTTATTATACCAGGAGAGGGATCTTGGAGGGAAAATATTTGTAGTGTTACGATGCCTAGAAATATTAATCATTTTATAATGAAAATTAAGGTTTATATAAAATTAGGTAAGGCCCAGTGTAATCAATTTTCCATTAGAGGTGGTAGGTAGGAACTTGAATTCAAAAAATATGTCTAGAGCCCAAGGTTGATTAAGAGAATTAAAGTCTTCAAGATAATTGCTACAAGCCATGCTTATTCAACTTGGGTTTAATAATTTGATCATGGAAGTAAATTTAAGGTCACTCATCGATCTATATGTGTATCTAAGAATGAAGGGTGTATTATTATCCAAAGGAGGTGTCTTATCATGCTTTGAAACTTTGACATCCACCTTTGCATTTAATTTTGTTTATATTCAGCCCCCCTAATGTCCAATTAGGATGAACTATCATCCTTATTAATGGTGGTCACCTATAGTTCCACCTACACTATCTTGTTGATGTGGGACTATGCAAGTATATATTTGGGTTCTTCCATGTCATCTTACATGAGCAGTCAGTTAAATGTATCTTATGTAAAGGGTGTGTACTAAAGGCTACATGGTGAAGCTATAATTTTGTGAAGGCCACTGAGGGAGATCTTCTATAAAAAGGCACAAGGCCCTAAATCTTTATGTGCGTACTCTCTTTTAAAGGTCTTTATAGTTTACACATTTTCTTCATAATGTATATTAGTATACAAAGGATATGGTGTGTATCATAGATTATAGTTTGTATTTACAAGGGCATAAATGTGAAACTCTATGACTTAATGAAAGACTTCATCATTTGAGTGAAAGGAAGTCTTTGAGTAAGGGAACCCAAGAAATTTTAAGATCTTGAGTGTGCTCTTCATGATTTATAATTTCTCCCTATGCACTTTTATCTTTCACTACTTGAAGTTAGGGAGATCCATATACTCTAAATTACACACCATATTAATGTGATTAAGGATATTTTCATGGGGCACACATTGAAAACTCTTTATAGGCACAAATCAACACTTATTTTATGTGTAAACCCATGTTGACTATTGAGTATGAGCATAGATGGGAAACATATATGTACTAACCTATTTTTAGAGAACTCAACACTACACAAGAACACAACCTCTTGTTTGGTCCTTATGATTTTATCACTTATTGGTGGGTGACTTAGAGAGTCAATGACCCCATCTCCTTATAATCCTACTATCTCCACATTTCTATCCCTAATTTCTTTGTATAAAGAATCAATAAGTGTCTAACCCTCTACTAATGTTACTAGACCTAATGCTACTACCACATTTCCTCCACTTATATGTATCTCTGTTGTAGGCCTCATCATTGTGTCCCTACTATATCCATCTCATTCTCCATCACTATTAACCACAACTAGTGGGATCTCTCTTCCTCCTCCATCTCCTCAAGCCTTTCTCATCTATGTATCATATCCTATATCCCCTCCAATATATCCTATCTCTATGTCATGAATCTAATCACCATCATTATAATATATTTGACCTCTATCACCCTATGCTAGGGAAACTCTCATAATCCTTAACTATCAGGCCCTACTCTATGGGCATGCCTTAAATGCAACTTGTAATCTCTACCTCCGTGTCTTTAGTGTTATGTAGGGCTCTATCATCCTCATTAGTATTTGTTGATCCCAACATGAAACATGATCATCTATCATCCTTGCATCTTTGAATCCACCACATTTCTCCTATGATGGAAAGTTATTGACTACAAACGTAACCAAATTTTCACTTCAACCCTAGGATAAATCCTTGCACCCCACTAGGATCTATCCCATACTATTCAAGATAACACATGAGGATATGTAATAGAATACCCTACCTAATACCAAACTACCTCATCACTCTATGGGGCCTATACTTCTTAATGATATACTCATGATAACTAATAATATAACATTATGTCATCATATAATCCATACATATTACATCTTATCTCTAGTGTAGATTAGACTCTCTCTATATAGCCTCTATATAATTTTCTTAGCCCTTATCTCATCAATCAACCTCTTATAAAAATCAACTTTTCCTAAGTATGTCTTTTTTAATCCTGTAATCATATGTCACCTATATGCAAATGGCTCATCCACTATCCTCATCCTTAATTGACATCTTGAATGTTGAGTGAACAACCATATTTTAAATTATTTATTTTTAATGTTTTTATCATTTCAAATCAAATCATGAAGATAATTTTGGATTTCACCGAATATTTCTCATTATCATTCTATCAATTATATTATCTGGCCTAAGAATATTGTTATATATTATATTAAAATAATGATTATATTTATGTGTGTGTGTGTGTGTGTGTGTGTGTGTGTGTGTGTGTGTGTGTGTGTGTGTGTGTGTGTGTGTGTGTGTGTGTGTGTGTGTGTGTGTGTGTGTGTGTGTGTGTGTGTGTGTGTGTGTGTGTGTATTATTTATAAATTTCTTCTTGTTAATTTGGAGTATATTTTCTCATGTCTACTCCCTTTTTAGTATACCATTATTATTGTTGTTGTAGATATGAAGAGTTTTTCAAGTCCTAATCTCATTGTGATTCACCACCACCATCCAAATCAGCTCAAAATATTTCACTTATTTCATGTTTTTTATGGGATTTCCCTTCTTGACCACTTCACCATTGCTTAAGCTCACAATGAAAATAACATCTCTTCCTAGCTTATCTTATTTTCATGTTATGAAGGAACACACCATCTCATTTTCCACTATCATTTCCACTGAAAAATATCATATTATTATTGCTTAATGATTAGTACACAAAAGTGAGATGAAGTAAGAGGTCATGGTTTTCAATTGAGGTATGAATATTGATTTACACTCTTTCATTTTGTAAAACCATGCTCTACTAAAACAAAAAATTGCATTCCTTCTAGTTTGACTTGCACTTTTGGGACAATAGCTAGTTATTTTCATTATAGGGAGCTCCATGGAGGTCATCAATGCTATTTTTAAATATCAACTAGATATTTATAGATGAAATCACTATTATGATCATACTTTTATGAATTTTTCTTTTTTGACCAAAATAAGAATCAATGGATCATGAAAGGAATTGTAATATTCATCATTTTATTGTTTTTAGCCACTGATTTTTTTATTTTAAAATTATCCTAAAGATGAGGAAAAATGTACTATAAAATGTTATTTTCATCCTCCTTTTACCATTAATTTTGAGAAAGGATTTTATCTATAATCCTTTTGATTCTATAATTATTTTCACTAAAATACTATAAACGACAAAACAAGAAGGAAATAATTTATGTGAATACAAAAGGTTGTGTTATTTGCAACTTAAGTGAGGTTTTTAACTAAATGAATATTCTTAATTAAATATGAGTTAAATCATGGCCATCCTTAACAAAATTTAAAAAAAAAATGATAATGGCATATTCCAATTTGTTAAGAAAATATTTTTGAAAAACTACTAGAAATTGGACCGATTATTAAAATCGTTATAAAGGTTTTTAAAAATGAAAAATGTAACAGTAGATTACACATTTTTAACACTTATATAATTATATTTTTGAGGATTTTGTTTATAATCTTTACACATCCAAAAATTACAATGACATAAAATCAAGTCTCATAGGGTTGTTAATAGTCCTAGTATGATTTGTGTATTACAGATTGTATAAAATTTGGATATATTTAGCCAGTCATAGCCACCACTATCTAAAGATAAATACCATGAATTTATGACCATCATAATCAGTTGTGATAAATTTTTTCCTTAGAATATGCATAGAATTATAAACCCTATTTCACAACAAAATTCACAACTTATTTCTTTTACAATATAAATTTATTTAAATAGTAAGGACTAAAGCTACATCACAACACTTATTGTGTACTCATTTATTATTAAGTCAAATTAAGTGTTATTATATAATTTTTAAATTGTTTATGGTTCATGCCTTTCCTTTGAACCTTATTTAATTCTTTCTCTTATACTCTATTCTCCCTACCTCAATATCTCGGTCAAGAACATTATTAATGCTCCTAGATATATCATAAGTGTCATATAAAACCCTAAATCATTTATGTGGTCCCTTTTAGTGAATTTTTAAATGTCCTCAATGTTCTATTTTTTTCTTTTTGATTGGTTGATGTCATTTTTTCCACCACTATAATTAATATATAAATATATAGGCATTGTAGTTCATTTAATAATAAGCATGCTAAGCATTTCCATAGAGAATTCATTGAGCAATTATAGGTACTTTAGAGAGATAAAATAATCATTAGAGTATTTATCATTGTGGCACATAAGTTTATATTAAATAAATATTTGGAAGAAGGACACACTACATATCACTAGTGTTTTGTATGTCACTAGAATTATTTTAATTATGTATTGTTATTTTCATAATTATTTATTATCTTAGTGTCGATAAGTAAATAATGCTTGGAAACCTAGCTAAACCTCAACATAGGTCCCAAAACACTTATTATTTTCCTTAAGTTTCAGATATTATTTCCAATCTAGGGAAAGGAGAATAAATTTATTTTGTATGTCATCAATATTGCAATGCAAAAAACTAAGAGAGGTTATTGGAGATCTAGACTTGACAATTTTAGCAATCAAATAATTTTTTTCAAGTTTTTAACTTGTCAAAACATTCACTTCCTCTCTCGAGAGACAAAATCACACTCATGGGAGCCTTCTCATTTACCACCAATTTTATGGGTGAGGTCCTTATCACTTTTGGATGGACATTTCCACTATTAGGTTTTGAATACTATCACCAAATATCATAATATTCAAGTTCTTCATCTAAATCTTCCATGATCACCTCTCTTTGGTTTTGGAATTATTTAATTATTTTTATATCACTATTTTACACATGATATTTTAAAGCCTAGTTAAAAGTAAGTGGGGTATGTCATAATTTGGTAGGAACCCATTTATCCATATTATATTTTTGAAAACACATACTCTTTTAGACCCCTTCTAGGGTTATATCTTGATTAATATTAGGATAGATATGAATGTGTATAATTTTTCAAGGGTTGATTTCATTACATTTTTTTTGACCTAAAAGTCATAAATTCTTTTTTACTTGATTTGTTTGATCTCAAATCCTACGTTAATTTTATGAAACAGTTTCAAACTCTAGTGTGCTTTTACAATGTTTACATTCCATATCTTATTTCAATTTATGCTACCAAAATTGATTGGATTTAAGAATATAATTATGAAAATCATTAGGCTTAGTTGAGAACTTGATTTTCTTGAAATTTATCTCCTTAATTATGTATCACCCTTGAAAAATAAAATGGAATGTGAAAGTATTTATGGGGTTGATCTAAATATTATACATTTTATTGAAAATAATTGGAGTGGCATGCCTTTTTATTTTAATAAAAAATGGATTTTACATCAAAATACAACACATCCTCCATAAACATTTAACCATGTCTAATCATGAATAAAACAATAAAATTGACCTAATTACTTATTTATAATTCTAGAGAAATAAGTGACAAAGAAGTTTAGAGATTTATTTTTATTTAGTGTGGTTGATCATCATGATGACTTGATGTTTTGATACCAAATATTCAACTCCACACTTTTGGTTACACATTTCAAAATTGTAAAAAATGTGTTTTGATTCAAGGGTCTAGTTTAATTAGACACCATTTAGGGAGAACATCTAGAAAACAACATTGTATGATATAATCCAACAAGTAGTCTAATATAATATTTGAACCCTTATAAACTCATGTGAACAAATAATAAATTATCTTTAGATGATTTTATATATTATCCCTCTCTAAATGATAGTCTAAGTACATTTTATTTTTTGCTTGAGGGTAATTGGGGACATCACCAGGAACCAAATTGATTATGGCACCATACTAAGTGTTGGTCACTCCAACTAACTTTCCCAAAAAATGGCTATTGTATTAACCATTTTGAGAGGACAAAGGGAGGAAAAAATCAAAGGACAAAATGTCCCCTCATTATTTTTAGGATTGATGCTAGTTCAACCCAAAGACTGAGCAGTTCAACCAAGTTTAATATGAGAGCAATAACTAATACCACCATAGATTTAATTGATATGAACATTAATGTTCACTTACTTTCTTGCTTATTATTTATCTATATATTGTTGTCTACTTGATTTAACTAATAAAATAATAAAAAAAATTCTTCATTGCAATTCCTATCACAACTTAAACTAAGACATGACATCATCTAAAAAAAGTCAAATAGAGAGGGTAGGGAATAAAATAGAGGGTGTCTTTGTTATAGATTGGTTTCTTGGTACTATAGAACTGAAAAACATGTCTAACCATATTTATACCACTATGTGTCTAGTCTCAAAATTACACAAACTTATATCCACTCAGTGGGTAAGATTATAAGGACAATCATGAAAGACATTTATCTATTGAATCGATTATAAATATAGCATATCTTACACTCTAAAACTATTACACACGATATATGTAAGAATCCTAAAATAAATCATGAACAAATCCAAAATACTAGTTATGATAATTATGACATGACATGACTAAGGAAATCATCTTCAAACAAGCAATTAATAATCATAGCACCAATTAACCAACTAAATCAAAAGACTAGAGACACTAAATGAATAAAATATAATAAAATCCATGTTCAACATTATAAAAGCATTATGTTACAATCCATACCCATTGGCAAGCAATTAAGGGTGAAGACATGGGAGAAAGGATGGTGTAATATAGGATAAATTTAGTAGTAATTTGATGCCTAAATACCAACTACCCATGGATACATATACAATGTGAAAACACCAAGGAAAGGTACTTGTAATCTTGGCATAGTCAAAATAATGCTTCAAACTTAAAAATCCTAACCTTTGATAAGGGAGATGCATCCCCATTAAATAGGTGATTTATGGAACTCATGGCCTTATCTTCAAGCTCAACCCACTAATGGGAGAGTTAAAAATATTTAATAATAATGGGGTAATGTGGTTGAGATTATGATAGACTTAATATCTTGACCATGATGATTATTTAGAGTTGTTACAATGGTGTGTAGATATGATCATCACCCAACCTAATCATCTCTTTTTGAATAAACTTGATCATATAGTCTAATCTTAGGTCTTGATTATTTTGATAAGAAAGACATCCTATAAATTTGATATGCTCAAATTGATAATAAGGATGCCAACATGTCATTTTTTTAGCCCCATTAGTCTATGCATTGACTAGGTCTATATCTCTAAGACCCAAACTCTTTGTTCCATCAGTACTTATCCATACCAAATTGGCTCAAGGTCCCTTTTCACTAAATCTATGGGCTTCTCTATATTTTCAAGATATTTATTTATATTCTACATATTTTGATAGGTTAGATGACCATCAATTTTAAGGTTATTGTACTCTAATATGTGGTAGGATTCCATCAAGTCGATGACTCAAGTTTGAAGTTTTGATGATGGGAAAAAAACTATTAATTTATTGCTTGGGACCATACTAGCATCATTACGTAGACATGTGGTGACCTATAATTAGTCCTAATCTACCTAGACCCTAAAATTTTTGATATCTTCCACATGTCTCTTCCTCATTCATCAAAATCTTCTAGGGATTTGATGAGTCAGATGCCCCCAAGAGAATGGAAAGTCTGATAGCTTCCACATGCCTCTTCCTAATTTATCAAGCTCTGTTAGGGATCTAATAAGTCTAACACCCCTAAGAGACTGGTAGGTATAATATCTTCTATGTGTATATTCCTCATTCACTAGGATCTCTTGAGGTTCAATATGCTTTCATTTCTTCGTTAGGTAGCCATATGTTCTTCTTAGGATCTTTATCCTTGCTCTCCCTCTATCATCATTATGATCATGTAGATTCTTCTCAACCATCCCAACATTTACTCTATGATTGTTCATTCATCACCATATGGCATATTCTCAAGTTCTTAGGCTCTCTATGTATTTAGGCTAATATTTCCAATAGCCTAGGATTTTAGGTTAATGTTTTCAATCTTATAAACTCCTAAGCACCCAGGAGGGTGCCACATGGAATATTCTTAGGGCCTTAGGGCCATGGGAATTTGCTAATGTCATTCAACTCCCAAGATTCTAGGTTAAAAATGTAATACCTCCAAGATTTTGAGAATTTGTTAATGACTTTAGTTCTCATCAGGTCATGTCATCAAGATCATGCTACATGATGCGATATCAAGGACTAGGGTTATTAAAAAGACATAGTAATTTTTTTTCAAAAAGATTTGAATCTGAAGTTGTGCATCAATGAGATTTAGATGCATGAAATAATTTATAGGGTCCTGAATTTTTTTGAAAACCTATGAGAAAAAAAGAAAAATGACTAAGAATTTTTGGAGAAAACTAAGTCTTTGCTAAGTAAATTTTATGTGATAAGTGGTCAAATAATACAATAATTGAAATTGATTATTCACATAAAATAGAGGTTTAATAATGAACATTCATAGTTTAATGTCTATATAAAATGATTTAAAATAAAGAAGTAATAAAATTTATCTACTTGGGAAAAGAACATCATGATTATCAAAGATTTAATTAAGTCTCATATGAAGCATTTCAAATATTAATCCAATTTTCTAAGAAAAATATAACCATGAGATATATCACAAAAAGTTAGCTCAAAATAAAGAGGGTCCCTATTTTTAGCATGAAAATGAGACATAATATGAAAGGACACAAAAAATGGTTAATTTTGTTAGGATAATATTGTTAATCATGTAGAATCATGAAACTTTTATTAAAGCACTTTGAAGGTTAGGATGAAAACCTTCATACTTGAACACAAGCATAAATTTCAAACAATACCTTAGACAATATCAAAAAGATGGGAGTGTTTAAGTCTACCTCAACCTATGACATACTAGGTTTCAATTTTATTAAAGGCCATTAGTGAATGAAAGTGATAAATTCTTTTATTACTCTTGAATTCACATAAAGTAATTTAGACCTGCTTGGACAACCAAAACTTTTGAGAGGGAAAATATTTGGAAATTTAGCTTGTGGGGGAAATGGTATGGGAATTGATTTGTTACTAGGCAAAATGTATATCCTTGATAGAGATACCTTTAGTCCCTCTTAAGGCCTTACTCCACTACCAACATGGATAAAATTCTTACAGTGGAGGTTGTCTGAATCACCCTTTCAAGGAAAATTTATGATTTTACATTTTTATTCTATTTCCTTCCATAAAATGGATTTTTTTAGTTCTATCCATTAAGGGTTGGGGACCAATCCATGGGTAAAATTATAGACTTAAAAAAATTAGATTACAAAGACAAGCCTAAACTAGTTTAGTGTTTCTTTTTTGCTTAAGATGTTCATCTTGACCATTTTTTCTCACAAGACAAAATGGGTCAACCCCCTCTAGTCAAAATATTATATAGGGGATTTTTATAATGTTATAGGATATGAGGTCAAATTTTCAAAGGCTTCTCTAAGTGAGCATATAAGTGACAAGTGTCACATTTACAAATCTTGTCAAATAGAGACCCAATGAGCATAAGTTGGTCAGAGTTAATGCTCAAGCTTGTCAGAAGATCTAATGGATTGCACTCATTCAGACCTAGAAATCTAATGGTGTGAGATGGGTCAAATAGTTAGATAGCCTAAGAGATTAACATGTGGCATAATCATGTAAGCTGGTAGACTGACATGATCTTAAATATCAATATGGGATTACCAAGTGGAAATAGTAGGGATATGTTGATAATTCAAAGGTGGATTCAAGGGCTCATGCTTGTTTAGACCTAGAAAATCTAATGGAGCAAGCTGAGTCAAAGTGTCAATGAGCTAAATCAGATTTTGATAGTGAATTAAAATGAAGTCAAGCTCAATATTTTTTTATGGAGGTCTAGAATATATTTTCAACCTTATAAAATAAGGTTTTGTAGGGTCTTTCTAATGCAATTGAAGCTTATTGAAATTCCATGGAGCGGTTAATATGATGCAATTAGGTATAAAGAACATATAGGGTCCATATTTTAAGTAGAATTATTTAGTGATTATGTTCACCATTCTAAAATAAGGGTCCATACATTTATAAAACCTTGAATCCTATAGTAATATAATGACTATAAGAAAACCAATAGTCTAAGATTGGTTTTCCACATATAGTGGACCCATGAGTAGAAGAACTAGTTTAAGCATGATCTAGGTGAAACGAGGGTGGAATTCTAATGGGTGATATGAGGTCATACACATAGGACCCAATAGTCTCATCTCTAAGACCAAATACATGAAAAATACCCTTCTCTCCACTTTGGTATGCATAAAAAAAATAGTCATGGGTAGTTTAGCATCAGGACAAATCTTTAACCACTTGATCCTACCATTGTAACCACTAGGGAACATCAAGGGGAGAATAAGACCTTGATCAATAAAATGGTATAAATGAGAATATTTGTAGAGGTATTTGTAACTATGTTTTAATTTTTTGAACTGATTTATTCCCCTTTTGAGCACTAAGGCCCCCTTTCTCTTGCAACCTTTCTTCTATAAGCATAGCTCTTGAGATATTGTAAAGGAGTTCCACACCATATATGGTGAAGCCCTAATAAATTGATGTTATATTTCCCCTTTGAACATTAATATAATTTTTCTAAGTTTAAACAATTGTCTAAGTTTTCAAGTGATGTATGGTGATGAGAAGTGATAACTCTCTATCCTTCCTTCCCTTATCCTTTCATGTCTGAGCAAGAGTTCCTAATATAAAAAGTCATTTAGAGTGTATTCTAGTGTGTAAAGATTTTTTATGGTGTAAAATTATCCTTGGAGTATGTAGTTTACCCTCTAGTTCATCTTCCTTATATTTCTACTCACACCTCACCTCTATATTGAAATTCTCATGTTAAAAACCATTAAGACTTAGAGACTAGTTTGTATACTTTGTTTCATTATGGTAGAAAATATGATGGTCATGTGGAAGATATTCTTGGTGCATCACCTTCTTTATAGTAGGTTTAATATATGCATTATCTAACTATTTCCCCCCATAAATAAGTAGTAGCTTAAGTGACAAACATTGCATGATATGTTTAGGGAGCTAGCCCTTAAACTTAGAGGCTCATTTATGATATAAGTACACCCACATACCTATAAATGTTCCCATGTTTCCTAAATCTAGAAGAAGCATAAAAAACCTCCTTTATGGTGTAATATTTGGTGATAATAGTTCTAGCACACTCGATGAGACCCATTGTCTTCAAAATAACTTGTCAAGGTGAATGTTGTTCTTGAAAAACTCTAGCTATAAATGGATGTGATGTCTAGTAATTAGCAACTCCTCAAAGTAAATCTAGTTTCAAACCATTGTTTGGTTATAAAATTTCACCTATAATTCATGGTACTCACTAGGTCATCCTCTACTAGACCAACTGATCCTATTCATCCACCCATTCAGCCTGAGATCCCTCTTATAATTCAGTATCCATACCCTGATCTACCCTTTGAAGCATGAGTAGATTTTTCTAGAGAGGAAAAAGAGGAAGAGGATAAATAACTAGAAGATATTTAATAAGAATACATGGCTAGACCTTATAGTTTCCCTACCTTCAAAACTGATAATCCCATTCAAATTCATTCATATGATGCCATCCCTTCTAATGCCACTAAAGGTGTGCACACATTTAATGATGAGGGTCATATCACACCTAGTGAGCACATTAGAGATGTCTCTAACTTTTCTAGTTTACACAATATTATCTAAAAAAACATTACCATTAGGATCCTTTCCATGTCCCTTAAATTTTAATTCTCTTTATTGGTATAGGACTCTAGAAGGTGGATACATCACAACATGAGATGATATTGGAGTGTTTTTTACTTCTAAATTTAGAAATGAAAGTGACCATGCCTCTCTCATTCATCAGCTCAACATGATAAAAAGGGGGCCTAATGAAATAATGCATGATTTTAATGAGAGGTTTTAGAAGACTTGTCATAGGTTTTCTCCTCCCATGAGGCCACTTGCTAGCTTTGTATTCCCTACATAATTGATATCCATTGGGACTAAAATCACTATCATGTTTCAATCTATGGGTGGTTCCACCCTCCTTGAAGCATATGAGATTGTTATCAAAGCTGGGAATAGTCTAATCCAAGATATAATATTGTCACTTAAAGTGTCTATGCCTAAATTATATCATGCTTCTATTTATTCTTCAAATGTGGCTCAAAATCCTAATGTCAATACCAAGCCTAAATCTACTCCTAAGAAATAAGATAATGTCATGGATAAAGATGCAAAAATTTAGAGGCTAAGAGCTCAACTTAGGAAAGACAACATATAAAAAGATGCCTATCAGAACCATTAGACTTATTATCAATAGTATGGTTAACAATATGGAAGAGGGAGAGTCCAATGATAGCCTGATCTGAACAAACCTACTAATACATACAACCCTATCTCTACCATTAATGCAAAGGAGATGGTACTAGTTCATATAAATTTGGTGTAGTGAGAATATTGGGAGCAAGACCAATTCATGGATGCCAAAAAAAATGGATAACAATATATGGTCTCTCAATGTGTAGTTACTCCCCTCCTATCAAATGAAGATGAGGTGATGATGCAAGCTAACAGGGATTGGCAAAATCAAGGAGAGATCTTCACCAACTTTCCAATTCAAGACACTTTTGTGATAAATCAAGGACCCTCTATTACAAAAAATATCAGGTCTAAGAAGAGGAATCTAAGGGGTGTCATCATCATGCCTAAAGTATTATCTAATTACATGTCAATAGGACACAGCTACAAGTGTGACCATTCTAAAGGCTTTCACACTTCCAATAAGTCAAAATGTGGTAAAGTCTTCCCTTATCCTTCAAGTTCTAAGTATTTATCTACCTAAAAGAGCCCAAGATAAATTATGAATATCTTATTTAAACATTATAAATTATTTTAATATTACTAAAACATCTATTTCCCTTTGGGATGTTTTACATATGCCTGGTTAGAAGGAACTCCTCCAAAAAGTAGTTATCTGCTATCCATGCTAGTGTCTCACCCATGAATCAAAGTCAAAGTCATGTTATAATTTCAAGTGTCCCTATTAAAATTGTTGAACTGTATAATAGAATTTAAAAACCTCCACCATTATATCTCATTCTCATAGTAGGTGATAAGCTAGTCCATAATTGCATAATAGATAGTAAAGCTTTAACTTTAGTCATACCCAACGTAGTATCTGACAAATTGGGTTTGAATTATGAGAATCATAGTAAAGGAGTTCTATAGATATATTTAAATTATAATAAAACCATATGACTTATAAAAAAATTTAAGGTTTTCCTACATCACTGTCCTAGCTTTCCTATCTTGTAAGACATAGTTGTTGTTGATCTCCTAGCCCACTTTGCAATCTACATGTCAAGGGACTTTATTGCAAATATTGGTGGATATATTTCAGATGATTGGTCCTTCTTGGCCTTTAGGATGAGGTATGGGACCAAGGTGAAAATTATGACATATCCTCTTTCAAGGTTTCATATCAAACCTTACATCGAGATAAGTTATAATTTGAACTATATTATTCATGAAGAAAAGGATTCTATTCCAGATGACGGCACTTCTTCCAAGATTAAGGGCATTATAGATTTATTTATTGATGAATATGGTACTAATACTTATGAAAATTATAATTTTTCTCTCATGGAGGAAATTTATCGAGGGATATATTGTATACATGAAGAAGGAATACAGACACCTCTAATCACTAATGAAGAGGGCGAAGATGATGAACTATGGAAGATGTTTTTTGACATTTAGGAATTAAAGTTGGTACAAGGGATGGTGTTATGTTTGTCTCTACATAAAAATAATAGTATTATGCTTCACATATATTTAATTTTAGTTTCACTTGCAATGTGACTAATTATGAAGATTTGATTCATGGCCTTCAATGGGCAAGGAGAAAAGGGGTCAAGAACCTACAAGTGTATGAAGATAGTGAGTTGGTTGTGCACCAAGTGAGGAAGGTGGTTTCTAAAAAAAACCCTTTACTTAAGTTATATAGGAATTGGGTATGGGATTTTCTTTAATATTTTAATGCATTCAACATACAATCAATCCCAAGAGAGTAAAATAATCATGCTGATAGACTAACTACCATAGAAGATCAATTTGATACTCCAACTATCATGAAAGAGGAGGGAAAATAATATCACATTGAGATCATTATCAGACCTTTTTTATTTTATAATGAGGTGTCTTTTCAAGTTTTTTATAGTGACAAACACATTGTATGCGTCTTGTAAAATGAAGCTGAGCTCTCCTCAAGGAATCACAAGAGATTCTAAGAGCAGTTTGGTGACTAGGTTGTGTAGTTAAAAATAAATAAAGTATATTTAATGAGAATGATTAGAATAAGAAGGAAAAGGTGAGTATTTCTAAAAAAAATTATAATTATGAAAGTCTTGATCTTCAAAGATAGACTCATCAAACTAGGAAAGGTATGTTCTACATTAGAAAAGCAAGCATTCATTGATTTGTGTAGGGAGTTTCATGACATCTTTGATTAGAAATATAAAGACCTAAAAGGATTTGATCCTAGCCTAGGAATACATACTATTGATTTAGAATCTATAGTTAAACTAGTTAGACAAAAATTTAGGCCCATCAATCCCAAGTGTGAACAACTCACGAGGTTAGAGTTCACTAAAATCCTTGAATCTAAAATAACCTTTCCTATCAAACATTCAACATGGATAGCTAATATTGTGATTGTTAGAAATAAGAGTGGGGAGATAAGACTTTGTGTATGCTTTATATATCTTAATAGAGTGTCACTCAAAGATCACTATCCCCTACCCTCAATGGAGTAGATTTTGCAAGTAGTTTCAGGTTCTCAATGTTTCTCTCTTCTTGATGGATATTCAGGTTATAATCAAATCTTTGTGAATGATGATGATCAGTATAAGATATCATTTACCACTAAATGGGTGACTTTTACTTATATAAATATGCCATTTGGTTTGTTAAATGCTAGTGTTACCTTTCAAAGAGCCATCAACATGGCCTTCAAAGGTTTGATTAATGAGATGGTGTTGGTTTATCTAGATGATATAAAAATATTTTCCAAGGATGATAATGAACATATGTAAAATTTAAGACAAGTTTTTAAAATATGTAGGCAATATGAAGTATCTCTTAATCCAAATAAATACATCTTTTTTATCTATGAAGGTAAGCTCTTAGGACACATTGTTTCCAAGAATGGTTTGACTATCGATCCTAAGAGAATAAAGGCTATCCTAGGTTTATCGTTACCCTTACATAAGAAAGGTATTTAAACTTTCTTAGGAAAAATAATTTTTTTAAGAAGATTCATACCTGGTTTTGCATCTTTAGTAAAACCTATCACAATGATGCTCAAGAAGAACCAGGGCTTCTCTTAGACCAAAGGGGGTAAGAATAATTTTGAATCCATAAAGAGAGCAATTAAAGAAGCTCCTACCCTTTTGAATCCATATTTTACTAGATACTTCATGTTGTATTCATTTGCTAACCTTGATACTATCTTAGCCATGCTAATGTAGAATAATAATGAGGGTATCAAGCAGCCAATTACATTCTTTAGTCAAGGTTTAGAATATTATGAAGTTAAATACACCTTTATGGAGAAATAGGTCTTTACTGTTGTAAGAGGACTAAAAAAATTTAGACATATGGTGTCAAATAACAAGATTCAAGTTATGATCTCCCATCCCAACACCAAGGAGTTTATTTTGAGTAGGGATCTTAATGAAAAGAGGGTAGGGTGGATCACTAGGGTAATGGAATATGATGTTTATATCAAAGTGACAAAACTGGTAAGGGGAAAAGGCCTCTTTGAGCATCTAGCTTTAGATCTTCATGAATCAAAAGAGGAAGCTCTATTCAACCATGAGTGTCTCCAACCAACTTGTCTATTACCTCTATAAAATTAGACACGAGACATGATTAGATTTTGCCAAAATGGTGAGTACCTCAATAATATGAATAGATGACAAAGGAGGTATTTTAAATTACAATCTATACCCTTTTATCATGTGTATGGTGTGTTATTTAGGAGAGCTACCAATGGTGTGCTGTTGAGATGCATTGACAATGACCAATATGGAGTGTTTCTTGAGAATTTTCATGATGGGACAATAGGAGGTTGTTTCTCTCCAAGGACCATAGCTACCAAGATCATGAGAGCTAGATATTATTAGCCTAGCCTCTTTAAGGATTTCCATGATTGGGTGAGAAGGTGTGGAAAATGTGTCTTATTTATAGGAAAGTAGAAGCTTTCAGATCTTCCTCTAAAGCCTATCCAAGTAGACCAAACTTTCATGTAATGGTGTCTTGATTTCATTGGCATGATAAACCCCCCATCAAGTGTTGGTCACAAATGGATACTCACAACAACTAACTATTTTACCAAATGGGTTGAGGTAGTAGCATTAAATGAAGCTAATACGAGTGCCAGCTTGGATTTATATGAGAGCATCATAGCAAGGTTTAACATCCCTTCTAATATCATTTTAGATAATTCTTTTGCTTTTATAGGTGATAAAACAATTGATTAGGCAAGTAATAATGGCATATTATTGAGCACTTTATCCAACTATTATCCTCAAGGTAATGGTTTGGATAAATCTACCAAAAATAACCTAATAAAAATCATTAAGAGAACCCTGGAGCATAACCAAAGAGCTTGACACATTAAACTAAAGACAAATTTATCGGCTGATAGGATAACTCTCAAGAGGTCAATATGATATTCTCATTTTATGCTTGTCTATGGAAGGGAAACTAGGCTATTTATATCTCAAGAGCTACTGGCCTTATAATTAGCACACCAACTAGAGTTACTTGAGAACACTCCCATATTATTGAGGTTTCCATAACTAATGGAGTTACAATAGACTAGAGGCAAGACTCATCAAGCCATGGAGCATCACCAAGTACTGATGAGGAGGTCTTTTGACAAGAAGGCAACTCTAAAATCATTTCAAGATGGTGACATAGTCTTGAAATGGGATAAATATAGAGCAAATCTAGGTAGGCATACTAAGTTTGATGCCCTATGGAATGGACTGTATGTCATCACTAAGTGCAAACAAAGTACCTTCTTTTAGTTAACATGGATGAATGGAGAAGAATTGCCTATCCCTATGAATGGGATACACTTAAAACCTTGTCATTAAGAGTTAAAGGTATGCCTTATAAATATTAGGCTAGGTGTGTGATTATTTTCTTGTTTTTTTGTGTTACAATAAGTGATTTTGAAGCACATGTGTTTTTCTTAGTTCCTTACTTTGTGTTTTGTTATTATTGTTTTCTTGTGTTTTTTATATTATTCAAAGTAGTTTATATGTCTAGCCTATATACTTGTGACTCCATATCCCAATGGACAGGATTATGCAAGTGGTCATGGCATAGCAAGCATACCACCCCTAGGAAACCACTAAGAATGTTGATCATTTTTCCCCATAGGCCAAAATGTGTCAACCCCCTATAGTCAAAATCTTGTATAGAGGATTTTCATAATATTATAGGATATGTTATAGTTCATATTGTGTCATTATTTATGACATTATGGTTTATTAATAATCTATCTTTATCCTCATGTCTTTTGGTGTTTAAGGGACCATTTTAGAGTCATTTTATGCAAGTGGTATATTTACATGGTGATCAATGAAGTTAGGGCATGGATAAGGTTGTTAATGGATAAGTAGATGGAGAGTGTTATAGAGACCCTACGTGATGGTAAGAGTGCTTGGAAAGACTTAGGAAGATCCTAGAGTTCATCTAGTTCTTCATTATATTCATCCTGACATTTAGGGTCTAGTGTTAGAAAGTACAAGTGGGTAGTTTGTTGAGGCCAAATCTCACACGTGTGGATGAATCGAAGGAAATTGGCCATATGGGTTTCTTCCCTTTCGTGCCAAGATCATATGATATAAATATTAGGTCCCCACCCAAGCAAATAAAAATTTAAAAAGCTCCAAATTTGGCTCCTCAGTCACTTTTTGCTTGTTTTCCCATACTTAGCCATTTTTAGAAAGGTTCTAATAGAGTTGAGTGATCACTTTCACAAAGAAATATCTCACACATGTGGTAATTTTAAGGGAAAGTAATCACATGGGTTTGTTTATATTTATCCCAAGTTACCATGCACAAAGTTTGAGGTCCTCAACTAAAGCACAAATAGAGTTATACATGTGAAAATTTGGGCTCTTAGGTATTTTTGCTAAGTTTCCCATAGTCATTTGAGCTCAACTGTCACTAGGACATCATGTAGAAGCAGTTATGGACCAACCATCTATAAATTTAAATATATTTTCTTCATAATATCTCAATACCATTGGATTAAATAGGTTTTTACCTTTTAACCTTAAGAACATCTTTTGAAAGTTTGATGCCTCCATGATTTATATGCTTCAAGATCCAAGCATTCAAAGTTGGTTAAAAAGTATTAGACATTCACATGAACATCAATTTTAAGACTTGATAAATAGTCATTGGTTTTCAAAATAAATTAGATCTAACAGCCTCTACTTCATCATATGTAAATGATCCAATGAAGTGCAATGAGGTCAAATTTTCAAAGGCTTCTCTGAGTGAGTGCACAAGTGACAAGTGTCACATTCATGAAGATTGTCAAATAGAGACCTAATGAGTGTAAGTTGGCTAGAGTTAATTCTCAAGCTTGTTATAAGATCTAATGGCTCATACTCATTCAAAACTAGAAATCTAATGGGTTTGATATGGGTTAAATAGTCATATAGCCCAAGATATTAACATGTGGCATAAGTTGAAAGATTGATAAGATCCTAAAGATCAATATGGGATTTCCAAGTGGTACTAGTGGGGATAGGTTAACAATTCAAAGGTAAATATAAGGGCTTGTGTTCATTAAAACTTAGAAAATCCAATAATGTGAGCTAAATCAAAGTGTTAATGAGCCAAATTTTGATAACCAATTAGAGCAAAGGTGAGCTTAGGATTTTTGATAAAGGTCAAGAAATTATTTTCAACCTTATACAATAAGGTTTTGTAGGGTATTTCCAATGCCATTAAATCTCATTCAAATTCCATGGAGTAGTCAATATGATGCTGTTAGGTACAAAAAACATTCATGGTCCATATTTTAAGTAGCATTATCTAGTGACTATGTTCACCATTCTAAAATAAACAATCATGGCATGAAATGTCCCCTCATTAATTTTAGGATTGGTATTAATTAAACCCAAATATTGAGTAGTTTAACCAAGTTTACTTTGATACTAGTAATTTATACCACTAGAGGTTCAATTTAATTTGAGATATGAGCAGTTTTGGGTGATCTCCTGCCCTAGTTTAGTTTGTGATAGGAATTGCAGTGAAGTAGAATCTAGTTTTTTATCAGTTTAATCAAGTCAAATATAGGATATAGATAAATAATGAGAAATAAATTAAATGAAAATTCATGTTCATTTAATTTATTTCTCATTATTTATCTATATCCTATATTCTACTTGATTAAACTGATAAAAAACTAGATTCTACTTCACTGTAATTCCTATCACAACCTAAACTAGGGCAGGAGATCACCCAAAAAAGTAAAAATGAGAGAGAGGGTAGGGTAGAAAAGAGAGGGTGTATTTGTTATAAATGAGATTCTTGATACTTTAGAACTAGAAAACATGCCTGACCATAGTTATACCATGATGTGCCTAGTCGAACAATTACACAAACTTATATCCACTCAATGAGAAAGCTTCTAAGGGCAATCATGAAATTCATTGATCTATTAAATCAATTTTAAATATAACCTAGCTTGCACTCTGTAACTATTCCAAATAATGAATGTAATAAGTCTAAAATAAATCATGAAAAAATCCAAAAGAATAATTATGATAGCTATGCCATAACATAACTAAGGTAATGCTTTGCAAATAAGCACATTAATAATCCTAACACTAATTAGCTAGCTAAATAAAAATATCAGAGACACTAAATGAATAAAATTTAATAAAATTTATATTAAGAATTCTAAAAACATTATGTTATAATTAATACCCCTGACAATAAATTAAGGCCAAAGGCATAGGAGAAAGGCTGGTGTAATTTAGGACAATTTCAGTAGTAATTTGATGCCTAAATACCAACCACCTATGGATGTACAGTCAAGGTGAAAAAATGGAGTGTAGGTATAATCCTATCATAATAATAATAGTAATTTTGACCCCAAAATTCTTAACCTTTGACAATGGAGATGCAACCCCCTTTACATAGGCTATTTGGGGAACTCATAGCCTTGTCTTCCAACTCAATCTACTAACATGGCAATTACAAATATTCAATGATGATTGGGGGATGTGGTTGATATTATGATAGACTTACCAGCTTGACCATGATGATCACTCAGAGTTGTTACAATAACATGTAGATATGATCATCACTCGACCTACTCATCTCCTTTTGAATCAAACTAAGCTCACAGTCCAATCCCAAGCCTTGGTTATTTTCATGAGCAAGAAAACCTATGAATTTGATATGATCAAATTTATAACAAGGATGCTATCATGTCATTTTTTTGGCCCCATCAAGAAACACATTAGCTAGGAATATATCTCTAGGCCTTAGGCTCTTTGCTTTACCAACATTTATCCACATCATATCGGCTTAGGGCCCCCTTTCACTAAATATGCATGCTTTTCTATGTTATTAGGATATTTATTTATATTCTACATATTTTTTTAGGATAATGATCTTTAATTTTAATTTTTTTTATGCTTTATTATGTGGCAATATTTCATCAAGTCGACAACTCAAGTTTTATGTTTTGATGATGGGCAAATAACCATCAATTTACTTCTTGGGAACTTGCTAACATCATTAGGTAGACATGTGAAAACCTCTAATTGGTCCTGATCCACCTAAGCCTTGATTATTCTAATAGCTTCCACATGTCTTTTCTTCATTCATTGGGCTCTCCCAAGGCTTTGATAAGTCTAACACCTTTGGGAGACTTGAATGTCTAACAACAACCATGTCTCCTCCTTAGTTGTTATGATCTCTTAAGGTTCTAAAAATTATGAAACCACTAAGGGAATAAAAGGTTTGACAACTTACATATGTCTCTTCCTCATTAGTCAAACTCTCTTGAGGCTTAATATGATTTCATTTTTCCACCTAATGGTCATCTATTCTTCCCAAGATCTTTCTCCTCACTCTACCTTTGTCATCACCATGACTACATGGCTTCTTCTTGGCCATCTTAAGATTTAATATATGATTACTTTGTCATCACCATATGACATCTTCTCAGGTTCTTAAGCTCTCCATGTATTTTGGGTAATACTACCAATGCACTAGGCTTTTAGGTTAATGTTGCCAATCCTCTGGGCTTCCAAACTAGGTACCACATGGGATCTTCTCGGGGCCCTAGGGCCATGGGCCTTTGCCAATGTCATGAAACTCCTAAGATTCTAGGTTAATACTAAATACCCTAAGATTATAAGGTTATGAGGTTCTAGGGTTCTAAGCCTTTGTTAAAGCCTCTATTTCTCCATCAAATCAGGTCACTAGGATCATGCCACATGGCATAATCTTGGAGACTAGGGGATTTAAAAGACTTAGTCATTTTTTCAAAAATAGTTAGATTTGAATCCATGTGTTTATGATATTTAGATGTATGGAATAATTTTTAAGGACCCAATATTTTTTGAAAACCTACAAAAAAAAAATGACTAAGTTTTTTGAGAAAACCAAGTCTTTACTAAGTGAGTTTTATGTGAGAAGTGGTTAAATAATATAGGAATTAAAACTGATCATTCAAATAAAATAGAGGTTTAAACCTAGACATTAATAGGTTACTTTCTATATCAAAATGTTTTAAAATAAAGGAGTAATAGAATTTATCCTCTTAGGCAAATAACATCATGATTATCAAAGATTTGGCTAAGTCTCATATGAAGCGTTATAAATATCAAGCCAAATTTTTATGAAAAACATAATCATGATATATATTTCCAAAATTTAGCTCAAAATAAAGAGAGTCCATATTTTTAGCCTAAAAATGGGGTGTGTTATACAAGCACACAACACTAAGGATAGGAATTTAAATACTTAACTATTTTATCACAACATGCCCATGAATTTTGACTTTTTTATTATGACACTCCATAAATAAGGTGTCCATCAAGTGTGTGGGACATATTATCCCAAAGAGTTATTTAAATCTAGGCCTTTCATTATCTAAATCCCACATTTACCACTACATAAACACCTTAAGGAAAATATATAAGATATATTTATTTAAAATATATATTTGAAATTTTATTATACACTATGCAGACCAATACAAAATTTTATAAGGTAAGGACCTGAAAATATGGGAAGTTGGAGTTTAAATTCACTTTACTTAGAGGGGACTAAAGCATTAGATAAGATGAGTATAATAGGGGGATTCTAAAATAATTTAGTCTAAGCTAGATGATGCACAATGAGATGGGGATTTTTGAAAACAAGTTGATGCAAGTTAGAGGATCCATAATAGAGGGGGCATTTCACTTAAAATAAATCAAACAAAGGGAACTTAATGACTAATTTAAACCCAAACATACAATACAATAAAAACATGTTAAATCAATATATTTCAACATTCAATAATACCATAAAACCATTCTTAGGTGTCTGTATAATGTCACACTTTGATGTGTATGTGTGTACATATCAAAGTAAAATAAAACAAGTGTACCTAAAAGGTTTGAATAAAATGTTATAGCTAAAACCTTAAGAGTTATCAAAGTTTATAACATATATGATAATGGTATAAAATTCAAAATGATGAGAGAGATTAATTTATCATAGAGTCCAACTATTACAACCTTTAAAACAAAGAAACTTTGTCTTCTTGTAATAATTTTGCATGACAATCTAGACTGCCACTATGAATTTTTATGTTGGAATATTAAGTCCTAAAATACCTACAAATATAAAATAAAATATTTATAGGTAGATAAATGTCTATATAAATTAATAAACAATAAAATATTGAACTCACCAAGTAAAAATAAAAATTAGGAATGAATAAACATGGTGGTATGTGAACTATGTAATGAATTTGCTTATATGATTTGTAATAATAGAATAATATATCACTGAATTAAGAACATAATAAGTATATCCAAATTTTTTTTTGGTGAAATAGATGAATAATTGAATATTATGACTAAGCCACTTCGAGAGAGTAACCTCCACAATAATGTAATAATAACATAATCCATAATATGATGATAAAAGACTAACTAATACCTCCTATTTATACTCTACTTAGCCATGATTATTCCATAGGACAACCATATTAAGAACATGGAGAAATACAATAAGATAATATGAAGGTATGTACACCACAAGTCAACCACACATATCCCTAGAGCACTAGAGGTTAAGGGCATAACATGCCCCTCCCCTTCAGGACAATAATGTCCTCAACATTAAATAAAACTAAGATGTTAATATATGAACAATTCATTCTCCCATTTTTCATCTTTAGATTGAAAAGTATTTCATTTGATCAAATACTCCTTAATCATTCTGGTCTGTAGTTACTTAGTGTGTATGTGAAGGATCTCTTTAGGATCTAGAATGATTCAGGTAACTTAGTTTGAGTGGAAACTCTATGCCTAATTACCTTATTTAGGTAAGATACATGGAATATAGGATGTGTGCAAGTGGGCTGGGGTAATTATAGCTTGTGGATGACACTACCAATGTTTTACAAGATCTAATAAGGGTCATAATACTTAGGGGATAACTTGTTTTCCTTTTTCTATTGCTTTAGAGACATATAATTATATGGATTAAAACATATAAATACCCAATCACCTATATCAAAATTCTACTCACTACTATGTTGATCTACTTGCTATTTCATTATAATATGTGTCATTATTAAATTCTCTTGTAAACTAACTATTACCTTCTATTGATGGTGAATGTGTTCCTTAATAGCTTTAAACTTGGGATGCACCATCAAGGATGAAGTGATGAATGGGGGGTGATAGACATAAAATACCACAAAGGGAGACATTTTTGAATAAGTGTGAAAATAAGTGTTATACCACTATTCGACAAGTGGTAGCCAGTGAACCCATCTGTCTTGTTTGTCAGAAATAAAATAATGAATATACCCTTCTAGACATTTATTGACAACCTCTATTTTTCCATCAAATGAAAGATGAAAGGATGATATATGATCCAAATTCATGCCTAAAAATGAAAATAATTTAACCAAAAAATTACTATTAAATATGGGATATCAATCACTTACAATGAGCTTTAGAGCACCATACAATTTCTAAACTATATTGAGAAAATTAAAAGTTGTATTGGTAAAAAATGGTTGTGATAAGGAACAAAAATATGAATACTTAGTGAGTCAATCCAAAACTACCATGATAACATTTTTACCCTCAAACCACAATAATCAGTAATGAAATCCATGAAAACCTCCTCCCAATGTTGGCTAGGGATGGGTAAAGGCTATAAAAGACATGGGGTCTTAATGGTTTCAAATTTATTATATTGGCATACCATGTATTCAACCACATATTTTTGGACATCCTCATTGATTCCTTCCTAAATTAAATCTTTCTTGATTCTATTATACATTTTCAAAAATCTTGAGTGACCTCCCAATGGAGATCAATGAAGTTCCTTAAGGATTTTATGTGGAGGAGAGAATGCTTCATAGGTATAATCTATATTAATACCATATTGCATTTACCTTCCATTTAAAATTTTTAGATCCCATAGAAACCTACTAAATTTTTGTAATCCAATCATGGGTAGCACTATAATTCTCCTATTCTGATCTTTCTTCCTCTAGCTAATCTACCTACCAAATAGTCATTGTACATAATAATACCTCAATTGATTCATCCCTCTAGAATAGTGTATCTACCATCACATTTTATTTTTATTTAATAGATACTATTTTAAAATCATATCCCAAAATTTTATTCACCCATTTTTATTTTTATTCAAAAGACAATCATTGTTCCAAAAAATATTTACGACTATTATGACTAGTCTTTACCTAAAAGTGATGACTCATCAGACAAGGTCTCCATTACTTGACTGCATGTAAAATATCCATCACCTATTTTTCATAGATTGTATTTATCCAATTTTTTCCCTTTATTTTGTGACTCTAAAATTCAAGTGGTTTGACTTATTGCATGAGTATAACCCACATGTGATATCCTGATGCATCACATTCCACAACAAAAGCTTTACAAAAAACAAGAGTAGCCAAAATTGGAGTTATGCACATGGATATTTCAAACTATTCAAACACCTTGGTTGGTGAATCAGTCCATTGGAAGGAGTCATTAATAAATAAAGAGGTGACTAGGGATGCAATTCTACCATAATTTTTAACAAACCTGTGATATTAACTAGTTAACCCCGTAAATCCTTAGAGGTTCTTAAAGCTCTAGGGAACCTAGTACTCCATCATCACTTTTTTTTAAGAATCAAATTTCAATCCTTCATGTGAAAAAATATAACCCAATTACTCCACCTCTTGGACACCAAAAGTACATTTGGATGTTTTGGCATAAAGCTGATGTTATTCTAGAATTGAAAGTACCTGTTTGACATTATTAAAATGGTATTCCTAATTTTTTATAAATGAGGATATCATAAAAAACATCAATAAAAAATTTCTCAAAAATGGCCTAAAAATAATATTCATCAAACTCTAAAATGTAGGTGGTGCATTTGTGAGGCTAAATGGCATGACCATAAATTCATAATGGCTTTCATGGGTTACAAAAGTAGTTTTAGATATGTCCTCATTGTGGATTCAAATTTGATGATACCTAAAGTGAAGGTATAAATTGGTAAAATAAACAACACCATTCAATTCATCTATTAAATCACCAATTAATAGAATAAGAAATTTATCTTTGATAGTGTACTTATTGAGTTATTTGTAGTCTGGGTACATCCTCCAAGTGTGATCCTTTTTCCACACCATGACCATAAGGGAGGAACATTCACTTTGAATATGTTGGATGATTCCTACCTTGAACATCTCCTATACCATATTTTCAAATTCACTCTTATGGGTATAGGGATACCTATAGGATTTGATGTTGGGTTGTGTACTTCCTAAAATGATCTTGATGACATAATCATATAAACATATTTGAAGAAGTCCTTTTAGCATGTCACCAAAAATAATAGAATTTGCATCTAGCAACATTTAAAAATTAGGATATGTAAAATACTTGTTTGGTTGAACCTCTATGGAAAATAATCATGCCACAAATACCTTAGTACCCTTTTTGATAATCTTCCTCATCTAATGGTAACTAACTAGTTTTGGATATTTGGCTTATAATCCATGTAGTTCAAAATTAATACATTTTTAATGTAACATCATGAATAGTTCTTGAAAATTCATCTCAATAGTGCTTAAAGTGGTGAGCTATTGTACCTCCAAAATAATGTCAAATCCTCCCATGGGAATATCAAACATAGGGGAATTTTACAAGTTGTCTTCCATAACAAGATTAATACTATGGTAGTTTCTAAAATAGTTGAATGTACCACCATCTATAATCATGACATAAAATTTTGGATCTAGGTAAATTAAATAGTTTAAATGAATAGCCAACTTACTATTAATTAAGTTATGTGTACTCATAGATTCAGCTAAAATAGTTTTCTTCTATTTCTTTAGGAAACACACCACCTTAAGAGTTTGAGGAGTAATAATTCCTAAAAGTGCATGATAGAAAATAATAGGTTAAGAATCTTTAGATTCATCCTTGGGTTCTTCTAAACTTTCCCCTAAAACTTCATCATCTTCTTCCTCCTCATTTTCACCTTTGATGTAAAACAACTTCTTCTTAGCATATCGACATCTTTTGATCCATTTGCTATCATAACCAAAACATAAACCTTTTAAACACTTTTATTCAATTTATTGAGGGTTCAATTTGGTAGGTTATATAAATGGTGGTGCTATAAAGGTGCATTGATGGACATTAGTGAAAGGTATTCATCTGATCAAAAAAAATTTATTAACCATATGTGACCTTGGCATGGCTTCAGAAACATTAAAAATAGCTACCAATTGGATGCTATCTTTGAGGCCACCCAAAAATATTCAGTTAGATTTTCCTTAGTGACGTCTATCACACTTAAAAAGAGATTCTTAAATTGGTGAATGTAATCCTTTAAAGTCCTAGTTTGGTGTAACTTGGATAGCTAATTTAAGTAGTTTCTAGATACATTATTGTGATAATGGAGTTAAAACTCATTAGAAAATATCAACCATGAAAATGGAACACCCTTATTTTTATTTTGATCACACAACCAATGATACTAAATGAATTACTCAGGTTCCAATTATAAAGAGTCCATAACCACCTTTTGTGAGCATGGAGTCTGATGTAGATTAAATAAATTTTCAATTTGAGTGATCTATGTGAGTGGATCATTACCATAAATCTTGTGAAAGTCCACTTTTTGTGACATCAACTTCAAACCAAGATTAACATTGTGATTATTTGGAGTAAGAGAACCAAATTAGAGTGATGGAGGGATTTTTTACAATGAATGAGATATAAAGTTGGCCAAATACCTATTTATTTGTTGTAATTTATCCCAAAATAAATTTAGGTCCCTTTTTATCCCCATGATGTCCCCTTTAATTTCATCAAGATAATATTTCTGCACCATGCCTTGTAACTCTTAACTTAAGTTATTAAACCACCTCTGAAATACATGGGTCAAAAGTTCTAGAATCCATGTCATTCCTGAGAGGAGTTTATTTCCCTTTCCTATATTTTTGAGTGTTAGGAAAAACCATACACAAAACCTAGGATGGTTTCAAAATTGAAAAAAGTGTTGTGATAGATGAGACCATTGTGATCACCTCCTCAAGATGAATCCAATAACTTCTAATGTGCACCAAGGTGAAAAGTTTCAGCCTAAAAAAGTGTAATGATGAAATACACCATTGCAATCATCTCATAAAAATGAATCTAATGACTGATAATTTGCACAAGGTTAAAATTTTTCTTTTTTTTTGGTCAATAAATCGATGAAGAAAACTACAGTGATGAAAAAATTCAATTCTTCCCAAATCAAAGTTATGATTTTTTGATCTTAAGGTGCTTAAGACAACATATCTAAAAAATTACATCACAAAACTTACCTAAATTGAATTTTTAATACCATTTATAATGAAATTACTTATATAATTCACATTAATAGAATAATATATCACATAATTAAGGGGAAAAAAAAAAGCAAAACCACAACAATTGGTCAAAAATTAGAATACTTGAATATTATGACTAAGCTAATTTGAGGGGGAAACCTCCACAACAATGAAATAAGAATATAATTCATAATATGATGAGAAAATCATAACCACTACCTCCTATTTATACCTTACTTATCTATGGTTATTCCATAGGCTGACCATAGTAAGAACATCAATAAATGCAATAAGATAATATGAAAATATGTAAGACACATGTTAGCCACACATATCCTTAGAGGCACTATAGATTAAGGGCATAAAAAATTATACCATTGACTCTATAGAATATGAATTGTCTCTATTGAATTCTTCTAAATAAGATTAAGTAGATGTAGTGTGTCATGTTGACCACCTATAGGATATTTAAGCCTAAATTTTAGATGTGGGGTATATAAGGTTAAGAAATATAAAAATAATTATAATACAAGGGTGATAAATAAATATAGAAAAATTAGATAAATAGAATTTTCACTTTATACAACTAAGATTGCTAAAAATAGTAAAGTATAACTATTGAAAGATATTGTAATAAATAAGGAATAATGATACTTTGCTAGTTTACTATTTGCATGTAGATTTAGATTAAAAATAGGTATAATGAATGTGAGGTTAGTGTTATGGATCAGTTGTCATATTATTGAAATTGTAATAGTGTGGCCATGAACACTATCATCATATCTAGACACTACTATCGATGTTACTATTTGAATCTGATGCAAATGTCTACTATAAAATAATGAATGGATATTGATGCGTTAAACTTCATTATTATATGTGTAAAAATTATTTATGAATTATATATCACCTAAATATTATACACATGGGAAATAAATATCATGGATGTACCTTCAACTTATAGACCTTTCTTGCTACTAAAAGGCTCACACATACTATCTATCTATGCTTAATTACTTATCTCTTAGTTTCACCATTGTCATTTTGATGACCTAGGTCTTCTATCATCCCTATAACTCTATAAGCATCTCTTAGTTTCAGAAAGAAGGAGAAGGATACTCATTTAGATTCAATGAAGAAGGATCAAAATTTCAAAGCTCCATTCATCAAGAAGAAGGATCAGAGTTTCAAAGTTCCATTCATCAAGAAGAAGGTTCAGTCATGTTAATGGCAGAAGAAACAACCTAAAGATTTTATGTTGGTGAAAATAGCTTTGCATGTAAGAAATAAAGATCAGCCATGGTTCATTGATAGCGGATGTTCGAGGTATATGATAAGAAATAAGAGTAAAGAAGATCAATGGTGGCATAGTGAAATTCAAAGATAAAACCACTGTCAAGATAGCCAAAAAAGGTATTTTAAGTTTGGATATTAGTAGAAACAAAGATAAGAATGTTTTTTAAGCATAATCTATTGAGTGTAAGTCAAGTATGTGATCAAGGATACACCTTAAAGTTTCATGCAAAAGTTTGTGAGATTAGAAGGAAATATTCAAATGAGTTGATTACAGATTCTCAAAAGATAGGATATGATTTATCAGATATCTTCTCAAAGGCATGATCAAAGGACACATTCAAAGATCTGCAATAGGAGCTAGGAGTAATTTCTATTACTTCTTGCCATTGATGTTTAGCATCAATTAAGGGGGAGCTAAGTGTTAGCTCTAGGTAGGCCCTTTGCCATTGATGCCAAAGGGGGAGAATAATAGGTACAGGTACAAGTACAAAAAATAGGTATAGGGAACAAGTACAAGTTGCTACAGTAAGAGGGAGTTACTATATGTTTTTAGATGACAGTATGTGCAGGTGACAGGATGTGGCAGTTTCAGGATTGAGGTTGCCATCAATGACAAAGGGGGAGATTGTTGGAAATATTGTCATTGATGTCAAAGGTCTAGCATTATTGGTGATAAAGTCCCCATTACATTTAATGTTGTTTGTAATAGATTTATCTTGGCTAATGTGAGTTAATATTTATTTAATATTAGTGAATATATTTTTGGTTACATATGAGATAAAATAAGGTCCCATGGAGAAGTCAAAGAGACACAGGGTAAAGACAAAAGAAGGATGGGATGAATTTTCCCATGAAGAGTCATCTTGGGGAATTACAAGATTCACCAAGTGAAGACAAAAGAGGAAGGGCACAATTTCTCATGAAGGGACACTTTAAGGAATATGAAAAGTCACCAAGATGAGGACAAAAGAGGGAAGGACGTTTTTGATCATGAAGGGTCACCACGTGACTTTTAAAAGGCTTGAATATGAAGGGTCATACAAGTTTGGTGCCATTTTCCATGAGGATTGAAGGGTCATAAAGGGGGAAGGCCAAAGGTCATTTGGAAAACTATAAATAAAGGCTTGAGAAGCCATTTGTAATATGGAAGAGAGAGGTTGATTTGATATTGTAATATCTAGCTTAGAAGATCAATTGTGAGAGATGAATATGATTTGTATTTGTTATATCTAGCTTAGAAGAGCAAAGGTGAGAGAGAGGAAAGAGATGTTGTATTGATTTATCATTTGTTGAGATATCAACATTGAGAGATAGGTGTGTGGTATACACAAAGGGGTTGGTGCTCCTTCGGGTTGGTGCTCACAAATTGTTGATGGGTTGGTGCTCGGCAAAGGGGTTGGTGCTCCTGTGGGTTGGTTCTCATGAATTGTTGTTGGGTTAGTGCTTGACAAAGGGGTTGGTGCTCATGAATTGTTGTTAGGTTGGTGCTTGGCAAAGGGGTTGGTGTTCCTATGGGTTGGTGCTCATGAATAGTAGCTGGGTAAGTGCTTAGCAAAGGGGTGTGGTGCTCCTGTGGGTTGGTGCTCATGAATAGTTGCTAGGTTGGTGCTCATTCATATAATTGAGATTGTTCTCTGTGGTTTTTCTCACATTAGGTTTCCATGTTATATTTGGTGTCTCTCTCTATCTTGTGTGGTGTTTATTGTTTGAGTTTTATTGCATATATTAATTGTTTGTCTATGTGGAATTTGATTAAGGTAAATTTTTATAAGGTATATGATATATTGATCCACCCCCCCTCTTAGTATATCCTATGCTTAACAATTGGTATCAGAGCAGGTTCCTTCAAAAAGGGTTTAACAGCTTGAAGGTAGATCAAAGAAAAGCATAAGATGGCCAAGCAACAAAGAAGGAGAATCAAGAGTTGAAATTTCTCATTAAGGCTCTTAAGGAAAAGGTTTGTATCTTGGATTCTAAGTTGGCTATAGAAGTAAAAGAAAATAAAATATTTATTTAGGATCTTAAGAATCAGTTAGAGGTTGCAAATTCAATTTTAACATCAAAAGAAGAAGAGTGTAATCAGTTGAAGGATGAGTTAGGTTCTTTAAAGGATAATCATGAGAATCTTATAATCAAGGTTGAGAAAGATCATGAAATATTAGTCCAAGGAAAGAAGGATGTAGGTTTTGAAGGAAAATCAAAGAAGCTAATCAAGCATCCTAATGCTTTTAAGTTTTCAAATTCTTTTCATGGCCATTTTTTTATTTATCATCATGTTGGTCATAGGGCAAGAGATTTTATGAGGAGAAGCAATCAGTCAAAGGGAGATCTCAGTCACATTTAATAAAAAGGTATGAGAAATATCGTTTGCTTTTGTTGTCATGAGGTTGGACATATTGCTAAATTATGTCAAAATAAAGTAAAGAGATATTCAAGGTATGTCAAAAGATATAGAGCCCCTAGAAAATATAAGAAAAGACAAATTAAAGTTTGGAGACCTAAAATAGTAAAGGTTGATCAGGTTGAGTTTAAGAGTGAAAATGAATTACTTGCTATAGTAGATAAAGAATTAGATATGAAAGATTATGTAGAATCTCTTGTTACATTTGAGCATGAGCTTTGTCAAGATAAGATAGTTGCAAAAGTTGAGAAGATGAAAAACATCATAAATGATAAGGTTATTAAGTCAAAAAGGCTAGACATGCTTAAATGGATTCTAAAAGAAAAACACAAGAAGATCAAGGAAGAAATAGAGGAGATGTGGAAATCTCTTGAGATTTGTTTATAGGACCCTTTTGTGTGGGGTGTCTCTTTTAGGCTTCAAGGAGACACTTTTAAGAAAAAATGAAGCATGGTGGATGCTTTTGGGTCTTGGCTATGTTGCATGACAAGAAGAAATTAGAATATTGAAAAAGAGTTAATAGTTTTAGAAAGAAGGAGAAGGATACTCATGCAGATTCAATGAAGAAGGATCACAATTTCAAATCTCTATTCATCAAGAAGAAGGATCAGAGTTTCAAAGTTCCATTCATCAGGAAGAAGATTCAGTCATGTTCATGGTAGAAGAAACAACCTAAAGATTTTATGTTGGTGTAAATATCTTTGCATGTAAGAAATAAAGATCAGCTATGGTTCATTGATAGCATATGATAGGAGATAAGAGTAAAGAATATCAATGGTGGCATAGTGAAATTCGAAGATAAAACCACTACTAGGATAGCCAGAAAAGGTATTTTAAGTTTGGATATTAGTAGAACTAAGGCTAAGAATGTTTTGTAAGCATAATCTATTGAGTGTAAGTCAAATATGTGATCAAGGATACACCTTAAAGTTTCATGCAAAAGGTTGTGAGATTAGAAGGAAATATTCAAATGAGTTGATTATAGATTCTCAAAAGACAGGAAATGATTTATCAAATATCTTCTCAAAGGCATGATCAAAGGACACATTCAAATATCTGCGAGAGGAGTTGGGAGTAATTTATATTACTTCATACCATTGATGTTTAACATCAATTAAGGGGGAGCTAAGTGTTAGCTCCAAGTAGGCCCTTTGCCATTGATGTCAAAGGGGGAGAATAATAGGTACAGGTGTAGAAAATAGGTACAAGGAATACGTATAGGTCACTAAAGTAAGGGGGAGTTACTGTATGTTTTCAGATGATAGTATGTCCAAGTGATAGGATGTGGCAGTTTTAGGATTGAGGTTGCCATCAATGAAAAAGGGGGAGATTGTTGGAAATATTGTCATTGATGTCAAAGGTCTAGCATTATTGGTGATAAAGTCCCCATTGCATTTAATGTTGTTTGTAATAGATTTATCTTGGCTAATGTGAGTTAATATTTATTTAATATTAATGAATATATTTTTGGTTGCATATGAGACAAAAGAAGGGCCCATGGAGAAGTCAAAGAGCCACAGGGTAAAGACAAAAGAAGGATGGGACACATTTTCCCATGAAGAGTCATCTTGGGGAATTCTAAGAGTCACCAAGTGAAGACAAAAGAGGAAGGGCATAATTTATCATGAAGGGACACTTTAAGGAATATGAAAAGTCACCAAGATGAGGACAAAAGAGGGAAGGATGTTTTTGATCATGAAGGATCACCACATGACTTTTCAAAGGCTTGAATATGAAGGGTCATACAAGTTTGGTGCCATTTTCCATGAAGATTGAAGGGTCACAAAGGGGGGAGGCCAAAGGTCATTTGGAAAGCTATAAATAAAGGCTTTAGAAGCCATTTGTAATATGGAAGAGAGAGGTTGATTCGATATTGTAATATCTAGCTTAGAAGAGAAAAGGTGAGAGATGAATATGATTTGTATTTGTTATATCTAGCTTAGAAGAGCAAAGGTGAGAGAGAGGAAAGACATGTTGTATTGATCTATCATTTGTTGAGATAGCAACATTGAGAGATAGGTGTGTGGTATACACAAAGGGGTTGGTGCTCCTGTGGGTTGGTGCTCATGAATTGTTTTTGGTTTGGTGCTTGACAAAGGGGTTGGTGCTCTTATGGGTTGGTGCTCACGAATAGTAGTTGGGTTGGTGCTCATGAATAGTTGTTGGGTTGGTGCTCAGCAAAGGGGTTGGTGCTCCTACAAGCTTTGCTTGTGAATATTGTTTGGGTTGGTGCTCATTCATATACTTGATATTGTTCTTCGTGGTTTTTCCCACATTGGGTTTCCAAGTTATATCTGGTGTCTCTCTCTATCTTGTGTGGTGTTTATTGTTTGAATTTTATTGCATATCTTAAATGTTTGATTAAGTGGAATTTGATTAAGGGAAAGTGTTATAAGGTATATGATATACTAATTCACCCCCCCTCTTAGTATATCTCATGCTTAATAGTGTTTATATATGGGATACAAATTTTTGTTCTTCATTGATTGATAAAACCCTAACTCTTCACCCTTATTCATCCTTGGAATGAGATTTTCAAAAAATGGGTTAGTGGGCTCACATTATCGATCTTCCCAAAAGACCCCTCTATCGATGGTCACTACCTACATATCCAATACTCCAAGGAGGAACTCATCCTTATGTTGTTCTCCCCTATATGTGGTAAAGTGTGTATACAAGCGTGAAATATATTATATGAAGATGCATGCATTGATATAGTTTGTAATTTGAAAAATATCACTCATTGGCTTATTTTTGAATGTTTCAAACATGTAATATGATTGATCCTATGCTTGATATTAAAATAGGGATAGATAGGGAAGAACAATGTGCTTGTGAAATTAATTGATTTAGATTTGGTAGGTGTTTAATTGGTATTTTCTAGATGAGAAAAAAGAAGGATTAAGCTTGTATTTATACCACACATTTTTAAAATATCTCATGGTGGGGTTTAATAAGACAATTAGGTTGACCCATGGGTTTTAATAAATTTAAAATTTATATTATTTTTGGCTACTATACACTAGATAAGGATCTCGACACTACTATTGCTAGTAGTGTCCCTCTATGGCTAATATTATCTATATGGATAGAAAATAAGGATGGATCTAAAACTAATAGTGAAAAATGTTTATTAGATTTTAAGATTTTTTTTAGTATAGGAGACTTGGGTTATTAGAATTATATGGATTAGAATAAAAGATAAGAATTTAGGTATAATGAGATGGTGAATGTGAGCCTTTCAGTAGTAGGGAGGTCTAAAATTGAAGCCTAGATCCCTAATTGATATTTTCTAAATGTATAAGACTAATATGTTATAAATATTTAGTTTTAGCATCTACATTTTCTCATTTAATCTATTAATGAATAAAAATGATAGGTTAATGGAAATAAATGCATACCTGGGTGTGTATAATACACCTTACCTTTGATTGAGACCACTTTAAGTTCTTTATTGGTGTATGACTTGTAACCAATAACATGTTTTCATTAAGGGTAAAAGTGGGTATTAAGGGGACCCAAACCATACAACATCATCAATCCTATGGGCACCCATAGACATAGATAAATTAAATCTCCCAAGAAACAAAAGGATCTAAAAATAACAAAAATAATATAAATACAACAAAACAAAAACACACACATTGACCAAGCCAGCACCTGAGACATTCAGCTATTGAAGATTTTTCAGTTTTCATATGCCTTGGTACATTCTTTAGTCATGATCTTAAAGTTTTTATCGATGAATATATTGATGTTATCCTCCTCACTTCCATTAGTGATTATTTTGAGATTTTTCTTAGGTCCAATTCTTTCAATAGTCTCTTCCTTATTATTGAAGCACATGGATAGGCCTTCCATACTATTCATGGCATTGTTAATCATGACTTTGCTAAAGTTAACCAGGATATAAAGCTTGTATTTAAGGTATTTATTTTCCTTTTCCAAATTATAAAATTTGTCAGTGAGTGATTCAGTCACAGAGAATAGTTCTACCTCCTTTTCCTTGGTGTAAAAGATCCCATCCATTCAATTGATTTTTAAAATTACTTGCTTCAAGTGGGTACGGTCTTTCATGAACCATCTAAGAAAATCTTTGTGGATATTGAATTCATCTTTCAATTCTTCTATCTTACTCTGTCTATTGCAATAGTCTACCATGGTTTTGGAATCCAAATTATTATGAATTTTAGAGGGAAGTTCCCCACCCTTGTCTTCATGCCTATCCTCCCTAGCTCTACTACCAAACCCCAAACTCAAATCCCTTTCTTTATCAAGTAAAGACATAAAATTATGGGATTTTATTTATATTAGATTATTTTGGTTATCACTAATATCATCAAGATCAACCACTAAAATGTTCTCTTACTAAAGAGGATTTTTAAACTAATGTTCCATGTGCTCCACAGAGGGAGATTCCATAGATTGCTTCTAGGGTTTAGGCTTGATACTATTAAAAATAATTCTCATAAAATTATTTATCATAAGAGGCTATTTAGGACTCTACCCCTCAACCCAACCATGAGTTCTAGAGGACCACATGACTAAAAGAGCTTGTTAAGGATAATGCTCTTTAATCGTGCCCTAAGGTTCAGGATGAAGAGCCTTAAAAACTTATAAATAAGGAAGATAATTGCTTGATAAAGTGGATCTTTTGTTTTCTTCCCCTACTTAACCTTTAAGACTAACTATTCCAACAAATGCATGATATAAAATGGAATGTTGATTGGAATATTGTGGTGAAGGTAATTCAAAAATGGAAAATGAAGGTAATGAATGACCTTATAGTACCCATATAGAGTCATATACCTAATTAAGTGCTTAATAACCTCATAGAATAGAGTAGGAAGGATTTCCCTCTTTAAAAACCCTTGAAAAGGTTTAAGTCATTCATTACCCACAAGAAAATTTTATTTTTCATTCTCAAAATACTTGGTAATCTTTCTATATTTACGCTCTTGAATTTTGAGCCTAATGACTCTAGCAATGAGCTCCTCATTGATCTCCACTGAGATGTTCCTAATCAAAACCACTATGTTCCTCCAATTTTTGGAAAATTGGTGGGATAAACTCTTGTTTATTCTAAAAATTTGGTTGATGAGGTTAGTGATGACACTAGTGTGGAGGATCTTCAAAACCTTTAGTTTATTCTTGATTTATCCACTGACAGTGGCTCTAGCCTATTCAAATCACCCCCCATTTTGGATTGTAGACCCACAACCCCCTTCACATTTAGGTTTTTTTTATGTATTTATAGCTATATGCCTTGTGAGTATCTACCAATTTATCTTGAAGCCTCGAAACTATACTTAGTGTTGTTATACCTATAATGATGGCTGCTGAAATTACTCCCCCAATCATTATTTATATTATAATCATTACTAATTATATGATATATATTATACCTAATGAGTATAATTCATCCCATCATAATTATATTTGGTTTTATCCTTATAAGATATATCATTTATCTTATTAGGTAGTATCTCCATAGAATCATAGAATTTGAATTGACTAGCCTCAACCCCTCTATTGGAAATTGCATTATCAAGCATATTAACTTCATGGTAGGTATGTTGGAATGTGATACTTTTGAAGTTCTTAGCCAATAGTTGAATTTCCTCAATTATGTGAGCTATATTCCATCTAAACACATTATTTCTATTGATGAAATTTATGATGTTGAGAGAATACCCCTCAACCATAATACATTGATAGCCTAAATCAAGATCCTTTTGGATACCCCATAATGTTGCTAATACTTCCATGAAATTTTTAGATTTAACACCCATGATTCCTTCATAACTAGTGAAAAAACTCCCTAATTGTCTTGAAACACCCCTCTACCTCAAGAAATTATAGGATTGCCTTTGGATGCCCCATCAAAGTTGAGTTTGATCCATCTAGGAGGGGGAACAATTCGTCTAACATTTTTATTGAGGATAATTTTAGGATCCACCTAAGGTCTGTTATCTAAGGAGATAAGACATTCCATAGAAATGACTTCCTCAAAAGGAGAGAAAGGTTTCTTTTTATCCTATATAATATTCTTGAAATTATCAGTAAGGAGGGAAAAGATAGTATTGACTACTTTATCATACAAATTTTTCATATCCCTAAAAAATATATTATTTCATTTCTTCCATAAACCCTAAATGAGGTGAGGGAAAGAAAGTTTACAAAGGGATATAAGTTCTTGGTGTGCAAAAGGGAATTTCTAGGATAGCCATGCATCCAAGAGAGAAAAGGGGTGAGCCCAACTGATTTGGAATCTCTTATACAGTAAGCCCCAAATTTTGAAAGAAAAGGCACATTTAATGAAAATGTGGTAGACCATTTCTATCTCTCCTTCACAAAAAACACATATATTAACCAAGGTAACTCCTCTTTTACAAATATTATCCATTGTGAGGATCTTGTTTTCAACACTCAACCAAAGGAAAATGTTAGTCTTTTGAATCAAACGTTTATTCCACACTTTAGCCACCAAGTTAGCTTCCATGATATTGGGTTGAAGTAATAAATAACCCAAAGTAAACTAATAACTACCAATTGATGAGTCCTACAAAACTAAATCATCTTATTTTTACAAATTGGAAATATGCATACCTTGGAAAAGGAAGTTCAAGTCTGAGACAAGTTGGCTATGTTGACATCTACATTGTCTATGCTCAAGTATTTCTAGCTCTTTCTATCGATACCTCCTTGGAAGTAATCTACCACTCTCACACCTAATAAATAAGAAAAATGTTGGCTAATTTTGTGCCATGGTTCAATTGCCTCTAGAGGGTGTTTCAGGACTCAAGTGTCTTTCTAGAACTTGATATTCAAACTATTACCTAATTTCCAAGCATGACCTTTTAGAATATTATTTTTATTCTTGAATAAAAAATTTCTATATAGTAGAAACTTTGATGAAGTTTTACTCACATAAGAAAGCCAAAGGAGGGTTGTTATGGGGATATTTATCATATAAAATGTTGGTCCATTGATTAGTGTCCTTAAAAAATCACCAACACAACTTGGTGACAAGCACTTTATTCATAACAAAAAGGCTCTTGATTCCCAATCCTCCAAATTATTTTAGAAGACAAGCCTTCTTCCAATCCACTAGATGGAATTTGAACTTGTCCTCTACCCCAAGCCATAAGAATCACTTTTGGATTATTTCAATTTTATTTTAAATTTTCTTGGGTATTTTAAATATGAACATAAGATAAATGGGGAGACTCTGCATAATACTATTTAGTAGGATAACTTTTCCTACTTAGGATAGAAGAGAATCTTTCTAACCATCCAATTTTTTTGGTATCTCTCTATGAGAGTGTTCAAATATTCCTCCTTCAATTTAACTTTAAACAAAGGCATATCTAGATGGTTTAATGGTAAATCATTGATATTACAATCAAGAATATGAGCAATTTTTAATTGATGTGGCTCTAGAGTATTGAGAAAAAAGATAAATCTTCATGAACTTAACCACTTACTTAGAAACCTTAGCATACCAAATGAGAATGTTTTCTAGATCCTTGGCTTCTCTAACTGAAGAAATACTAAAATGATCATATCATCAACAAACTAATGATGAAGGATGAATGTTAGATGTTAGTTTGAACCCTTTTAAAAATTCATTTTTGAGTGCATCTAAGAGGTTCCTGCTCAAGGATTCAGCCATGATGATGAATAAAAAGGGAGATAAAGGATCACCCTATCTTATTCCTCATTTAATCCCAAAAAACAACCAAAAATCCATTTATGATAAGAGATAACATGGCAGAGGAAATGTAGTTATGTATCAAAATTTTGATGTGTTTATTAAAGCCAAATTTATGTAATACCAAATCAAGAAGACCCCAGTCCACTTTGTCATAGGCTTTATCCATATCAATTTTGAAAATCATTCCCACTTTTTTTCTTTATTCCATGAAATTAATAGTTTCATGCATGACCAAAATGCCATATTGAATTTGTCTTCTCGAGACATAACCCCCTTGATTGATAGAAATAATTTTCCCCATCAAAGGTTACAATCTCATAGCCAAAATTTTAGTAAAAATATTTTACACCAAATTACACATGATAGTGGGCTTGAAGTATTTAAATATTGAGGTGACACTCTTATTAATAATGAGGGATATGAAGGTGATATTAAGTTCTCTAAGCATCTTTCTTGGTAAGAATAATTCCCTTACAACTACCCACAGGTCTTGTTTGATGATATCCTAGTAAATTTGGATAAACATGACCAAAGAGACATTTAGACCCAGCACTTGATCCTTATTCATGGTGAGCACCACAACCTTAAGTTAATTTTTGATGATTTCCTTAGGTAAGGTTTGGTTATCCTCTGTGGAAATAAGGGAAGGAACATGTTGAAGAAAATCCTTTACCATGTTTTCATCAAGCTCTAAGTTTTTAGCAAAGAGTTCTTTAAAGTGGTTAATAAATTTATTTTTAATTATGATCATATCCACATGCATGGATCCATCATTTTCAAAAAAAATATTGATCCTATTATGACTTATGAGCTTGAGAGTGACCATGTGTACTAAAATAGTATTACGGTCTCCCTTCTTCAGCTAGGTAGCTCAGGATTTTTATCTCTAAAATGTTTCCTCCTGATTAAGGATGGAATAATAATCAACCAAAAGTATCTACTCACATTGGAAAGACTAATATTCTAATCCTTGGGTGTTTATATAAATTTCAATCTTTTAAAGATCTAATCTAATTTATTCTTTTTTCTAGAATATGTTACCAAAAACCTCCTAATTCTAAATGTGGATTTTTAAAATTCTACACTAGTTTATACATAGTTGATCTTGGTACCTCCAACCTCCACCAATCCTTCATTTTATCTATCATATCTGGGTGACATAACCATATGTGATCAAACTTGAAGGGATACTACTAAGTTTTGAGTCTATTGAGGACATTGAGAACCAATGGGTTATGGTTAGATCCTATTCTTAGAAGTGAGGATAGGATAAAATGCTATGCACAAAAACAATTAGGTGAAATAAGAACATGATCCAAGTGAGTGTTTATAAGGATATTACCCATCCTTTTATTAGACTAGGTGTAAGGGTATCCCCTGAGCTTAATGGCAAGCATATTATTGAGACTAATGAATTCAGTCAAGTCCTCCATGTTGTCTAAATGATACTGAGCACCACCATTTTTTCCCCCCACATAAATAGAGGTGTTAAAATATCTAACTAGCATCCACTTGATATTATCATATGCTCTTCTAAATGAGGTTAGTTTGTGCCATAGTTTTTTTGTGAGTACTCATCAAATTAGGAGCATATATGTTAGAAAAAATCCATGAATCATCTTGATTTTTATGTGAAAATAGAATAGCTAAATGATGCTTATTTGAAACCAAAATCTCACCATTCAACTCATTATCCTTCCAAAAAGTGGCTATTCTCTTAGAGGCTCCTTTAGAGTCCACACTAACAACATTTAATTCTTTCCAAAGATGAATTTTGGTGTTAAGGATGTTGGTCATCATTTTAGTTTCCTAAATAGCTAGAATAGTTGGCTTATTATTGATAATAAAATACCTAAACACTTTATGTTTATTTATATGGTTTAGGCCTCTCATTTTACAAGTTACAACCTTGATTGATATAATTTAAGCCATTACCTAGTGGATTCTCTTGCCAATTTAATCCCTAGCATAGATTAAGTGCCATTCATGATCTTTTCTTCTATTTAATTCTTTCTATTAGCTTCCTTTTGAATTTATTCCTTTTTTTAGGACCTATATATGCTTTTATTTTATTTGATTTAGGAAGGATGTCCTTATCCATATTTATTTTTCCCTATATAAGGATAGGGGATGTGATAACTGTTGTTATTTTATTATTGAATTTTTCCTTCCCTCTAACTTCTTCTAAATCAAATTAAAAGGAGGAGGAAGTGTTGGGATTTGAAGGGAGATCAAAAAAAAAAGGAGCTTTTTATCACTTTCATCTAATCCTTCTAGGTTGTGAAAGAGATTAGTGTGGATAGGTGAGTTGAATTCCTTGAATAATGTGTTATATATTTCTAAAAAGGAGACCTCATGTTCTAAATGAGAGTATTTTCCTAGATAAACAACTCCTTTAGACGATTTCCAAGGTTTAAGTAGTCATTTATTTCCTTTGAATACATTTCTACCATGGTTATGGTATTCTTGTGATACTTCATAAAATGAATAATCCATTTGACTAAACCTTTCTTCAAGGTAGGCTAGCTCCCTACCTTAGTATATGTGATTTCCTTGTAAAGGTCCTTTGCCAAGATTTGTGTATCTTGGAGTGGATTATTTGGAGAGGTACTCATAGTATTCTTGTCCTTGTTTTGGATTTTTATAATATTTGTTATAAGCTCCTCACTATTGAAAGAAGGTTTCTTCATCCAAGTGTGTTGATCTTTTTTGAAAAACATAGGCATTTCCTTTTTTGGTGAAGACAGGGAATTTTTTTGTAATGTGTCCCAATTTATTGCATCCTTCACATTGAATTATGGATATTTCATATCCTATTTTATGATTTATTTCCCCACTCAAAGAATTGATAATGATGAAGGGGTCAGATATCAATCCATATTGGTGTTTACATAGAATCTACCATGAACCATATAGGTTTTGGTTGTGGTATCTAAATCAAAATCCATAAGACAACCAATTTTTTTGGCTATACTAATAAACAAATCTTCTTCCCAAAATTCTAGTGGTAATCCAAGCACCCTAACTCAAATAGGCATCATATTAATAATTTCTTGCTATGGATCAAACCCTGGATTTCCTTTTTTTAAGAAAAGACCTACTCTACCCATAAACCAAGGGCCATTCACCAATATACTAGCACAATATTCTTCATTATTACATTTTATCAATAAAAAGTCACTACTCAAGGTAGAAATGTCTAGTACACCTTTAGGCTTCCAATGATTTTTGGCCCATAATCTAAACCTATCTATATTAGGGCATGTACCCAATAACTTAACCACTAGGGAATGTTCTAATATGGATGAATATTTATTTTTTAATACATCCATAATAATAATTTGGAATCCTATTGAATATTTGGTAATGACCAGTTATTTGGTAGCACAAACTTCCTTATGTTCTATTTTTTCTTTAAGTTTGTCTACCCATGAAAGCTTCTTTTTAGAGCTTTCAAACTGATCCTACCTAGAAATTCAAAGCCCTAAGGACTGAGAAGTCCTACATAGAGGGGATGCATTACTAACCTTAAGTGTTTTACCATATGACAAATCTAGTGCTAAAACTTTGAACTCTTTCCCTTCTCCATCCCTTCTAACCTGCTCAGTCTCCTTTGTCATCATCTTTTCCATTATCCTCACCATGCCACGCTTAGTCATCATGTCCTTCATCATCATGATATAACCGAGAGCATGTTATAATATAAATCAATGCATCTAATATAAAATTTTAAATAATTTAAATATTTAAAAATAAAGAGAGAAAGGAAGGAGTACACCTATGTGTCAATGCAACCATGTTTCATCTTGATTATTTAACTTGGTAAATAATTGGTGTTGTAACAGAATTAAAAATAAACCTTGTAAATATGAAGACGGAGATTGTAATATATTATTCCACCAATCTAGTGAAAAAATTAGTGGTGACACAACCTTTGAGATCATTATATCTCAATCATACAACTCAGATGTGAATATATATAATCTAGGGAGGGTGAGTGATTTAATCATCTCATCTTATAAATATGGTAAGATTAATAATTTAATCACTCCAACATATGAATATGGTGAGTTTGAATTATTTAATCACTTTAATTTATATAATGAACCCACTACTACAATATAAAAGGATAGATAATACTACATCTTAGTGTAATTGGTGCATCTTAATGAGTAGTATATGGTAAATTTTATAATTTTTGGTGCAATAACATGGGATATGTACCTATAATATTTTAAATATATATTATGTGTCACAAATATGAAAAAATATGTTTCAAATCTATGTAAAATTGATGCAATGTATAAGATTTTGCTCTAAGTGTATATTCGAGTCATGAAATTGAACTAGAGATTATGCAAGTGTGGAGGTCATGTCTTATGACATGAAACCACTAAAATATGGATATATTGAGTAAGTGTATAAATTTAAAATTCATATTATTATGACATACCTCCAATACAATCTATAAAATGTGAAAAATGTGAAGGTCATGCTTTTATGACATGCCCCCCTTTTGAGGTGAGGGAAATAAAAATTGATGTGTACCTTACCTCAAAAGGATAATGTATATGTTGGGAGAAGAAAATGGATAAGTAAAGATACAAAAAATATTATTTGAATATTTGTGTGTTATGTATGAAATTATCATCTATATGTATTTTATCCTATTTTCCATGAGTTGTAAAGGAATAAAAGATGAATAGTCTCCTCTCTTTGGCGCCAATGTACGAGAAGAATATGAATAGTTAGAAACTATAATGACTATATATGTATATTTGTATGAATAAGATGATGACACTTTTGTTGAGATCAATATATAATTTTTAGTTATGGTTATCTATCATATTTATTATGTTATTTCTTGTCTATGTTATCATATTTAATGTTTGGTTTAATATTATCTAAAAGTAATCTGAATGCTTTGCATACCTTAAATAAAACTTTGGTTTAATATTAGTTCCTATATATCACACTATAATTCATCTCTATCATGTCTTTTTTAATTATGAATTCCCTATACCATCCTATGTAATATAACAACACTTATTTATCCTCATTTTTAGCATGTTCTATTGCATTAGGAACCTCTGCTAACAATGGTGCGCTGAGCATGGAGACACTCTTTTTGGAGGAAACTATGATAAGTTGGTCACTGAGATAGTGAGACATTAAAACATGGTTAGACCAAAAAATATGGCACTTCACAGAAGAAGAATCTGAAAGAATTGGTCTTACCACAAGTGAAATCATTCAAGAGCATATCTACAGAGAAATATATAAATATTTTTGATGTGAGCTACCTGAATTGATAACTAATTTTTTGAAAAGAATATAATACTAATATTTCAATCCCAAAATGAAAGAAACTATTACCTATACCAAAGAAAAGATATACCAATTATTGAAATTAGAAACTAATTAGATGCGAGCAATAGACTATTAAGTTACCAACACCATAGACAGATATATCATCGAGTTCATAGTGCAAGGATATATTATACTATTCAAAACTATGTAGGACCTTTTTTTCTAAGGAATCAAAGGAAAATTTTTGTAGTGACTACCTCTCCTATTGAAGATGTTGGTTGTGAATAAGGTCATGGTGTTTACTACAACCAATATGGAGTAATTACTTCAAGAGTATGGGAATGTGTGTACATGATGGTTAATGATGGATAGATGAATAAATATATCTTGAACCTAAATTCATAATGGATATGTGAGGAAAGAAGATTTATAAGAAAAATATAGATTTAGAATGGGAACTATGATAATATAATAGATAGAATAAACATAAAAATACCCAAGTAGTTGTGAGTATAAGTAAGAGTAACAATAAAGTAGATGATGAATGAGTGCATAGATGTGATGAGTGGGATGATGAGAAAAGGATGAAGAAAGAGGATGTTAATGGATTCTAGTAGATAGAACAAAACGATTAAGAACAAGATGAAGATGAGATGTGCAAAGAGGAATATGAGAGTAGTTTAGGAGTAGAACATATAGAAGATAGAAGTAGTGCATATCTATAAGAAAGGGTATTATGAGAATAATAATAATTATATGGAGAAATAGAACTTGGTTTTAGGTTAATTATAGGTTCAAGTGTATAAAAATAATAATTTACTAGAAATAATTATTCATTAGAAGTGTATGCATCCCCAAAACCCAATATTTTATATTCTATTAGAAGTTTTCAGCCAGGCGAGCAAGAGGATAAGAGTTGGAAAAGACCATTTTGAATGAAAGTAAGTAAACTATTTGGGGTATATAAATTAATAGAAAATTCATTAAAAATTCTTTGAATTCCATAGGGTTAGTTGAAATTGAACAATAACAAGAAGGGATCACAATCAAATAAAGTGTGCATGATAATTCTTCTGGTGTGCAGAGTAGTATGCAAGTAGGATCACTCAAAACATAGATGCCTCTAAGAGATGTTATGTAGAAGACTCCATTCATACTATAGACACATAAATTTTATTTAGTGTCTAAATTAACCTTAATCATTCTCCCTTAAATTTATTTTTCTTAATTGATTTATTTAAATAGTTTTGAAAAAGTTAATTGTGCACCTTTTATTATTTATTTTAATTATTTAATTCCTTAATTTACCAATTAAAACTTCCAATTTTCTCTCCCTCATCCTAACCAAATCCATGAAAACCTCCACTTCCTATGACTCCTCCATTGAGTTGTCAATCTATTTTGACTAAGTCTACTAACCAACCCCCTTTTTTCTCCCCTAGTTGAAATAGTCTCCATCCTCAAGGATGAGGAGTCACCCTCAACCATTGATCATTTGAAACCTTGAAAATCTCCAATTTATCCTCCATAATTGGATCATAATCCAAGCTTTTATAAATAATCTTAAGAATCCACATTTTTAAGAGACACAAATATTGAGAAATCACAATCAGAATCTAACAAATCATAATCAAATCTTGCATCCAAAGTGAATCAAAGTCAATATTTTGAATCTAAATGCTACCCATTTTACATTTAAATTAGAGGAGTGATCACCACATTTTGATAGATCAAATTGAATCTGAATCACAATGGAGGATTCTTATGTCTAAACTATTAAGGTTTTGATTGTTATTTCTTGCATTTATTGCTCTAACTCGAGTAGAATATAGCTTAGAATAGAATTGTTATTTATATTTACACTTTTTAATTCATACATTTACGGCACACCAAATGGGACTTACCCACATATTTTAATCTTTTTTTATCTCTTGCATTTAATCTCGTTTATTTTTGAGCTAGTAAGGACTACAGATTATTGTCTTAGATTTTGTGTTTGGCTATGTGTTTCTCCTATGTAATAGTGGTTTTAGAGTACATTTTAGTGATTTTATTGGACTTAACAAAAATTTTGTCACTTTTTACACATTTTGTGCTATTTTCTATCTTTTCTAAATAAATAGTGATTTTATATCAAAATAATGATTTCATCATACAACAACAATATCATTCTGCCTTGTAGTGATTTTGTGTTTTTATGTAATGATTTTGTCATTTTGTGCATCAATTTAATCCTTTTATATAGTTATTTCATCCTTTTATATAGTGATTTCATCTTTCTCTACAATGATTTTGTTTAATAATGATTTTTTTAATTTTGTGCAGCGATTTCATTGAGCATAAAAGTGATATTGTTTATGTAAGCCTTTTCTATTTTCTATCTTTTTCCTACATGATCATTTTGTAATTTCACTATTTTTACTTGACTATGTAATAATGATTTTGTCACAAAGGCTTGTTTTTTGTGGTTTTTCATTTCTTTTTTTAGGTTATCTTATTCTTTAGCCCAATCAAAATAAACTAACACCTTGTTTACAGAATGATGGCTAAAGAAAATTGTAAAAAAACAAAAATTCAAGCCACCTTTATTTCATTTGTTTTCATTAACATTTTTCATTTTTAGTCTTTTGCATTCCTATTAAATAAGTCACACTTTATTTCTACAGAGTAAATCTTTTTTTTGTTTTTTCTTATTTGGTTGCAAAATTTGTGTATGCTCTTTACTTGGCATCACATTGGTGATGATACCTGGAAATCAAAAGCAATCATGTAACTTATATTTTACCCTAGTTGTTCTTGCATATGCTCTTTCCTTGGCATCATGTTGGTGATGATACCTAGAAATAAAAAACAAGTATTAAATCTTTATTTTTTTTATTATGGGTTGTATTGAACATGGATTTCACCACCATGCAATAGGCCAAACCCCATTTTTTGGCAAGGTATGTAAATCAAGACCTAGCTATTTAAATTACCTAAGTAGTTGTGTGTTTTAAGTACATCATGATGTGAGGGCATTTCATGCTCCAATACTAGGATTTTAATAAATGACTTGAGATATAATATTATCGATTGTCAACACACTAAGAACCCTACTGTTGTGTTGGATACTTTGGGACAAGACCTAATAGAGTGCATCTATGTATCAATATCTTCCATGAATTTATTCCCCCTAGATAAGCTTGTGTATACCTTAATCCTAAGATTGGCTCTTTATCATTCAAATTTAGTGTATCAATTAGTAGTTATTACTAAGAAGTTACTTTCCCCACACCCTCAAAACTAGACTTAGTGGGTTATGGGCATGGTAGGATCCTCCATGGTTATCACGTTGAAACATTAGGCTATAGTTGAGAGGATGGATGGTTAAGTGATAATAGAAAACTCAAAATTTGTTCAACACCCTTTTTCCTAGTTTTTAATCCTTTTCATGTAAATTATTAATTTTATTTCTTTGGTGTATATCTTGAAACCGCCTTGTTAGATCTTTTTCTAAACATCTTTTTCAATATTTTGTCCATTATAAAAAATAATCATGGCCTCTTAGAACAATAATAATCATAATTCATTTCCAAATCACAATTTCAATAGCCCATTTTATGATCTAAGGTTCAATCCATCTAAATTTTATTCAAGTTAACCTTTGAATCAAGTATACTATCAAACCAACCAAAACTCAAGTCTGAATATGCATTCAAGCTCTAATTTTAACTAATTGAGCTACAATAAGGATGGTTATTTGAATTTTCCAAATTCCCCATCTAATCCTTATCAGCAAACTGCCTCCTATTCATATTTTCCCTTGGGATAGAATTCTCATGCAAGGATAGGATTAAACCATTCCCCTAATTATAGTGGCCAAAATTTTCTAAATAATTCCCCTAGTCCCATGTCATCTCCTTACCAAACATCACCTAACTAGAATCAAACCATTCATATAAATTCATATGGTTTAAACTTTGGTGTTTCCATGAACCAATCTTATAATCCACCTTCATCACCATTTCCAATACCCACATATATCAAAATACTTCCACTAGCCAAATTCCAAATCAAGAAAGCCTAAACACATTTTATTCAAATTCACCTTCCAACATCCATCAAAACTAATCTTCTCAAAATAGTCAAAATCAACTATTTGGTTTTACATCCACTTTGGCCCATGGTTCAAATCCCCAATTTTACAAAATCTAACCAATCACTTTTTATAAATCCAAGCTACTTTTTCCATTCTATTTGCCATAAATGGAAATTAGAACACTTCATCATATCACCCTTATGCCACTAGTATACCCAAATTTCAACAAAATCATCATTAATTTGTTGAATATGAGGCTCACATTCATCAAGAAATGTCAGATACTAAGTATATTAGGCATAACTATCCATTTATAGATCATAATTCTCACCTCTCCTATCTAGCAAGACAGGATATGGCTGATGTAAAATATATTTGACATAATCCACATCTTTCCATACTTGATAAGCTAGCCTTACAAGTATTTCAAGATCTCCCTTCATCACCAAATAATATTATATCTCATCCTAGTCAAAGTGGGGATCTTTCATCCATCATCAATTAAACCACTATTTACAACCAAGCACCTACCTTTGATCAACATCTCATATACACAAAGACACCACCCAATCCATATGTAGACTTAACATATTATTTTAGATCATGACCCAAAAGTCCCCTATACTAAAAAGCTCTTAATACAAAACTAAACATTTCCAATAAAGTAGTTATAAAGAGGTGTGGTTTGAAGACAATCCAGCAAGATTTCATGTTAGCTACAGTTTGGCCTTGGGAAAAGATATTTTCAAAATATGATATTCACTTTATCTTAAAATTAAAATAAAATTCAATATCCTCTTCAGTACCAACCATCATTTTAACAATAGACACAAATGCAAACAAAAACAACAATGATATAAAAAGGGAAGAATCTTCATCCATCATTACTACCAATAATATCAACAATATCACAGTAGTTTGTTTGATCACCATCAACATGATTCTTCTTTTTCTTATCAACATTACATTACCTATACGTGTCAACCAAAACTCACAATAAAGGATATAGTTAGACTAGTCTCATAGGAATTTGTCAATTATCACATCTATCAATCTCCATTAGAGCATCCCTATATGAGAAACATTACTACATCAACCACTACTTGAAGTTATAAGGGAGATTCATGAAATGGTCATAGGTCAAAGAATTGGTTCTCTATTGCTTAAAGATAGTCATACCTAGGATATTGCACACATCAAATCCATAAGGTGAGATACAATATGAAATGATCTCCCTATAATTTTACAAGAAAGAATCCTAGCTCCAATATTACATACCTATTATACTACATTAGTGGAATGGCATTACTTTGAGATCAATTTCAAAGCACACAATAATCAGTTTGAGTATTGTGCATTCATAAAGGAATTAAGAATAGTTAACACAAATCTATCCTACTTTGACTTATATAGTATTTTGTGGTTAATCCAAGGTGTTTGGGTAAAATATATTGGTTTTTGTACATATGGATCACAAATCAATATTTCTCACCCTTCATTGGTCTTTAGTGATGAGCCTTCACAACTTACTAGTTGTGTAGGATTAATATTGGGGAGAGATATCAATCAAAATCATAAATCAATATTTTTCACCCTTTGTTGATCTTCTATGATGAGCCTTCACATCTTACTAGTTTTGTAGGATTATCATTGGGGAGATATATCCTTACTCACCTTTTTATAGTCTTTGATGATAATCCCATGTGTCTACCTAGTCACATGGGATTATATATTGGGAGTCACAAAGCAAATAAAAAGTGAATGGATGATCAAACATAAAAAGTAATTCTTCAAAAAAGTAGCTTGTTTATATGAATATGCTAATAAAGAGAGGAGTAATTTATCCCATTTACCAACTTTGTCAAAATATTTTTCTTTTAAGATAAATGTGATAAAGCTAGTATTTTCATAAATAAAAAGTGACAATGCACACTTTACTACTACTTATAAGCACCTTTTCATTATCTTTTGAAAAAATTATTTTTGATCAACATATCTTCATCTCATTTCAAATTTAGAGCTACATGTTATGTACATAAATTATTAAGCTTTACTAGAAAAACAAATGATCAATTTCTTTGACTAAATCATGTATAAATTATTCTCATTGAAAACTAGTTCTTCTAGCATCATGTGTAAAAATCCATTATCTATAACTACTCATTTTGCCTGAGGGCATGATATTTTTAATAGTTCCACTGCATAAATCTATTTGTGTCATTTTATTTCCCTTATAACATTGCTCAAATTTTGAGTTGTAATTGCATTTGAAAAATGAGTATTCTTACTCATAGTTCATAAGAGTGGCTTCCATAATATTTCTATTTAAAACATTAATAAAACTATAAAAAAACATTCAAAATATTTTAGAAAAATTGCAAAAAAAAATTCCAAAATCCAAAAATCACAATAACATCAATAAAATTGGAGAAAATAAATACAAAAACATTCATAAAACATAAAAAGCAAAACAAACCAAGTCCAAATGAAGCGACCAAATTCATGCATTTTGTAGTATAACAACAATAGCAATTTCCCTGTCCTTCCATTCATTTATTCATTGGGTGGGTCATTCGTGCATAATTTTCAATCACACACTTCATTTGCTTCATCATTAATTCACTTTTTTCATCACTTCCCATATTTGGGATAATTATATATGGTCTGATATCCACACATGGACATTGTCTAAGTGGATTATGTAGGTAATGCTTATAGACATGAGGTTTTTAGGGTTATCTTGGCCACTACCTTCACCATCATCCATCCCCCTCTCATTTACCTTTATACCTTTTTTTCTTTGTCTTCTCTCTCATCTATCTAGTGTTTCATGCTTTCTCTTGAACATAATTCTTATCATAACCCATGATTCTTTCTTTGCCTTGGCCATTTCTTTGGTTAATTTTATCCTGTATTTTACATCTTTACCTTAGCCATTTGTTTGGTTCTTTTTTTTTACATCTCTTTCTTTCATAATTTTTTTGGTTATTTTATCTCTAAATCATTCTTGGTTTTGTAAATATTGTTTCTTTAGAATGCATTTTCTTACATTAAATCAATTAGAAATAGTCATTCATTTACTATTATTTGTCTATGTATGTCTTTTTTATCTAGAATAAATCATGTTTTAATTTCTTGTTTATTGTTGAAAATATTATTTTTTGTAAATGCATACATAGTATGGTTATGATTATATCATGATGTACTTTGCTAAAGCACACAACTTATTCTTCATTTGTTTTCACATGCTTACAACATCAATATTCATCACGATTATTCCATATCATAGGTGATATTATGTTTTATAGCTACATTAAAAATTAGGTTGCTCAAAATACTCAAAAATTTTCAAAATTCCAATGCAAATAATAGAAATCCATATTACGCAACAAAGTATCAATCATTTTATTTCATAAAAATCATGCATCCATACATAAAATAAATGATAAATAGAATAACATTGCATACATACTAAATATAACTAATATGTAGGAAAGTATGAAATAGTGATATCCATGTATCCATCAAAATAATAAGTCAAGTCTATAGTCCATAAATGTCAAAATCTTCATGTATATATATTAAAATGTGTCTTTACAATAGATACAACATATGTATACATCAATGTCATCCATCATGTAACCCTAGGTCAAAACTAAGTCTCATCTTGTCCTTTAAAATGGGTGTCAACTTTTTGAATAAGCTTTAGTTATTGTGGTGTATCCCATTGTGGCCACATCCCTCGTGATACCTATTCCACTGATCTCTTAGACTCCAATAGCTACACAAATCTAGTCAATGCTGATCATCTCATAGAATAATATCTAAATGATGGCTCGTGTTGATCAACTAGTATAACATCCTCATATAAACTCTTGTAGTAAGTGGCCTACTCTATAACCCTCATTAATCTATCCAACATGGCAAACTAACCTATCTTATCTAGTCGTGTCCTAGCCTCTATAATATCTATATGAGATATATCTCTGTCCTACTTGTATCTATGAATAAGGGATATATAGTTTGGGTTCTGTGTCTCTGCATCATAAGTAATCACCCCTATCCTCATAGTAGCATCATCCATCCCATCCAAAATATTTTTTAATCTATGAATCTCTCCCTGAAGCACTCAATCTCTGAATCCTACTCATCTTTGATAGTAGTTATACCCTACAACCTACCCAACTCATGGTGTAAGCTATCAATCTCTTTATCCCTTGCCTGAATCTCCTCACATATCCTCTTAATTAGGGTATGCTCCTCTGATGTCTATGAGGAACCTACGGTCTCTCCTCTATCTATATATGTAATATGAGGAGGTCATACTATCATATCATGCCTTTTGTCCTCATGTCCTATGTCATCATGCCTTGGGTCATCCTCACTCTCTACATCTATAATAGGAGAGACTCTTCCCACTGGTTGATCGGTATCAAGGTCCATCGCTACTCTTACTTCTCATAGAATCTCCATATCCTCTATATAATTAATAAGCACATCATGCATCTAACTAGTTTCCATTATTCCTCCCCTATCACATACTAAAACCCTCCTAATCTAGGCTCCCAAACCTATGCCTCGAGGCTATCTACTCAAACTAGATGCTAAACTCTACCTCTATATCCTTAGTGGTCTATATGGTAGTGTCAATCTCAATGATCTTTGCTACACCTACCACTCTATATAACCATCCACTACCCATGCATCTATGACATCCCTCCTATCCCTCTACCTCACTATCTATACCTATTTCCAATTATAATCAGCAATAGATAGATCAATCATCATACCCCACTATCACCTCTCATGTATTATATGAGAAAAAACATGTGGACTAGCTAGAATATATTGCCTCACATCAAACTATCTCATCACCCTATCTAGTCTATATCTCTCTATAATGTGCACACGTCTTTTGATGATATAGCATGGAGTCATCATATAATCCATATCTAGCTCCTCATCTGGAAATAAAAGACAATGTCAATATAAGGTCTCCAAGAAATCTATATGTTCATTAGATCATCTACAACTCTCTTATAAAAATCTAGGTCACCCAGATGTGGTCTGTGTATACCAAGAATCACATGCCATGCATAGGCCATCAGTTCACCCTATTTATCAAGTGTCTAGGTATCTAACTAGTCTCTCAATCACAATGTGTTCCTATCACCAAACCTGTAATAGTGTCAAAGGCCCTCTCTCAACCCAACTTGAGTAAACAAAGTAGTACAAATCATGATATAAACTAGATAAAACATAAGTCCCCCATGTAAACCTAACCCCCATCTCCATCATGTCACCAATAACATCTAATAATCCAAAAGGACATAATCTACCACTCTTATTAGGTAGCAACATGCCATTGATAATAGATATCAAAATAATAGTAAGAGAATCTATCTCTAGATCTATGCAATAGTCAACATCAATGTCATTCCTCACAATTGGGAACACACTCTCACCAAAAATCTTATATAGAGTCTCATATTATGTACCTTATCCCTAGTACACTAGTCTACTTTGAATCAAAATACCTAGTATCTGATATGCATCCTCTAAAGTAACAACCATCTCACCTATTGGTAAGTGAAATGTACTTGCTTCACTATGCCATCTCTCAGCTAGTGTAATCAATAAAGCTTTGTTTGCTCATACCTTAGGCATATATGCAAATTAGGAAAACTTATTCTCATCCAAAATAGCCCACTCATACTCTGTAAAGGTCATCAAATGTGACATAACATACACCCTTCACTCACAAGTCACTATCCATGGTAATACCTCCTAAAAATTAATGATGTTTAATATTGTGAAAAATTGTTAGACATTATATTTATGCATTTATTTCACCAATTTCACTTCATCATCCATTATTTTAAAAAACCCCTAATTTTTTTTGAAAACATCTAACAAAATTGTTTTTAGTTATAACAAAATCACTTTTACCCTTTTCAAAATCATTACAAATGAAATTACTTCACAATTTAGTGATATCACTACCATGTTTTACGATATCACTGTAATGTTTGATGATTTTTTTGTAGTGATATTGTGTTAACCCAAAAAATAAAACCACTTCTCAAAATTATGAAATCACTATGATGTTTGATGAAATTACTATTTACCTCCAACAAAATTGCAAAAATTGACAATGATATTGTAATTTACAAGATAGTAATTTCATTTTATTCAATTTCAAACCATAATAAATGCTCAAAAAATTCAAAAATTAATAAAATTAGGAAACTTATTAGAGGCCCACTCCTATCAGGTCTTTGGAAATGTCTCACTCACTTTGTGTGGTGCTCATGGTGAGGAATGCGATCGATTTATCTTCATTGGCCTTAGAGTCAAACTCATTCTAATAACTTATTTAGTTATAATTATGAATATTATTTGCATAAATGATTTTATAAACACCCCCCCCCTAAGCCCCTTTTTATATTAAAACCTTAGTTAGATTTTCATCTATCCAAACCAATCAATTGTTAATCACAAGTATTGAATCAATTTATTTTCACAAAGCTATCAAACCCTTGAAATCATTTATCGACGTGAAATCCACCAATCATTTGTAAACTCAATAAATTTTTTTGATTTATGGATTCATAGTTTATTATTTCTAGGATATATCATTCCCACACTTGCTGCTTTGGCACCTGAGCCATTAGCAAACAAAAATAAGCATGTAATTTCTTAGTGGTTTAAATTCTTGATTTTCAAATCAAAGACCTAGTATTACCTCACTAGGGGAAATTATTTTACATTTCAAACACATTCCAAATTTGACATCAAAACTAAAATAGATTGATTTTTCATCCAAACACTTATCTATTTCCTCTTTTCATCAAATTTCAAGAATTTGTCCATTTCTCACACAAACCCTTGAGGGGGCATCATCATACTAATTTTCATTCATTTGGGGAAATTTTTTGCTTTTCCACTATACTTCTTCTATTCTTCAAAATAGTATTGCTTGGAAACACAATTTCAAAGAGGGGAAAATGTAGATACCTATTTTTTTTAGTGTTGAAATTCACCTTAATCATTTTCCCTTAATCTATTTTAATCATTCTTCTTAATTTAATAATTAAGATTTCTTCCTAAAATTAATTAATTGATTTATTCAAATATTTTTGAAAAATTCAATTGTGCACCTTTTATTATTTATTTTAATTATTTAATTTACCAATTCAAAATTTTCCCACTTTTCTCTCCCTCATCTCAACCAAATCCATGAAAACCTCCACTTCTTATGACTCCTCCATTGAGTTGTCAATCCATTTTGACTAAGTCTACTAACCAACCCCTCCTTTTTCTCACCTGGTTAAAATAGTCTCCATCCTCATGGATGAGGACTCATCTTCAATTATTGATCATTTGGAACCTTGAAACGTTCCAATTGATCCTCCACCATCGGATCATAATCTAGGCTTTTATAAATAAGCTTGAGAATCCACATTTCAAAGAGACATAAATCTTGAGAAATCACAATCAGAATCTAGAAAATCATAATCAAATATTGCATCCAAAGTGAATCAAATTCAATCTTTTTCATTCAAATGTTTCCCATTTCACTTTTTCATTGGAGGAGTGAGCACCACATTTTGATAGAGCAAATCAAATCTGAATCATGATGGAGGATTCTTGTGTCTAAACTATGAAGGTTTTGATTGTTATTTATTTCATTTATTACTCTAAATATGGTCTAATTATGCTTAAAATAGACTTGTTCTTTATATTTTCACTTTTTAATTCATACACATACCAATCAATATGATGAATGGGTCAGGAGGATTCTTAAACTTATCCATCTATGATGGGTCCTTAGACCTTGAATAGTACCTACTAACTTGAAAAATGAAATGGTAAGTTAAGGGTGTCATTGATGAAAATTTACAAAAGTGTGAATTAGTAGGGGTTCTAGCTGGGAGAGCATTAAAGTTCATATACAAAAGATATCTTCAGAAATCAAGTTTAAAAGATGTTCAAGATTGGCTTGTTATAGAATTTAAGATTAAGAAATGCACTAGCCAGATAATATAAGACTTGAAGGAGATAAGGAAAAAGTCTAGAGAGTTGATCTACAACTATGATCATAGTTTTCTTGATGTAATGAATAAGGTAGAATTTGATTTATAGATAAAGATAAAGTAACATGGTTTTTTGGACTGTGAAATAGGATTTGGTTTGCCACTACACAATCCCAATATGAGAGAAAAGTAGATGCCAGAGCTATTTTACTATTTGTAGAATATATTGAATATTATGGATAAACCCCTATTGTTAATTTTAAAATTGAAAACACACTATAGGATTTCATGAAAATAATGGAGCAATACCATGAGGTGAATAATCCTAAATTGAATATATAGTGAATAGAGTGCAAAAAAGGACACACCAAAATGATTGTCCTGAAGTCAAGACAAAATTATGTGAACTCTGTCATGTAGTAGGGCATGTCACGATATAATTCTATATTCTATAGTAATCTATCAAGAACCCATATAATATGTATTGTAATTTATGCATGTTGACCAACCATGATGATAAAAACTATAGATCTTTGTAGGATCTTAAATTAGGCATCTCCAAAAATGTATTTATTGTCATCACGTAGTAAATATACTTGATGAAGCACAAAATCTTAGGCCTAAAAGATGATAAGAGTTGTATGACCCAAAAAGGTCTATAATAGATTCTGAGTTTACCATAGTATCAACCTCAGAGTCTAGCTGGATGGACTCCTTCACCATGTTGGATACTTCCATCCCCTTAGTACTAGTATGCAACACCTTAAATCTCACCCATAATGCAACAACAATAAATGAATTGGACCCCTCTAATTACACAACAAAAATTTAACATGGGAGATAATAATCAATAGTATTAGCATTAAAAATCTACATAATAATGAGGATATCAGGGGGGATATCAGTCTAATAGAGGAGGAGGTTGAGGTGGTTATAGAGGAGGATACCAAGGTGGTAGAGGTAATAACTATCAAAGGCCTCCTTTATAATTCTATCTATGTGGGGAATATAATCATGTCCAATGAAATTATCTAATGAATCCATAATGATATTCATATTTCACATATTATAGAGTCTTTAATCAACATGACATAGAAGATTCTCTTATTTTAGAGAAGCAAAGAAAAGATAAAGTTGTTTAAAATGTAAATATGGTGTGGAACCTAAGTAAAACGTGTTTCTAAATGTTGTGACATGACAATAACATACAAAAAAGGGATACCTCCACTTTATATACCTCAAGATCAAGGCATTAAAAAAATTTAAACAGGATAAATATCCATATCTAGATATAGAAAAAAAATCTTATGTACAAAGTTGTGTATTTATTAAAGAACATCCATCATAAATAAACTATTGATGGTGATGTTACATCCATCAATGCACAAATGTTTGGCCAAATTATGTAGATTATATGACAAGATGGATTTGTCACTATGCTTATGGATCTCCTAAGACTTTTGAGTACTTTGTGTAATGAAGACATATCACATAACATCATGAACCTACTACATAATATTTTGGAATGTGTGTAGTGTGGTCAACAAATGATAGAAAAATTGGTCTAATATGTCAAGATAAAGAAACCTTGGGATTTTGATGCATAGATTGACATTGAGATTATTAATTATGAGATCCCAAGTTATGTCTTTGATGTTAGCAACATAGTTAATATGATTCCTATATCTACATGGGAAGATATTGGATGACCAACTCTTAGCTACAGCCTAGTGACCTTGAGCTTTGTTGATTATGGAAAAGTTGAGCCTATTATTAGATTGGATGACACAAAAATCAAATTCATAGACTTGTCTCTGTAAGGAGACTTTGAGGTCATATACATGAAGACTGTAGTAATACACTACCCTATGATGATAAGAAAAACATGGGTGTATGATGGACAAATGACTATCAATATAGTGCATAACTAAATTGAGGAACATCAAGGTGATACAACTATTCTCATTCCTCTCAATAGAGTGCATAATCCTTATGTAATTTTAGCTAAACTAGACTCCCCCAGTATTTTGAAATAAACTAGTTAGATGAAGGTCAATATTGAGGAGAATCCAAAATCTTTGTGTGAAAATAAATGTAACTTCTTATACTATCATGCCAAACCATAAGTATAATTATTATTCATTCAGTAACTCATGACAATGGAATAGTGGAGGCCTAAACTAGTGACTATGCAACTAGTGGTAGATTAGTTTTTCATTGAAGAATGTGCCTTTATGTTTGTAAAATCTCCCACTCGATTAGAATTTGATTTCCTATATCAATTTTATGATCATATGTTGGAGTATATAGAGCCAAAAAAGAAAGGAACTTTACCATGGGAAGTAGCTTCATCTATTAGTGGTGATTTAGATACCCACCTCTTCAATTGGGCTTGAGGTGATCATGAACTCTAATCAATGTGAATGGTCTTTATGCGTGAGTGATAATTACATATGTACTATGAAATAGAGGACATAAATGATTTCATTTTGTGTTTTCAAGTCCATGTTATGACCATCAATTGATGAGTTATCACTTTAAATTATGATCTAAATGGAGTTGTTTCAACATGGTTGGCAACTCATTACAATGACCAACTTGAATGGGATGATGCTTACGAGATCATGATCAATAGGTTTTAGCTACCATAGTTCATCCATACCATTTTTCCATTCTTTCAAGAAGGTTATTAACCTAAAATTTATGTACATAAGTGTGTTGAATTTTGAAATGATGAACATGTCACACCAAAATATTAGGTCCACATCTTCTACTATACACTTGCTCTACTACCAGAAACATAATAATTGCACCAAGAATGTAAAAGAGAACCAAACATTGGGAACAAGTGTAAAGTGATTTTATATAAAAATTTGTGTTAAAAGATGAAAATCCATTGGTCTATAATGCATTGCAAAAAATTAATTATTTTTTATGCTATGGGTATATAGAAGACCTGAGCACCATAATAGAATATATTACATAAAAAAACATAGCCTCTGATCTTAATGAGGCATTACAAAGGTAAAAATTTAATAAGAAGAACAAGATATAACACAACCATGTCACCACATACAATATGAGGTATAGGATATTGAATACTTAGATTTTGATGGTGACCTAGACATGAATGATTTATTTGAGCCTAAGCGACTTGTAGAACCAATCAAGGACACTGACATAACACTGATTGAGGAAGATAAGATACATAGCATCTAAATTAATAAATAGGAAGGAAAAAGGAGTATATATGAATATTTGGATGATGAAAAACATAATATTTATCAACAACCCATGAACAAGTATGTCACTAACATTAGAACCGAAGAGGTTCTAAAACTGGCAAACATAGATGATTATTGGATGGAAACTAAAATTTTGGAAGATCTAAAAATCTTGAGGGATTACCAAGATGTTTTTCCCACCAAATTATTATAATTTCAAGGATTCTACCCATCTCTTAGTGAGATACACATTAAACTAAAGGAGTATGCATGGCTAGTCAAGAAGTGGCCATATAATCTTAATCCAAATATGAAGCTAAAAGTAAAGGCTAAATCAAATAGAATTTAGGATGCAAGAATAATATATCAAGTAGAAAAATATGATTGGGTAATCCCCATGGTAGTTTATCCCAATAAAATAGGATAAATTTGAGTATGTGGGGACAACCTCATTCTGAATGATGCCTACATAAATGATCCATTTCCAATACCTTTCATAGATGAAGTTTTGGAGTTTTTTTTAGGACATGAAGTATATTATTTCATGCATGGGTTCAACATATATCATTATTTTCTGATCATATAAGAGGATAGATCCAAAATAATGTTTGAAATATAATGGGGTTTTTTTGCATAGAAGGTCATACCTTTTGGACTTAAGAATTCACCTGCAATATTCTATTGCGTAGTGATTAAAACATTCAAATATTTCATTCATGACTTTATGGAATTTTACCTTGATGATTGGGAAGTCATCTCACTATTAAAAGATCATTTTTCCAAGCTATTTTTAATGTTGGAATGATGTCGAGCCCTGTACATCACCTTGAATATGAATAAATTCTTATTTTTTACACCATTTGGATTTTTTCTCAAACATGTAATATGAAATAAATGTATTCTAGTAGATTAGGCAAAAATCATAACAATACTAAGTATTACTTCACCTATTAGTTCTAATGAAGTGTGCTCTTTTCTCAAACATATAGGCTACTATTAAAAAATTGTCAAAGGCTACATAGCTATTTCATCTTCACTAGAAACTTTACTGTGCAAAAATGCAAAATTTGTCTGGACCTCAGAATGTTAAGTAGCTTTTATTGAGTTGAAATAATGACTAGTTACTACACCTATACTATTTTTTCCATGTACATGTAGATGATTCAGGCATAGTAGTTGGTGATATACTTGCACAACCTAAAGATGGTGTACTTGACCATCTTATCCACTTTGCTAGCTAAAAATAGTCTAATGTAGAGAAAAATTATACAACCACTGAGTGAGAAGCACTGGCCATCATGTTCACACTTTATAAATTCTAACATTATCTACTTGCAATACCATTCAAAGTCTTCACTGACCATCAAACCCTATGATATCTAGTCAACAAAGTGATGCTAAGATGATGAATCTCTTGATGGTTGATGATGTTCTAAGAATTTCAATTCTAAATAAATGTCAAGACAAGAAGTGAGAATGTCAGACCAGACCATCTCAGTCTTATCCAAAATGGGGAAGAGATAGAAGAATTATAAGAAGACTCTCTTGATGCCCATATTTTCCAAGTCTCTAAAATTCTTAAAAACTTTGAAGCCATTTCCAACTTACTTGAGCAAGGAATATTCCCTGTGCACTTTTTGGAGCAAGATAAAAATCAGTTTGTGACCAAAGCACTACTATACACCATCATTAATGGACTTCTATATCACTTGGGAAAGGATTAAGTCTTACATAGGGTTGTCCTCAAACATGAATTACTTAAATCTTAAAAGAAGCTCATCAAGGAGTTTTAGGAGGACATTTCACATGAGAGGATACAACTAGAAAGATTCTATAGAGTAGACTATGGTGGCCAAATTTTCTCTAGGATGCACATAGAGTTAGATAAAACTGTGACATATCCCAACACATGGGTAGATCACTCCATAAACATGATATGCCATTACATCCCCTATTAACATAGAAACCTTTCAAACAATGGGGGATTGATTTTGTCAGACCAATCAACCCACCAAGTAAGCACAATAAAGTAAAGTACATCATTATTACAATAGATTATTTTAATAAGTGGGTTGAATTTGTTGTCAAACATAGATATGGTTTTAAAGATAGTAATGTTCCTATATGAAAATATTATTACCAAGTTTAGATGCCCTATAAATCTAGTCAATAATAGAGGAATGCACATTTTAAATAACACCATCAAGGCCTTGACTAAAGAGTTTTTAATCTCTCATCATGAAAGAACTACCTATCATCTATAGGCTAAAGTCCAAGCTGAATCCTTCAAAAAGGTATTGGGGGAAATGCATACAAAAATTTATGATGTCAAATGAGATGACTAGGAAGATTATATTCATGAGATCTTATGGGCATATCACACACATTTTAAAATATCTATGATATTTATTCCATTTCAATTGGTGTATGGTCTAGAAGTAGTCATGCTAATGGAATATCTAGTACCTAGCCTACGTATTGTCATGGTCATGTGACTCAAAGATTAAAAGTCTCTTACTAATTGGATCCTAGAATTAAATTGGATGGATGAATTCAAATGTAAATCAAGGATGCGAGAAGTACACAAGTAAATCTAGAAATCTTGGCATGATAAGAACTTGCACCATAAATAATTTCACAAAGATTAACCAATTTTACTTTATGATAGCTAGTTCAAAACATTCCCAAGAAAAATACAAATAAGATGGAAAGGGCCCTATATTATACATGACCTAATACAACAAGAAACCATGGTTTTGACGGATCTTCAAGGAACCATCTTACTAAGGTGGGTAAATGGTTGTAGGCTTAATCCTTACCACCAATAGTCTATTGATCTAATTCTACAAGCTAAGTGGGTGTTGAGTAGCACTACATAGATTAGGATTTATCTATTTTTCAAGTTTTGTGTGTGTGTGTGTTTTTTTATTTTTTTATTTGGAGATGATCTCAAGAATAACATTTATGAAGTACAAAGACCAATCATCACGTATGTTAGATGTGCATAGGAGGATCCATGTGTATCATTAAAATTTTTGAAGAGGGGTGACTAAAAAATATTAAGTCTAAAAAAGATTCCAAAACATCCCATCAGTAAGATATCCATTAGATAATGGTCATCCAACAGAAGTAAATACAAGAGATAAGGGTCGATTGATATGATCTTCAAAAATTTAGTGGCTAATCAACATCATCTACTTGTACTCCTCATATGGACACCAAAGAACATAATGATTTAAATCCACACATGTGCCAATGACTAACTACTTTAATGGCTAGATCAAATGTAGATTTACCACATATCTCATTACATTCAAGATCACTAGACAACTAAGCATGACCTAGATGTGAAAGCTAAGAGGTACCAAATCTATAAAGGCTAACTTTGAATACCAAGTCATATTTCATCCTTAGTATATTTTCACAAGCTACAACTATCATGAGTTAAACCATTTTCATTGCACATAGCATACATAGCATGCAAATTTCTTACTCGTGTAGCTATAGATACCATGCACCTAATCTGACACCTATTTAAAGCACAAAAGGAAGCCATGGGTGTCAACATGGTGCTTCAACAAACCAAATAAATTAATCAAGAGCCATTTTAGTACCTTCAAAAATCTAAATAAAAGCTCTTTCATCCTAATCTTATTGACACCATGTAACTGCTTGTCCTCACATCTCCCCAATGATTTCAAAACATAGATGTTGAGAACTTGTTGTGGATGCCAAGATTTAACAACTTGGGAGAGATAGTTCAAGTATTTATTGGATGATATAATGAGGGCAAAATCTATTTGGTCCTAGATGAAAATTTGGTAATCAACACACAAACCATGGCACAAACCTTAGGCATGCCTGCATGTGAAGATTTATTGCTTCCTTATAAGACCAAAACACCTCCCATCTTGAAAGAAGTCTAAGACATATATTTATCAAAAAATATAAGGATTCCCATTGATGAAATCCTTGATGAACTAGTACATATTATCATCGATTGCATTACTAGAATAGTTTGGAGATGACTAAGTCTACCAAGTAGATACGTAAGGGAGTTGTGTAAATCACTCATAGTATGATCCACTATAATGAAGAATTTAATTTGCCTAAGTAATTCATCCAATAATTGATCAAAAACAATGAAAATTTCCATACCACTCTCAGGTAGACTTTTTAGTATCAATTTGTGATCTTTCTACTTTTCTTCATGTAGTATAAATAATTAGAGGGATAATTACACTTGGATATAAATTAATGGACAACACATTAGTTCAATAACATAATCTAGACATAGGAACATGGAGCTCTCACACATAAGGGGAAGTTCAAATCTTAGTGGGAGGAGTTCCTGAACCTCATTGCCACACACCCCAAAGTGCAACCTGGTGTCTTATAGTACCTAGGTCAACATGCCACAATCACTCTATTGCCTAAGGGAGTCTTCATCATAATTTATGAGATGTCATGCTCACCATTCAAAAAACTCCCCTTATTTATCATGATAGATATGGTTTAGGTTGAAGTAGCCTAACAAAAAGAGCATGCAGCTAGGTGAGTAACCCCTTTACAATCTATACCCCCAGGCACATACATTCTTATTGCATAATCACTACATTTAGCATCAATATCATAGTAGTAGAAGGGGAAGAATAAAATATATCTAAATTTAGTGTCCCCTCTTCCAAAGTGAGATACATGTAACATAATGACATGGAAGGATGATCCAAATATTCTATAGATAGATGGCTCCTATGACCTCTTGGAGATGGGTATCGATGTGTAGGAAGTCTACCAGGTCATGTTAGTAGATGTGGATGGAGACTAATATGAGATAGAAGAAGAGAAAGAGTTCTTTTTTTGGAAGGTAGTATGCATAGTGTAAATCTAGAAGTATTTTCCACCTGAGCTATGGGTAGAACTCCCAGCTTGCACACCTTTCATAATTGTTGACATAGTTTGAGAAGAGGTGGAGTAACTTTAATGTAGAATGGACTTTTTATAGACTTTGAATGCTCCAACATTTTCACCTAACATCATCTTTGGACCTCTACTATATATTCCATTATAAAAACTTGTAAGTAGGCCCAAAACATGGTAGGAGGTAATATTATCCCTTACCTTGAAGGAGCATGCATTTGGTTGACTAGCTACTACATAGGAAGTAAAACTTGCTCTTGAATCTCCTCTACTACCACCATGATGTAGACTAGTCACAATCGATAGAAATAATTAATAGGTTCCAAGTTTGAAGGTATGAATATAGGATTCCTTAAAGTCACCATAGGCATAGGAGGTTGAGGAAATTACATAGGATTAGCCAATAGTGGAGGAACAATAGGCCACTTAGAGGAAACCACTTGTGTAACCAAATGATGGCTCAAGAAAAAAGAAAAGAAGAGAAAGAATGAATTGGTTTTGAAATAGAAAGCAACATAATAAGATAAATAATTTGAGGCCTCACAAAATGCCAAGGATGAAAAGATAGACATGCAAAAGGCCTAGGAGATGGCTAGGCAAAACCAAGAAGTAGCTACCATAGCAAAACAAGCACAAGAAGAGAAAGAGAAAAAAGAAAAAGAGGAATTAAAAATACAAAAACAAGATGTAGTAGACCAGGCACAATGGTGGGTAGAGGAAACTACTAAGAATAAGGAGGAACATGATGAAGCCTTGTGAAAACAACTATAGGCACAAGCAAAAACCTAGGCACATGCCTAAGCTATGCAAGAATAAGAAAAGAGGAAGAGAGAATAAGAAGAACAAAGGAAGAAAGAAGAAGAAAATAAGAAATAAAAAGAGGAAGAAGATGAGAGAAAGAAGAAAGAGAAAGAGGAAGTAGAAGATAAAAATAAGAAAGAAGAGAAAGAGAAGAGGAAGAAACAGGATGAGGACAAGAAAAGATAGGAAGAAGAAAAGAATAAGAATAAATAAGAAAAAGAAGAAGAGGAGAAGGAGGAGAAAAATAAGGAAGAAGAAGATATGAATAAGAGGTCAAATAGAATATGGTTGAAGATGATACACACCAAGCTAAGCTAACAATAAAGGCCACATTGTAATAACATGTTTCACCTACAACTTAGGTAGGATCCTAGATGCCATAACTTCTACTAGGAGGTGTTTGGATTTAGGACATTATTCTAGTCACTGCTCAGTACACTACCTTTTCCCTTCCTCTAGTTATTATTCCACATCCTAACCCTATAGCCTCAGCAAGCACATTGTCCATGTTCTCAGTCAAGAAGGAGGATTCACTTGATGTATCTTAATTGCCTTTGAAAAAATAAATTAGAGGGTGCCACAACTTTCCAAGAATCCATCACACAAAATACTACCTCCCTATAATAAGGGTGGGGTCAAACAAGGGTAGAGAATGTGGAGCTTAGGTGTCATCTTTAGGAATAGGTGATGATGATTGAAGATACTTTCCCAAACTTGGCCTCTCAAGTAATCAAGGACCAAGTGATGTCAGACTACAAGAGGCTCAATACCTTAGTCTCAAAGATTACAAAGGATTTGTATGCAACATAATAACTTCACTCAATTAGCATCTTAGGTCACATATTGAAGATTGATGCCACTAATTTGATGACTCTACTAGAGGAGTTCAAGCCATGATTAAAATTACATCCCTTCAAGCCCATCAACTCACATGTAGCCTACATAATTACAAATAGTATCTTGATAATTAACTTACAAACTCCATCATAGACTTCATCATATTTATTATGTACATCAAAAAAATGTATAGCCATAATGACTTGATTGATGAAACTAACCTTGCTCTATAGCAATCTTTTAATGTTAGGGATAATGTGCACAATCGACTCTTTTATTGGCAACAAGACCTAAGGTGTAGTGCATTTGCAAGCCTTTAGGTAGAATTACATGCATAAAAGTTAGAGAAACTTAGTGTGGAAATTTAACTAAAGGTCATCAATATAAAGGAATAAATGATTACCAATAAGGACTTAGACCTGAAAGAACTCATTGGGTGTTATCACCAATGTGAATCCTAATTCACATGGTTTAGGAAGTGATGCTTGATTGTGATGCATTCAAATCTGACCTAGCTATATTTTATATTGAGGTGACCCCAATCCTTGAAATTCTTCTATCTAAACCACCATTAGAGTTATAACAAGAAATCACATAGTGCATGGCTACTTAGTCTAGGGCCAAGGATCCTACTAGCTATCCTTCTTCCTCAGCAATGCCACCTCCTTCTAGTTGAGTACTATGTAATGTGTAATTTTTGAAAAACAATTTGTAAAATTTTGAGTAAGTTTTCTATATTGGGGATGATTAGGGAAATAAGGGGGGGTCACGATGGTTAAAAACCCATAAAGGGCTATCACCTAGTTATGCTAACCTATTGAAAACCCAAATGGGTGGTAGGTTGGTACTCTACTTAGCTAAAAACCCAAAAGGGCATCTAAGACATGTGCAAAAGGTGAAAACAAAAAATATTGCCTTGAGAGATTATTGTGACTCTTTCTAGTCTACCCAAATTTTCAACTTTTACCCTTACCACATAGTCAGATGAACCTATGATGTTATCTCAGGATGAGACAAAATTTTAAGTCTGAGAAATTGTTTGGAGAAGCAAGCAGATAAGTAAATCTATATAGAATTTTCTTTCTACTATTATCAAAGGTTCCTCATGTAATAGAACATGCTAAGGATGAGGATAACTAAGTGTTTTTGTATTGCACATGATGGTACATGGAATTCATAATTAATAAAGACATGACATAGATGAATTATAGTGTGATAGATAGGATCTAAGATTAAACTAAAGTTTTTTTAAGGTATTTAGAGCATTTGGATTAATTTTAGATAAGATTAAACCAAACATTAAACATGATAATGTAGACAAGAAATAACAAAAAAATACGATAGGTAACCATAATTATAAAGTCTATATTGATCTTAACAAAAGGCTCATCATCTTCTTAATACATACATACATACATATATACATATATATATATATATATATATATATATATATATATATGTATGAATGTTTGTATGTATGTACACATATATATATATATATATATATATATATATATATATATATATATATACATACATATACATACATACATATATATATATATATAGTCATTATAGTTACAAAGGATTTGTATGCAACATAATAACTTCACTCAATTGGAATCTTAGGTCACATATTGAAGACTGATGCCACTAATTTGATGACTCTACTAGAGAAGTATCAAGCCATGATTGAAATTACATCCCTTCAAGCTCATTAACTCACATGTAGCATACATAATTGGAAATAGTATCTTGATAATTAACTTACCAACTCCATCATATACTTCATCATATCTATCATGTACATCACAAAAATGTATATCCATAATGACTTGATTGATGAAACTAACCTTACTCTCTAGAAATCTTTCAATTTTAGGGATAATGTGCACAATCGAATCTTCTATTGGTAGCAAGACCTAAGGTGTAGTGCATTTGCAAGCCTTTAGGTAGAATGACATGCATAAAAGTTAGAGAAACTCAGTGTGGAAATTTAACTAAAGGTCATCAATATAAAGGCATAAATGATTACCAATAAGGAATTAGACCTGAAAGAACTCATTGGGTGTTATGCACCAATGTGAATCCCAATTCACATGGTTTAGGAATTGATGCTTGATTGTGATGCATTCAAATCTGACCTAGCTATATTTTATATTGAGGTGGCCCCAATCCTTGAAATTCTTCTATATAAACCACCATCAGAGTTATAACAAGAAATCACATAGTGCATGGCTACTTAGTCTGGGGCCAAGGATCATACTATCTATCCTTCTTCCTTAGCAATTCCACCTCCTTCTAGTTGAGTACTATGTAATGCGTAATTTTTGAAAAACAATTTTTAAAATTTTGAGAAAGTTTTATATATTGGGGATGATTAGTGAAATAAGGGGGGTCACGATGGTTAAAAATCCATAAAGGGCTATCACCTAGTTAATCCAACCTATTGAAAACCCAAAAGGGTGGTAGATTGGTACTCTACTTAGCTAAAACCCCAAAAGGGTGTCTAAGAAGTGCGCAAGAGGTGAAAACCAAAAATGGTGCCTTGAGCGATTATTGTGACTCTTTCTAGTCTACCCAAATTTTCAACTTTTTCCCTTACCACATAGTCAAATGAACCTATGATGTTATCTTAGGATGAGACAACATTTTAAGTCTAAGAAATTATTGGGAGAAGAAAGTAGATAAGTAAATCTATGTAGAATATTATTTTAATATTTTTGCATTATGTATGAATTTATTGGCTATATGTATTTTTTCCTATTTTCCATGAGTTGTAAAGGAATATAAGATGCAAAATATCCTCTCTTTAGCACCAATGTACAAGAATAATATGAATAGTCAGGAACTATAATGACTATACATACATACATGCATGCATGCATGCATACATGCATACATGCATGCATATATATATATATATATATATATATATATATATATATATATATATATATATATATATATATATATATATATATATATATATATGTATGTATGTATGTATGCATGTATGTATGTATGTATGTATGTATTAAGAAGATGATGAGCCTTTTGTTAAGATAAATATAGACTTTATATTTATGGTTACCTATCATATTTCTTCGTTATTTCTTGTCTACATTATCATGTTTAATGTTTGGTTTAATCTTATATAAAATTAATCCAAATGCTCTACATACCTTAAAAAAACTTTAATTCAATCTTAGTTCCTATCTATCACACTATAATTCATCTATGTCATGTCTCTATTAATTATGAATTCCGTATGCCATCATGTGTAATATAGCAACACTTAGTTATCCTCATCCTTAGCATGTTCTATTACATGAGGAACCTCTGATAATAGTAGATATATAATCTTTGTATGAATCATGTAGCATATAGGGATAACATGTTGAATTAGATATATTAGTGAAGCTTATAATAGGTGATCACATCAAGTATTAAAATGCTTTATATAAATCATGATAATGTTTAGAGGGTAAAAATACAAGATCAATAAGAAATCAAGAACACGCATAAGAGAACTCAATTTAATTTAAAGGAATGATCTTAAGAGATCTCATATAAGGGACATGTTCAAATTCCACATAATCTAAATGAATGACATATTTAAATATCTAATAAACATAGAATTACATATTCAAATGTCCAATAAACATACATGGCACATGGGACAACAAGAAAGAAACTTATTCAAATGTTACACAAGAAAAACAATATCAAGAAATGTAACACACTCAAGGAAATGATAAATAGACAAAGCATAAGCAATTGTTTACTCCAAAAATGTAAATTAGGGAATCTAGAGTGAAAGGGGTAGAGATAGCCTCAGGCACAAAGATGATAAACTATCTATAAAGTAGGATAATTAATTACATATCTTAGATAGACATATATTGAATTTATTATGTTGAGATCTGTTAAGAATAAAAAGTAAAACTATGCTACATAATTAAATGATAATAAAAAATAAGATACTTAGCTTGCTTTGATACTAATATAGCTTCGGATCTAGAACATGAAGAAAGTAGTTTAGATATAAATTTTGGATCAGTTGCCTAATTTTGGAAAATAAACCTCTATAGCTATAAACACTTGAATCAATCTGTAATGGTTATATCAACACTTATATCTAACTTAGACATAGGTTTCTAGTATAGAATACCCATCTAAATTAGATATGACCACCTAGATGATTCTAGGTTTTTTTTTCCTTCATTTTGGTGCATTTATATCTAGGTTATGGAATGTCACTCCTTGTCAAATATTAGAACCCTAGTTCTTCATCTTCATAGTGGTTGTGGGAAAAATGGGTTAGTGGGCACACAATGTCGTGTTTACCCAAAGACCTATTTTTCAATGAACACTACCTACATAGCTAATACTTCAAAGAGGGCCTCACACTTATGTATTTATCTATATGTTAGCTTGTGTGTGTATTATCAATATGTGATAAGCAAGTAAAATAGTGAACTAGCTTGTAATTTGACAAATGTAGCTCATAGAATGCTCCTTCAATACTTTAGGCCTATAGATGTGTTGTCCCTATGACTAATATGAAAATAAGAGAAAATAGGGAAGATTTTATTCACTTGAATGCTTGATTGAATGTTTTTGGTAAGTTGTCTTGTGAGTAGGTAGGAAGTTTCTAGGTTTGTGTTAGGTTTTTTGTATGTGATGAATGAATGAAGGTTGATATTGTATATATACCAATCCATTTGTAGAATATATTACATTAAAACACTTAGGTTGATCATAGGTATACATTTATTTTGAAATTTTAGCTGAATTTAGGGCATTGGACACTTGTATTAGGATAAGACACTTGAATCAATGTAAGCATTTGATTGGGGCACAAGTGTTTGGGTAGATGGAAAATATGTATAAGTTAATAACTTGTAGAAATAGAAGATATGTAGGTTTATAACTTTTTGAACATGATAGAAGGTCTAAGTCATTAAAATAACATTGGTCAAACTAATAGATAAGTAATATGCACATAGATATAATATATGTAAGCCTTTCAATAGTGGGAAGGGTCTAGAAGTTGAATATACATCCATGATATGTGTTTTCCAAGTATAAAATACTAGGGTGCTATATAACTCAAAAATAGTGTCTACATGTCCTCCCCCTTTAATCTAGTAATACATTTGCTAATTTAAAAGAAAATAAATGTGTCCTTGGGTGTGTATAACACACTTTGCGCTTTCTTGAGCCCAACATGAGTGATTTTATGGTGATTGACCTACAACTAAGATCATGTTACAGTATATAATCAGTGCATATAATCCAAAATTGAAAGCACTAAATGATTGAAATTGAAAGAAAATAAGGTTTAAGAGTATACTTGTGTATCGATGCAACTACCTTGACTTTTAGAAATTTTATTTGAAAATATGTATCATTAGAATTGAGATTAGGAAAAATATAAAATATGAAAAGTTCATATATATTGATATATAAAGAGATTAAAGGACACATGCCCCCAAATTTAGAGAAAAAGTGAGTTTTTATCTGATAGTTGAGATTAGCTCAATCATGCAACCCAATCATACTTATAACCTCATGAGTGTGAGTGAACCAAGTCAATTCACATTATAAATATAAAGATATTAGATGATGTAATCAATTCTAACCTATAAAATTGGAAAGATTGAGTGATTTAATCACCTCAACCATACCCAAATTGAACCAACTATTAAAATATATTATCTCAATATAGTTCATAAAATTCCAATCTGATGGGTGTTGATAGTCCATATAATTTTTTGAAATATGAAATCTGATTTGATTTTGTAATTTAGGTTCCCTTTGCATAGCATATGCACCTTATATATGTCTCATACTAAAACTGTGTATAAAATGGTACCCATGTATATTAGTTTATCACAAATGTGTATACAAATCATACAAATATGTAATTTAACCAATTTGAAAATTGTGTAAGTGTAGATAAAATGTTTCTATAACATGCCCCAACAGTAATTTGAAACTAAAAACTAGTGTATGTGTGGAGAACATGTTTCTATAACATGGCTCCACTATATATCTAAATATGAATTTTTTTATAAGTGTGGAGAATATGTTTCCATAACATGCCCCAATTATATATTCTAATTTTTTAATAATGTGGAATCCATGCCTCTCTATCTTTCCCCCATTAATATGCCCCCTTTTGAGGTGAGGGAAAGTAGTAACTAGTAGTCACTTTACCTCAAAAAGATAAGATAATTATAAAATATATGTATGAACCAAGTAACATATAAAAGTAATGCATTTAGGTAGATCTATAATTAAATTATGTATAATGTCATAAAATAAATTCTTAAGATGCATGATATGAATTATGGCAAATTATAGATAGTAACAGTACATGCTCATGAAGCAATCAAGCACACGCACAAGAGCATTAAAAGCAAAACAAAAGATAATGGTCTAAAGAGATAAAAAAACAAGGATCATGTTCAAATTTTTCACAATTTAAGGTATATCACTTAGTCAAATTCTAGTGTAAGGTGATCCTAAATATCTTATATCATTCAATAGGTTTATTATACTATAGGCTTATAATCTTATTTATAGGTTTGATTGTTATTTCTTGTCGTACTAAAAATCACAACAAAAATTTTAGATATCATTAAATAGACTTCACACATTCATTCAGAAGTTATTCATGATAAGTAATAGGGGTTATAATATTTTACAAATTGATTTATTAAGAAAAAAAAGGAAAAACTACCTTTTTAGCCTTGTTTTAAGGCATGTCTAGGTCTATAGAATACACAATCCTTAATATATTTCACTATGGAGAATTTAAATACCATAAACCACTAGAATAATTTATAACTTATTTTCAATCATCTATCTACAAATTTTTAGAGTTTTTTGAGGGTTCATTTCTAATATATTCCACTTTTTGTTAGCTAAAACCCTAAACTAGGGTTTTATGACTATGTAGAAGCCAAGAGCCTAACTTTGATTAAATATTTTTTTTAATGAATATTAAAATACTTATACCAATTTTATTATATCATTTTTATTTTTTAATGACTCTATCAATTGAACTCTAGGCTTGCACCATAATGAACACTTACATAAATTACTTTCTTGATGGACTATAACATAAGAAGTTTTATTTTCAGACCTCTACAACTTGAGAAAGAACATAAATTCAAGAAAAAATGTATAATAAAATCAAGAAAATTCATTAACCTATTTAAAATCCTAATGACCCATATAAATCATAACAAAATTTTGTTTTATTCATAACTCTCTCAGAGTGATACACAGATATGTAGACAATCTTCTTGAATTACACCAACATATTAACTGAGCTTCTCTTCTTATTTTCATTCATTATATTCCTATTTTTTTATGGTTTAAATTATATCCTTTATTAAATAATGTATAAGCTTTTTATTATTTATTTCCACACACAAAAATATCTCAACCACCTATGACTTATCCTAGAACAAGCTTTAATTAACATACTCCTACATTGCTCCTACCTTGTTTGGGATTTTAGGATAGATTTAAACTAAATAAAGGAATTAAATAAACTTATTAAACATATTAATACCCTTAATAACCCTTAAATAATGATATATTCCTTTCCCATATGCCAAAATATGATAAACTCATCAGAAACCTTATAAACAAATTCAAATTTTTGAATTTCTTATTTTTGGTGGGAAAACCAAAAGCACCTCTAAGAGACTTAAAAATAATTAATTAAACATGTAAAATGATTATTATTAATAAATAATGACTTATTATACCTAATAAGATTTAAAAAAACCCACATTTAAACTATATATTAGCATACACCTGCATAAAAGTACTAGGTAATAACAAAACTATTCATGAAATCCTAATCATGAGTTATTCAACACTATTGCCATACTTTATTATCTAAAAAAGTGTCATGTAAGTTTAATCCTAAAGTGTATGGTTATTTAAATTTATTAAGTATTGAAATTAATCCTTATCTCTAGTTTTCTTCACCACCTTCTTATCTAGAATGGCTTCAATATGATTTGGTTGTGCCTTTGGTAGCTGTTGCTCCCAATTGATGATCTGATCATCTTTATCTTTAGGTACCTTATTTTATTTATCATATAATATAAAAAGATAAATATATGATACATTAAATATAGATAATATTCCAATTTCAAATGGAATCTCTAATTCATAAGCATTAGCAGAACATTTTCTTAAGACCTTACAAGGTCTAATTTTATTCATCTTTAACTTGTTATATTCCCACCAGGGAGTCTTTCTTTCCTAAGATGTGCAATTAATAGAACACCTACCTTAAGATTAACTTAATGTATTCTCATAAAAACACTTATTTTTTACTCACTTTAATTCAATTCTATTTTTTTTACCTATTCATGTAGCTCTGCATTATTGCTATAAAATCCTTACCATATACACTTTTTTATCCTACTTGCCCAAGTTTATTATCTCATAAATGGATCTTGGATGGATTCCAATTTTTTTTTTAATGGTATATAACATTTAATTCTATTTTTATAATCATTATATACAAATTCTACTTGAGCTATTGTTTCATCCCACTATTTAGGATGGTCACTTATTAAAATATTAAGTATGTTTCCACGTCTCCTATTGACCAATTAAATTTGACCATTAGTTTGGGGATGGTAAGCTAAGATAAAGATTAATTTGGTCCCAATTTTTTTCTAAATATTTTTCCAAAAATTGCCAACAAGCTTTGTATCCCTATTAGACACAATGATTCTAGGAATCCCATGCAATCTTACTACTTTTTTATTTAATTGGGTAAAACACTTTTGAAAACTTAACTATGAACTGGGGAAGTGAGGGTTTTGAAAACTAGAATGACATCTAGGTAAAAAAAAAGATGGTAATAAATGATTCACCTAATAACCAAGTATAATGAAGAGGGTTTGAAGGCTCCCCCAAACTTTAACAAGTGAAGTAAAGGTACCCATGACCTTGGAGAGACTAGAGAACATGAGAGGTTTAAGGATCCCGTAACTTGTAGTACATAAATATGTTACTAAATAGTGAATCTCAAGTGTCTATATCCTTTCATCGTGTATTATATGAAGGCACTAAAAACTATAATAGATATTGGATAAGGAGGTCTTCCACCACTAGGGTCTTCTACATAACTTCCATATAGTAGAGTTACAATGAGTGGGTTTATCTTCCCACTAAAATTCATAACTTGTTCAAAGCATAACAAGATATTTTTGAGGCTCTTGTAATAATTAATAATATAAGTAAATTTACACACAACCTTTTAAAAATAAAAGAGTTTTGAGGCTCCCATAACCTGGCAAAACACAAGAAGAAACAAATTACATAATATAAATTTAACTAGAAAAGGAGGTCTTCTGCTCTTGGGTCTTCTACACAGCCACTACACAACTGAATCACAACAAGTGGGATTATCTTCCCACATAGAATGATAACCTTTAAAAATCATAGTAAGTAGTTTTTAAGGTTTTCATAACCATTAAACATAAAAATATGAAACAAAATAGTAAATCTCAAAGGGTGGACCCCCTTTGTCATGTTGTTCATGAGGACACTATCAGATAGAAGACCATGTAGAGAAAAAGATATTCTACCCTCTAGGTCTTCTACCAAACCTCCACACTACCAAACATGACTAAATAAAACAATAGCCCCCAAAAAGGCTTTGTCCATAACTGATCTGATTCTATGATATCCCATAACTTAGTGAGACCAAGGGTAGGCTCCTCTAAAAAATACTCTTAAACTACAAAATGAGGCCATAAAAAATATGATCCTCCTAAACCCAAAAAAATTACTTCCATATAGTTTATTACTCCTAAAAATTGGTATTCAATAGAAATAAGCACTTTGAGATAGATAAGTTTAAAACATGGTAAATGGATTATTCCATTATCTAGGTGATTATATATGTAAACATGGTCTCCTCTTATAACCATGCCATTAAATAGAATAGGGGAGTGGGATCCTCTAACACTCATCTTGTCCCAAAATAGAATCATAGGGTGGAATCCTCCATCTTCCAACCTAATGAAGGACCACAGATAAACCAAATTACTTACAGTGCTCAGGTGAGGTAAATGGATTTTTCCATTCTCCAAGCCATCAGAAGGGGTTAAATCATGGACTCCTCTAATATATATGCCACTCAAAAAATTGAGTGTGTTCCTCTAATATAACTTACCCTAAAAAATGATCCTAAGGTGGGATCCTCCTCATAAAAGGACCACAAAACAAAACCCAATGTTGTTCTCATTTTTGGGATTGAAATAAAATTTAGACTAATGAAGGTCTTCTACGCCTTCTGCTCCTGAGACTTTTATAGGATTGGGATTTCTTCACAAAAACCTTAGGTAGAATCACTCCCTTCCTAAGTAAGGGATCTTGAAGAAACCCAATAGGTGTTATGAATAACTTTTGCTCTAATTTTATTTTTCAAATTACACCCAAAAGTTCCCTTCTAACAAACTAAAGAATTTATTCTTTCCCATCCAGCTTATAATCTCACTACTTATTTAAAGAACATGTTAGCAATATTAGCTGCATCACTTGTATTGGTACAAGGAATAAAGTGTTACATATTATCAAACCTATAAAATTTTAAAAATATGGATTCATTACATTTTTGAATCTTTGGCATCCCAAGTACAAATTTTATAATCATTGAATCCCATGGCCTACTAGGAATTGGAAAAGACTGATATAGGCATGCATTTTGACTTGTTCCTTTGGGATATAAAAAAATTTTGCATCTCTCAATAAAATTATTCACATCAACCTATATCATTGGCTAATAATAGTGAGTATTCAATTTATAAAGTGTTTTTTTTGCCCAAAATGCATATTAATCTACCATTGTGCTTCTCCTTTAGTAGATTCTTTCTTATTGAATCTTTTAGTATGCATAGTTAACTTACTTTGAATAATAGTCCTTATTGAATCATATAGTCTACCCATGGAGTTATTTATCTACTTACTATATTCTCACATGCTTCATAGGCCTCCTTGAAAGAAATATCTTCTTTATATAAGTCTTTCAATGCATCAAAACCTAAGATATTCACTTGGAACTACTACATAATCATACTTATCTTGATTAATGCATCTATAAATTTGTTTGACTTTCCAATTTTATGCTTGAGAATAAAATAAAATCTTTGTGAAAATTTAACCCATTTCATATGCATTTGAATTAGTTTAATTTGACTACTAATGAACTTTAAGGCATGATTATCAATATAAAGTACAAACTCTTTAGGCATCAAGTAATTCCTCCATTTATTCAAAGCTTGGATAATAAAAAATAATTATTAGTCATATTATAAGTACCTCTTATATTCCTCATTAATTTTATCACTGAATTAGGTAATTGGTTTTCCTTCATGACTCAAAATAACCCCTATAGTCGTTTCAATAACATCACACTCTACTTGAAATGCCTTGGTGAAATTAGGCAAGGAAAATATTAGTCGATCTATAATTATTTTCATTAAGAAATAAAAACTTATTTAAGCTACCCCAATCCATTAATTTTTTTTTTTTTTTCCTTTTATAGTTTACACTGCTAGAACATAAAAGCCACTAAAATTACTTATAAAATTTCTATAAAAGCTAGTCAGGCCATGAACACCTCTTACCTAAAATATACTCCTTGGAGTAAGCCATTATACTATGAATTTTACCTTCTCTTTATCCATATTCAAACCCTCTTTGGAAATGACAAATCCAAAATATAACAATTCCATCTTCATGAAGGTACACTTCTTGAGATTGATTAGTAAAATCTCTTCTTGTATCTTGTGTAAGACCATCCTAAGATGTATAAGATGTTATTCCTTTAGATTAAAATATAGATTAGAATATCATCTAGGTAAATAATGAAAAAATTACCTGTGAAGGCCTTAAAAACCTCATTCATGAGCCTCGTAAAGGTGTTTGGAGTGTTAGTTAGTCAAAATGGCATTACAATCCATTCATATAATCCATCATTGGTCTTAAAGTTGTTTTCAATTCATCTCCTTCTATAATTCTAAGATGATAGACACATTTTAAATAATACATTAGATCACCAATTATAAACAAAGGAAATCTATACCTAATTGTGATCTTTTTTATGGCTCTTGAGTTAGTGCACATTCTCTAACCTCCATCCTTCTTAGGAGTTATAACCATTAGAACAAGATAAGGACATAGACTTTCTCTGATTAGTCCTTTGTCTAATAATTATTTTACTTGATTATTAATCTCCTCATTCTCTATTGGTGTCATCTTATATGTTTCCTTGTTTGGTAGATTAGTTCATGGAATGAGATATATATGGTGACCGATGATTCTCATTGGAGTTAGTTCATCAATCAAATCATCTAGAATAATATCAACAAATTTAGTATTTATAGATATATATCAATAAATTTTGTGACCATAATAATTATTTTTGGCTTTCCAACTAATGCATAACTTACCTCTTCTTTTTTGATTTATTGCAAGGATTATTTTCCACTTATTAGCAACACATTAGGATTATTTTCTATTGTTATATTCTCCTATTTCAGTGGTATGAGTGTGTGATTATTTCCATCTTTATCAAAAGTTTAAGTATTTATTCTTCCATCATGTATGGATTTATTATCAAATTACCAAGGTCTATGTAAAAGGACATGGCAAAAATCCATATGCATATTATCACATACCACCTCATCTTTGTAGATGCATATTTGAAAATCCACTTTGCATTGTTCATTTAAAAAGTCTTGGTATCCTTTTTTAATCCATGACACCTTATAAGTACTAAGGTGTGTTAATATTTTTAATCTTAACTTGTCAAATATTTATGAAGATAATAGATTATTAGTACTTAAACTATAAATAATTACCTTAAAACACTTATCTTTTGACTTGAAAATGGTTCTAAATAATGTCTTCCTTTGTGCAGGCTCTTTGATATCTATGTTAGGATTGAGCAACACTCTCTTCATGAGAAAGGATTATCTAAATTTAGGTTCATCTTAATGATAAGGTAAACCCACACTCCCCTCATTATCTTGGACAATTTTATCACTACCTTGACTTATAGATGGATTCTCTTGACACTCATAATATTTATGCCCATACTTATTGAATTTGAATCACCTACCTATAAAACCTCTTCCTCTACCTCTAGTGAATGGTATCCTACCTTTGAATGAGTAACAACCTATTATGGTTTAACTTTGACTTTGTGAATTACTATATTCTTCATTATGGATTTTCAATTGACTCTTTCCACCATGTTGTCCTTTGCCTCTAAAAATTCAGCCTCTGCCTCTTGAATGTTGAGTATGTTTCCTAGGAAATTTCTCCTCTAATTTGAGGGAAAATTGGTATGCCTCCTTAATTTATCTTGGTGATAGGAGTTTTATCTCATAATATAAGTTTAACCTTAACCCATTGATGTATCTAACCACCTTTTTAATATATTATTCTAAATGTCCTACTCTAATAGTTAGCTTATAGAACTCCTCTATGTATTCCTTGATCATCATCTCCTTTTGCCTTAGGTTTTGAAGCTTCTTAAAGAGATTATTTTGGAAGTGTTTTGGCATGAATTTTATTTTAAAATTATCCAACATTATATCCTAAATCTTGATCATTGATTTACTTTTCCTTCTCTTTTCATCTTGTGCTCCATCCCACAAAAGGGTTGCATGAATTTTAAATCATGTACTAGAAAATTTGACATTTTTTTCATCATCTAATCCATCATAATCAAATTAATTATCCATGAAATTTATATAATCAACTAAATTCTCTAAATTCATTCTACCTTCAGACATAGATACTTCTAGTTTGGCCTTGGAATTGACTCCCATGACTGATCTAATAATTCTCTCTTCTGCCCTTTCTTCTCCTTCTCCTTCTCCTTATTTTACCTCTTCTTATTGAGGCCTTTCATATTATATATCACTAATATCCCCTATATCAATTCTTATTCTATGATCAAGCTCCATGGCCTATAAATTATTTTGTATATTCCTCATCTCTTCAAGCAATATTGCTTGAGTAGGCTACCTCCTCTAACCTCTTCTATATATTGTTATATCTTCCATATTTACAATATTATTTCATAGATTTTTAGTAAAATAATAATATTATTTAAACTTGATACAACCTAAACTATTCTTTAATTCCACTATGGTGTAAGGTGATCCTAAATATCTTATATCATTTAATATGCTAATAGTACTAGGCTTATAATATTGTATATAGGTCTGACTATTTTTTTTTACTAAATTTCACAAAAAAACTTTGTATATCATTAAAGGGACTTAAAAAATTCATTTACATGTTTTTCATGATAATTAATAGGTTTTATACTCTTTCACAAACTGGTTTCTCAAGAAAAAAGGAAAAACTGCCCTTTTAGACCTATTTTAATGTTTATCTAGGTCTGCATAATACATAGTTCTTAACATATTTTACTATGGATATTTTCAAGACCAAAAATAATTTGAATAATTTATAACTCATGTTAAATCATGTATCTAGAATTTTTTAGAGTTTTCTTAAGGTTTGTTTCCAAGATATTCCACTTTTTGTGAGCTAAAACCCTAACCTAGGGTTTTATTACTATGCAAAACTCAAGATCCTAAATTGTATGAAATATTTTGTTTTACGAAAAATAAAATACTTATAAAACTTATATTATATCATTTTTATGTTTTAATAAATTTGTCAAGTGAAATCTAGGCTTTCATGATCATGAACACTTACATAAATCACTTTCTTATTGGACTATAACATTTGAAGATTTGTTTTCAGACCTCTACAACTTGAGAAAGAATATAAATTCAATAAAATTTTTATAAGACAATCAATAAAATTAATTAACCTATTTAAAATCCTAATAACCCATATAAATCATAACAAAAGTTTGTTTTATCATAACTCTCTTGGAGTGATTCATAGACATGTAGATAATCTTCTTGAATTACACCAACATACATCAACCAACCTATTAAATAATTTTATCCTCTTATTTTCATGCATTATATTCATCTTTTTTTATTGATTAAAAACTAATGTCTAAACTTTGTCTTATTTGGTTCCATACACAAAAATATCTCAACCACCTATGACGTATCCTAGAACAAGCTTTATTTAGAAAACCTCCTACATTATTCCTACCTTGTTTTGGGTTTTATGATATATTTAAACTAATTAAAGGACTAAAAGACACTTATAACACATGGTCAGACCATTAATATCCCTTACATAAGGATCTATCACTTTCTCATATGCCAAAAGATGACAAACTCATAAAAAACCTTATAAACAAATTCAAAAATTTAACTTTCTTATTTTTGGTATGAAAACCAAAAACACCTCTAAAATACCTAAAATTAACTAATGAAGCCTAGACAAGGCTTCTTATTGAGAAATCATGACCTCTTATACATCCTAAGACCAAAAAAAACACATTTGAACTATTTACAAGTATGCACCTAAATCAAATGTACATAAAAGTAAGAATGACAACAATGCCATATTGAAATGTAGAGGAAAAAAACAAAAAAATGGGGGACACAAACAATGTAGCATATTAAAATTCTGAAACAATTAAATTAAGACACTCAAGGAAGTGTATAAAGGAAAATTATTAGAAACCAACATAAACACATCATTCGAGTCCCAAGATATATATGTTAGTAAAAAATTTAAGTGCATACCATAAGAAATACATTACAAAAGATATAAGCATAGATAAAGGCATGTGTAGTACATAAGCCCAAACATGACAATGTAAAGTGACCATAGAATGATATAACTTGGGAGTATCATGATCAAAGAAGTAAACACCCCCATTGTCCATATGACATGAGTAAAGGGAAGGCCCAACATCTAAAAGTTCATAGATCATGTATATGTGTATACATGTAGCACACTCAAAATATGTGTGAAACACATGTGTATATAGAAGGAAATGATATGCTATCCACTAACATGGAACTAAAAACATAGATACGAAGGAGATAATAAACCTTATGAATGATAAACATTATTTTGGACTTTGATTTTGATTTTTTTGGTATTTTTGGAATAAGCCATATAAAATGACTATCCTATGATCTCATCTAATATATGCTCATAGGTATCTCCCCACTAGGAACTTGGTGTAATAAACTAGTGGTATTTCCAAGGAGTATGTATAGGTGTAATATCTATCACTATATAATCTATAACACTATATTTATGTATAATAGGACTATATGACTATTAATAAACAATAGGAGTAGGGGTTCATGGAACCCATCATCGAATGGTTTTTGGTTTCTATGAAATAGTAATAATAGTAACATGTGTAGGTGATCTTGATATCTAAATATTATGTGTGGATTCCATGGAACCCACTATGAATCTATGATATAATGGTCACTCAAGTACTAACTATTACATAAAGGGGATTGTCTGTTACTTATCCTTTTATGAAATATTAACCTTTGTAGCTTTGATAATTAATTTATTGGGTATATTTTTTGTTTCTCAAAAGAGTGTTCATATAGAATTCTAGAAATTATAGTCACTTGATTGAAATGAATAAATTTAACAAATCTATGCACTATATAAGTTATTTATTGAATTTTATGTATCCAAGGTCACCCAAATAACATATCAAAGAAACCTATAGAAGGCATAACTAATAAGGTAGTAACCACATGTGATGGACCCACTTATGATGGTAAGTCAATCTCACCAAGAACCTATTGTGAGGTCCCATCAAATTCTCTAACTAGTCTATTTGAATGATGTAAATCATGATTTGTATAACCCAAATTTGTAAGTAATTTCATGTTATAAACATTATCACTTTCAAAATTATCAATCATAACACTATATATAAGATGGTGATCAAGGTATGCTTGAATGAATAAGGAATTAAGATTTGATTCATCATTCCTAATCTCACTATCATAAAAATTAATAGAGGGTATATGAACTGTAAGAGGTGTATAACACATATAAGTACCAATAATCCCATTCAATGCATGCCCATAATGTGATGGAGGAGGATGTGCATTAAATGCCATTTACACTTTGAGATCTTTATTAGAATGATCTTGCAAAGGATTATTAAATATTTTTTATTTTGGTGATCATTAGGTTGTAAACCTAATTCTTTTATAGGATCATAAAATGTAATATTTTGGTCATATATGAGATATTTGATCTTATTCTTCAAGGTAAAACATTTATTAGTAGAATGCATAGGGCCTTGGTGATATTCAAAATAAATATTCACATCATACCCTTTGGGTAGATTTATACTCATATTAACCTCTATAGGATGAGGGAGAGATATGAGGTGACACTCTAAAATCCTTAGGATTAATGAAGTGGGAGGCTTAAGTAAGCATGTAAACTATCTTCATGGTGCATTGGATAACACATGCTGATTAGGTTGATGTGATACCTCTTGGTCTTTTAGGTTGGATATTTGAGAAGTCAAAAAATGAGGTGTACCCATAGGTTGTTTATATATAGGCATTAAAACTAGAAATTAGGTTGAAGCATTTATATTTCCCATGTAAGACATGGCAATAGTAGTTTTAGGGAATAAAGGTAAAAAAACATAATCCATGCTTCCACTAGATGTTGGTATATTTATTGGAATGAAATTAGTTATGTTACCTTATAAAAATTCACCATCACTAGGTGAGGACACCTTTGCCTTAACATGCTTACTAATTTGATCTTTTGTATCATATAAAAATTCATTTATTAAGCCATTGATATTATGAAGATGAGTAACTAATGTTATTTTATCTTCCATTTGAAAATAATTTTTTGATTAAGATGTATTATTTATTACAAATGAAAAATTATAAATTGAAAAAAAGTACAAAAAACTGAAACCCAAGTTGACTAAAAAACCTAGGAACCAGACAAATTTTTAATCCTATAGATTAGGTTCACCAAATTCTTAACCTTAAAATCTAGATTAGGGAATATAGGGTTAAAGAGGTAGAGATATACTCAAGTAAAAATATGATAAAAGATCTCTAAAGTAGGACAATTAATTATAAAATGTATATAAATATATATTAAATTTATTATGTTGAGATATGCTAAGAAAATAAAGTATAACTATGCTAGATATTTTAATGATAATGAAAAATAAGATACTTATCTAGTTATGATGCTAATATAGATCTAGGTCTAGAATATGAATAAATTAGACTAGATCTAAATTTTGGATCAAGCATATAATTTTTGAAACTATACCTTTGTAGCTTTAAACATTTGCATTGACCTAAGATGGTTGATTTGATGCTTCTATCTAACTTAGATGCAAGTGTCTAGTACAAAATACCTACTAAAACTAGATGTGATCACCTAGATATTTTTGGGTTCTATGTCACCTTTACTTTCGTGCATTCAAATCTGGGTCATGGAATCTCACTTCTTGTCAAATAATAAAACCCTAGTTAACTTTAATGGAATGGTTGGATTTTGGAGAGTTATGAAGAATTTTTGGACTAGTAAAAGGTTGGGATAGGCTCATGAGGGTTGGAATAAATCTCAAATATATCTAGATAAAGGTTTTAAGCTCAAAATAATATGAAAGGTTGATGGGTGTTTGAGGGTAAATGGGTGTTGAAGTGTAGAACTTCAACACAAGTAGTTGAGGCCATGGGGAAGGTATGAAGATACTAAAAGCAACAAATGATAAGATAAGAAACTTTTAATTGATTAAATAAGAATACCTATCTGATGCAATAATGTTGGCCTAGAAGTAGATGGTAGGTTAAGATAAATTGGATGGAGACCTAGAATAATTTGGGTAGCATAATGGTACTAAAACCTTGAATTTATCAATGGTGAAGCTCCTTTATGCTTTTGAAAAAGTCTCTAGTTTTTTGGTTTAGCTCTTTAGTTCACACACAAGATCACAAGAAAATGATTACTCAAACTCAAACTCAAACTCAGATTGTTTAACTTCTTGAGAAAAGGTCATGGGCATACTTAAATAATCAATACTAGTCTTAGTCAATTGGTATCGATCAAGGTGTGACCTACATTGATCATGGTAGAATAGATCCAACTTCATAAAAATAGTTCTTTGCACTTACTTTTGGCAGTATAAATGGTTTGAGTTGGTTTAAGAGAGTGTGGTCACATGGGTAGAAATATTCTAGGGAGGTTAGGGAGGAAATAATAGGGCAAGAAATAGTCTTAAGGCAAGGTGGTGGTGAGTTAACATAGGACTTGGTCTTAGGGTGAGGTGGAAATAGAAGTTTATTTATCTTAATTAAATAAATAATTTAGATAAATGTGGGTAGGGGTAAATTGGTTCTTTAAGGGGGTCAATAAATGTTTTAACCAAAGTGGGGGAAAGGGCTTAAAAGGGGTGTGTTGTGATAACTAGAACCATTAGTGCAATTTTCTAGTGTCTATATTTTTCCCCTTTTATTTTTTAGTTTGTATCGATAAGTTGTAAAACAAAAATTAATGATTTGTGGAAGGTTAGATGCCCCAAGTGTGTGAGGATGTACTCCCCCTAAAAATAAGAATCGATAAGGTGAAATAGAGTTAGGTTTGGGTTTAATAAGTGGATAAGTTAGGGACAAGGTTGGTTGGTTAGTTAGGCATTTAAGCACAAAAGGGAAAAATAATGAAACTAATTGTGATATCATCTATCATGCATAAACTATCCTGCCATAGTTAAATTAGTTTGAAAAAAGGGTTGTATTAGAAAGATAAGTGACAGGGTAACTAGGCCATAATCCTAAAAACTCAAGTCTTCTAGTGGAGGTGTAGGTGTTCTCAGGGATCCAAATGTAGGATGTGATATGGAGAAGACAAAATGGTCATAGGTGTCAGGACCATAAAGGGTCATGATATGATTCATATAAAGGGTTGGGCATAAAAGTAGTGCATGTCTGTCAAGTATGGCAAGGTAGTTATGCAGTTAAAATGACATATTTTAAGGTGAAAAGATTGGTTGGTTTTTAGGTGTAGAGTGTTTAGGTGAGGATTTTAATGTTTGATGTTGTTTTTTGATGTTTTATGGTTAAATAAGTCTAGGATATAACATTATAGGCTAGGACATTTCTGACTATATAGGATCGAGTTCCACTATTATTCAAAGAGTTATATAGAGACATAACTACAAAGGATTGGGCCCATATGATGACTATGGGTTTAAAGGGTATGTTATACTATTTTTGCATGCCCCAAGATATAGGTATGTTGGTGGACCTCATTAAGAGATGGGATCCAACTACTAACACCTTTTGGCTACCTACAAAAGAGCTCATGATTACCTTAGAGGATGTGCACAAGATATTGAGTATACTGATATAGGGATGAGTGATTGAGTTGATCAATATAAATGATATACATGCATACATGGATATTTTATATTGTGAGGATGTAGTAGATGCTTAGTACCACTTTGGGTGATTTTAATTTGAGGACATATATCAGTTGGATATAGAGGGTAAGATATTGATGATGATGTCGATGATATAGATCATGTGATATGCTTTTTCAGATTCAATCGGTGGGAGGTATACCCAGGCTCTAATTTTTATATTAGTCAAGATGTATGAGGAGATGATGGTATATGCATGGGTAACAACCTTTTTTATATAGATGTATCAGGATCTTTGAGGATACCAGGTGCATAGGAGATACAAGATGAGTGTGTGTTTCCTACTTCACTACTAAGCCTATGAGCACATCACTATTTTATGGATGATTGGATTGCTTTGGGATACATGGCACCAAGCTCATTTTAGAATGGGTTTTATGTAGTGGAGGTTAGATATGGAGATAACATAAGAAAATGGTGTCATGTGAGATGTAGCATGGTGTAGACAGTGGCTAGATGTTTTGGTGGATGGAGAGGTCACCTAGAGACCATATATGGGTTTTCCATCATGGAAGCAGTTACATGTATAAACCTTATCCATTCAGAGCTTCAAGTGTATACATGGGAAGAGGTAGCATGAGGCGGATTTAATACCCTTTGAATATATTTAGTGAAATTTGGTTTGGTTTTGGGTGATCCAAGAATGTTTTTGAGATATAGATGGGAGGATTAAGGCACTGCTTCCCTTACTATTGGCCAAATTTGGCCTACATATAAAAATTTGCCTAGATCTAAAGATAAAGCTAAATTAGAGTCCTAATTAGGGAGTGGTCCCATAGAAGAAGTAGATAGACTTCAAGAATAGATTGAAAGTTATTTTCAAATCCTTTGAAACACTTTAAGTAGGGTTAAGGTGTGAATTTGGGAATTTTAAGGGACTAAAATGTCATGTCACATCATGTAAGAGAAAAAACATTAGTCTAGATGTGTATTTCATAAGTGTGCTTGGAAAGTTAGATAAGGTCAAACAATTAAATGAACATGATGCTTTTAATTCCAAGAGTGAACCCTAAAATTTTTTTGTCTTGATGAGTTTTTATTCTCAAGATACAATCCTTCAAAGTTAATCCAACAATGTGGGATGTGCATGGGGATGTCAAGATAAAGCCATGGTGAATAGTTATTTTTATTAAAAAAATACTTAACAAGATCCAAGTTGAATGCAAGGTTTATAAGTGTTAATATCTTGGGAGCTTGGGTAGAATATCTATGGCATGTAGGCAATCTAATGAAATCAGTGGGTTCACATATATCAATGATGTGTAATTAATCATGAAATCAAAGATCAATGGTGAGCTCGAGTTAAGAGAATTAGAAGATCCCAAGGATGAATGAGAAGGTGCCAAGTGTCTTGATCATGGAAAATTTTGAGCAAATTGATGGTGCACATAAGGTTTCTAAGTCAATAAATCAAGATTGAACACAAGGCCACCACATGGCATAAACATGTGAACCAGATGAAGGATGATAGAAGGATCCATAAGAATCATGCAAGACTACCAAGTGTCATAATTTTAAAATCTTGAATCAAAGATAAACAGAGTAGATTTTATCAAATCTTCAAAAGGCACAAGATGAGGATGCATGTCTAGGCTCATAATGGTCAAGTTATTAAAAAGGTAATAAGCAACCCAAGGGAAAGCCATGAAGGTAGACTCATTAGAACAAAGTATTTCACCACCTAAGAAGATATAAATCATAAATACAATATCAAATATGATCTAGGTAACTAGGAATAAAGCCTTTCAATTTTATATAATGCCATTAAAGCTCTACAAAACATCTCGATAGCTTTAGATGTAGGTTTTATGTCTTGTTCATAATCAAGAAACCCTACCTTATATATATCCATTGAAATCATGGATATATGAAAACCAATAGGGTGATTGGTCTTCATAAATAATGAACCTATATTCAAGATTTGGGAGTAATGGAAAATTTGTAATCATGCAATAAATGTTAAAGGGATACTAGTGAACGAGCTCAAGTGACTGTCTAATAATGTGAAGAGAAAATGAAGATCAAACATGGTGGATAATTTAGAGGATGAAGAAGACATGGAGAATTTAATGAATTTTAGGAGTATTTAAATGTTTTTCCTTCCTAATGGATCATGACTCAACATCCTCATATTAATGTTAATTGATGAAGAGTGGTTGGACCTCATTTAATGTTTTTTGTTTTCTCATTTCCCTCTCTCTCCTTCCCTTTTTATATATATCTCCCATTCTCTTCCATAGGTGGGATTCTCTCTTGACTCTTGGATATTTTTTAGAGATAGAGACTCTTATGCTTTTGGCATGCCTAGGATATGCCAAAATTTGCACTGTAAAACCTATTTGATGCAATACAAGACTGATTCCTCCATTTACAAGCTGAATTTAAGTGTGTCTCATGAATTTATTGATATGGTTAAGTGACTATATGTTTTATTTTCCTCTATTTGAATTTTCTCACCTTCATGAAGTATTTTGGTAGCTCTCATAGGTCATTCTAAGTGTAATATATATAGTTTATTGATTAGTATAGAAGTAGACAACTACCTTCCCATGCTAGGTTGATACCTAGTCAATGCCTTTTTAATGAAATATTTATGTAAGAGTTGATAAAAGAGTGAGTGACATGACCTTTTGTATTCTTTAATATGTCTTATAGTGTGTCTTATATATGTGTAAGTGTTTAAATCATAGGTATATCACCTCCTTTACATATTTTTATGCATTGTTTTCTATTTCTCTCCCATTTCCAAGTAAGAGATTAGTTTAGGTGATAGATACAAAATGAATCTAGCCTTATCTAGAGGCTAAACCTCACCATAGGACACCCACATCTTGAGGTTGTTCCCATTTTGTGGCTTATTTAGAGGGAGACTAAAGAACACTCTCATAGGTGTAAATTAAGACCACAATAATTTTCCACATACCCAGTGGGACCCATTCTCCTTGGCATAATTGGAGTTTGGAGTTGAGAATAAGTATTTGTAGTAGAGGAAGATATCCATCACCATCAAAATTTGAATATTATTCAAGTTGTAGATTTCATAACATCATCTAGACAACATTCTCATGTCAAATGTCACTAGAAGTTCAACTAGTAAAGGTATTCAATTTGAATTCATTAAGATACCCTATATTTCATATAAGAGATCAAGGTTTAATAAGACAAGACCTTATCCCCAAAATCAATTTTGATCATCTAGTCATCCTATTATTTTAAGCAGTATAATCCCTACTACCCAAATGGCCATCAAGAATCAAGTATTTGTTCTATTCAATAGAGGTAGTCCACTAGATTTGGTTCATTTTGATGACATTCTTATGTCTACCCTTAAGAGTATTCCATTCTTCTCAAGAGAAGATCAAAAAAATTCTATTGAGCACATCCAAGATGTTGCCAACCTTTATTTTGTTCATAATGTTGTTTAAGATAATGTGGCTATCAGACTACTTATTGCTTCATTCAAAGGAAAAGCATTGTAGTGTTATATATATCTTCCATTTATTTCCATATCTACCTATGATGAATTAAGTGTAGCCTTAGTTAGACAATTTGAAGACAAATCTAATCATCTATCCTTAGTTGAACAGTTGACCACCATAAAAAGAGCTCCTCATGAGTTCATGTCTAATTTTAACCCTAGATTCCAAAGGACATGGAATAGGATACCTATATTGATTATTACACCCCTAAATTATGCCTTGTTATACTACTTGAAAGCCCTTAATTATGATATTAGTGTGATGATATAATCAATGGGTTGTGTTGCTTTACCAGATGCCTATGAGTTTGTAATAAGAGTATAAAATAACTTGATACAAGCTATAAAACTCTCTCTGAGGCCTCTAATTCATATATTCATAGAATTAAAGCTTATTTTATTCCCTCAAGTTCCTCATTTCCCATCCTTAACTCTTATTCCATCCCCTAAAGATCAAGTTACATCCCCTTCTAGTCAAGCTAGTGAGATTGGATAATTGATAATTATGTTACAATCTTTTAGGAATTAAATCATTCAACTCAAGAGATATAAGTACTAGGGTAGGCCTTATCAGCAATATAATTAGACATCCTATTACCCTGTTAGATATTAAAGGCCTCCTTTTCAAAGTTTTAGGGAAAATAGACCACCCTACCAATCATAAGGAGCCAAAACCCAAGCTAAGCCATATACAACTCTTGATCATAATGTACCTTCTAGTTCAAGAGCTATTTCCCCCACATCTCCTCAAAATAACTTGATGTAAGATTTATGTTGGTATCCATCTAATCCCAATGATGCTTAAACCAAACCTTAGTGTCAAAAAATATTACTATACCACAAATGACATTAGAAGATTTTTCTCTTCAAGGGGGTCAATACTAAGAAAAAATGTTGGAACCATATGGGGAGACCTAATAAGTTTAACTATCCTAATGCCATTAATGTTAATTAGTTAATGGATGATCATGTTGCATTTAATTAGATGGGTGAGACTAGCAACGTAAGTGGTCAAGTTATATCTCTGACTAGAGCTAAAAGAAGATCCATTGATGAAGCTAAAGATGTGAGAAATGCTTCCAGTGCTCCTAATATTATTCTAAAGAGTATCAAATATCAACCTACTACCCCTATAACACATAAAAATAATAATTCAAATGTTGGGAAGTTCCCTCAGATACCTCTAGTTCATGAGCAACTAGTGGTTCAATAGGTATAGCCAAAGGTTAGTGGAGCACTATTCATCATAGTAGATTAAATGAATAATTATAATGTTATAATTAACATATGGTATTCTATTTTTATCCCAAGATAAAATGATATACTCATATAAGATATTTTAGCTCTCAAATTATCTCTAGATCCAATTGAGAAATAAGGTGTTGTCTTAACTAATTTAAACCAATCAACCAAAAAACAAGTACATCAGGTATACAAGATAGAAAAAGTGAAAAAATATGAGGTAAATTCAAGTTAAACTCCTCCTTTATACCTATTTTTGATAGTTGGTGACACTCTAGTCCATAATTGTATGGTAGATAGTGGAGCTAATAGCACTATCATGCTTAAGCAAATTGTCTATAAGCTTGGTCTTGTCTATGAACCAAATGCTAAAGGGATATTAAAACTAGATGGATCACAAATAAATATAGTAGGCATCATCAAATATATGATATTGACACTACATGTTTGTCCTAATGTTACCATTCAGTAAGATGTAATTGTAGTGGACTTACCTCCCTACTTTGTCATGTGTCTATCCAGGGACTTCACCTAAAATATTGAAGGATATTTATCAAATGATTAGACTATTTGATATTCAGGACTAGGTATGGTACTATTGTAATAATACATTATGAAATTATTTCACATTTCTATTTAGAGCCATATATGATAAGTATGGTGAACACTAATTGTGTCATCTTAAATGAGGTGTTGAAAAATAGTGAAGTAGAAACTAAGTCACCTTTAGATGGAGTTGTAAATTTGTTCCTTGATGAATGGGCCTCTGATTTTCAAGAGCATGATATTTATAAGCTAATTAAAGAATAAGGACATGGTGTTTATTGCCTTAATGATAATGATGTGTCAATTCTAGACATAATAAAGGTTGAAGAGTTTAGAGATGGCCTATGGAAATTATACTTTAATGGATCAAGGAATAAGCATGATACCAGGGTTGGAATGATGTTGATTTACCCAGACAATCAAAGGTGTGTCTCTTCCCTCAATTTTTAGTTGGTTATTTAATTAATGTTGTTGAATATGAGGCACCAATTCATGGTTTAAAATGGGAAAGAAAGATAAAGTTCAACACATTAAAAGTCTTTGGTAATAGTGAACTTGTAGTCCACCAACTAATAGGTCTAAACATATGCAAAAATCCATTGCTTATATCATATAAGCATAGGGTGTAGGACTTGAATATTTTCAAGTTTTCAACATTTAGGCAATACCAAGAGATGAGAGCAAACATGCATATAAGTTGGCTACCATTGGGGCATAATTTAGTATCCTAGCTGATATAAAAAGTGAAAAGGTTTGATCACACATTGAGGTGGTTGTAAGACCTTTTATTATAAATAACCATGAAAATTGGAAAATGTTTGAAGATGGAAATCAGATTATCAAGTTCTTTCAAGAAGAAGCTAAGTTTTCCTCAAGGAATCAAGAGAAATTATTTTAACATTATGGTGACAAGATTATGTAGATGAAAAAAAATAATTTACCCAAAAGATTGGCCACTCTTTAGAAAATATTCAGTGGTGATGATGAGTTAATAAAAGAAAAGTCTTCTTTGTCAACAAAGGAAGAACACTATGCCAACGTGGAAATTGTAGTTGGTAAGAGCTTAAAGTTAGGTAAAGTATGTAATAATTTAGAAAATGAAGCTTTCATTGTGATCCAAAAATTGAAATATTTGGTTGAAATATAATTTATAAATAATAACAACACAATTCAAATAATGCTATCTTTGAAAAGAGATGTTTTATTAATCAAAATTGCAAACCCAAACATATGCCTATCTATGAGAAGAGATGTCTGATTTCCATTTCAGGTTACATCTTCATTTATACATGTTTTTAAGGTGTGAGGAGGATGTTTAAGGTCACCAATCTCAATAAATATTAAGTGGTTTGACTTCCACAATTTACAACAATACAAAATTTGAGGAATTACTATTTTTAGACTGCACTACTAAAATTGAAATTTAGGGAAATTCCATTGGGTTTTCAGGGGTCAAAATTCAAATATCAGATCTCTATGCCATATCAAGATGTTCTCCTCATTATTATCTTTCCAACGGTTCAAACAGTGAGTCAATTAGAGCTACGATGCAAAAGTTATGGCTCCTAGAAGTTCTGCCATCAATTGGGGTGGACCCATCACCCGAATTGTCATCTAAATTGTTGCCCAGATCACATTGAGTTATGTTCAAGTTTTTATGATGTATTTTCATGGTAATATAGTGATCTCAAAGGAATTTATCCAAGTCTAGCTCAAAAATCATTGAGTTAAAAGTTGAAACTAAGCTAGTAAGACAAAGACAAAGACATATCAATCCAAAGATTGAGCCTTTGATGAGAGCTAAGCTTCATAAGCTCATTGATTCAGCTATTATATTTCTAATCAATCACACAACTTGAGTGGCAAACCTCATTCTAGTACAAAAAAAGAATGGTGAAATTAGGCCGTGTGTTAACTTTCATGACTTAAACAAGGCTTCCCTTAAAGACCACTATCCATTTCTATCTATAAAACAAATTTTATAATTGGTTTCAGGTTTAAAAATTTTCTCCTTGTTAGATGGTTATAGTGGTTACAATCATATTTTGGTCAAGTAAGAGGACCAATTTAAGACAACCTTCACTACAAAGTGGGGGAAATTTGCTTATAGAAAGATTCCCTTTGGTTTATCCAATGCTAGAGTGACTTTTTAGAGAGCCATGGATATGGAATTATAGGGTCTCCTTAATAGGTTTATACTTGTTTATTTTGATGACATAATAATTTTATCAAAGAGTACAGGTGAGCACACGATTTACCTCAAGCAAGTGTTTAAAAGGTGTAGGTAATTTGGGGTGTCCCTAAATTCCAAAAAGTGTATCTTCTCAGTTCATGAGGGTAAGATTATTAGACATGTTATTTAAAATCATGGTATGAGTATATATCCTAAAAAGATAGATTCAATCCTTGCACTTTCCTTGCCTAAGCACAAAAAGGATTTGTAAAACTTATTATGGAAAATCAATTTTATAAGGAGATATATTTCAAATTTTTCCACTTTGGCTAAGGCCCTTACAACCATGATAAAGAAGAACTATAGTTTTAGTTGGTCCAAGAAGGGAGTAAGGATCTTTGAAGAAATCAATAAATCCATGGCTAGTGCTCCTACACTCATAAACCCATATTTCACAAAGGATTTCATCTTGTGTACTTATGCCAACATGGACATTATTTCAGGTATTCTTATGCAATAGAATCAAGAGGCTCTAGAGCATCCAATAGCCTTCTTCAATCAAGGATTTAAAGAATATGAAATAAGGTACTCTTTTGTTGAAAAATATTTACTGTTAGTTATAAATTCTCTCAAGAATTTTAGATACTTATTATCTAATAATAAGATAAACCTAATGGTTGCCCATCCAAGTATTAAGGAGTTTCTCTTGAACAAGGACATAAATGGGAAAAGAGCTAGTTGGATAACAAAGGTAATGGATTATGATTTGGAGATCAAGGTTACAAATATAATTAGAGGCAAATAACTTTTTGATCATCTTTCTTAGGACTTACAGGAATCTAATGATGTGGTTATGGTGTCAATTGATGAAAAATTTATTGTTGATCATACCCCACCTTCTAGTTGGTTTCATGACTTGGTAAGATATCTCCAAGATGGTATTTATCACTCTTATCTAATCCATTAAAAAATAAGATATTTTAGATTGCAATCAATTCCATTTTTTTTCTTGACAGTGTTTTCTTCAAGAAAGATATTAATGGCATGTTACTAAGATGTATAGATCTAGGCCAAACATAAAGATTGCTTGAGCGGTTTCATGATATACATGGTGGAGGAAAATATTATACAAAGACTATAGACCTTAATATTACGGGAGGTTTGTATTATTGGCCCAACATATTCAGTGTTTGTCATGCATGGGTAAGAAAGTGCAAATAATGTGCTATGTTTTAGGAAATGTGAAACTTGTAGGCTTACCCTTCCAACCAATTATAGTGGATCATACCTTTTTCCAATAAGGATTAGAATTTATTGGTCTCATTAATCCCCCTTAAATTACAAGACATAAATTAATCTTAACTACTACAAATTACTTCACTAGATGGACAAAAGCAGTAACATTGAAAGAAGCAAATGAATCTAATGTTATAAATTTCTATGAAGGTTTACGTGCTAGGTTTAGAGTTCCTTAAACCATTATTTTTAATAATGTTATGGCCTTTGTGGGGACAAATATTAGGCAATGGGCTGTTCAACATGGGTTCTATCTTGGTACTTCATCAAATTACTATCCACAAGGAAATGGTCTTTCTAAGTCTACAAAAATGAGCCTATTGAAGATTATAATAAGGACTATTGAATATAATTAGAGGTCATGGAATCTCAAGATGAAATTAGCTATATGGGCTGATAGGATCACGTAAAAAATATAAATAGCCAGCTCTTCATATAAGCTAGTATATGGTAAGGAAGCAAGATTACCTATTTCTCTTGAATTTCTTGCTTTGGAACTAATGCATCAACTTGAGTTGTTGGAGAATGAACCAATGGAAATTAGATATGCTGAGCTTATGGAGATAGAAGAGATTTAAAATTAGTCTATGTTAGCCATGGAAGCTCACCAAGCATAAGTGAAGAGGGCTTTTGATAGGAGAGCTTCTTCATGAATTTTCAAAGAAGGAGATTTGGTCCTCAAGTGGGATGAGGATAGAGATAAACTAGGAAGGCATAAATTTTTTGACTCTCTTTAGAGTGGTCCATATAAAATCTCTATCTATGAGTCCCATAATGCCTTCCAACTTGTAAATATGGATGATCAAGATATTCCTATCCCAGTTAATGGGATACATCCGAAATACTACTATTAAGGAAGCTAGGTCCCTATACATAGTTAGATAGTTTGTTTTACTCCAAGTGTTTTTATATCACATTATTTTGTTTGTGTTTTGTCTCAAATAAGTTCTTTGTTTTCACATTTACTTTCTTTTAGGTTAATTTCCCTATTTTATGTGTTTCCTTCCTTCTCTTGGTAGAATAGTTATCTTTTCAAGTCAAACATTTTTTTGTGGTCATATAACAAATTCAGTCATTGTTTATAAGTTCAAGAGTTATGTAAATGGTCTAAGTTCTCAAGAATAGAAGGCATGCTTCCTAGTCGAGTCACCAAAGATGTTGGCTAAATTTGGCCTACATATAAAACTTTACCTAGATCTAGGGATAAAGCTGAAGTAGAGTCTTGATTAAGGAGTAGTCCCATAGAATAAGTAGATAGAATTCAAGAATAGATCATAAGTTATTGTAAAATATTTTGAAACACTTTAAGTAGGCTGAAGGTGTGAATTTGGGAATCTTAAGGGACCAAACCATTATGGCACATCATGCAGTACAAAAAAAGTCATCCTAACCATACATTTCATAAATATGCTTAGAAAGTTATCCAAGGTTAAATAATTACATGAACATGATGCTTTTCATGCCAAGAGTTAACCCTAAAAATTTGGTGTCTTGATGAGTTTTATATCTCAAGATACAAGCCTTCAAAGTTGATCTATAAATGTGGGACATGTATGGGGATGTCAAGATAAAGCCATGGGGAATAGTCGTTTAGATTAAAAAATTCCTTAACAAGCTCCAAATTAAATGTAGGGTCAACAAGTGTCAAGATCTTTAGAGCTTGAGTAAAATATCTATGGCAAGTGAAAATATAAAAAAGCTAGTGGGTCCACATAGATCAACAGTGCATGATTAATCATGAAATCAAAGATCAATGGTGAGCTCAAGGTTAAAGAGTTAGAGGATAACAAGGTTGACTGTGAAGGTGCCAAGTGTATCGATCACAGTAACCTCTAAGTAAATTAATAGTGTAGTTAATCTCAATAAGTTAATGAATCAAGATCAAACATGAGGCCTCTATGTGGCATAATCATGTGAACTATATGAAGGCTAATAAAAGGATCCATAAAAAGCACATGAGACTACCAAGTACCATAATTTTAGAAACCTGAATCAAAGATCAATGGAACAAATTTGATCAAATATTTAGAAGGCATAGGATGAGGATACATGTCCAAGATCTCAATGGTTAGATTTTAAAAAGGGAACAAGTAGCCCAAGGGAAAGCCACATAGGTAGACTCATCAGAATGAAGGATTTCTCCACCTATGCAGGTAGAATACATAAATGCAAATTCAAATATGATCTAGGTAATTGGGAACAAAACTCTACAAATTTATCTAATGCCACTAAAGCTCTACAAAACCTCTTGATAGCTTTAGACATAGGTTTTACGTCTTGTTCATAATCAAGAAAACCTACTCTGAAGATTTGCATTACAATCATGGCTATATGAAAACCATAGGCTAATTGGTTTTCATCTATAATGAACCTATATTTAATATTTGGAAGTAATGGTAGATTTTTAATCATGAAATAAATGTTAGAAGGGACACTGGTGAATGAGTTCACGTGACTGTCTGATAACATGAAGAGCAAATCAAGATCAAGCATGGTGGAGAATTTAGAGGATGAATAAGACATGGATCATTCAATGAGGTTATGGAGTCTTTGAAATTTGTTCCTTCCTAATGGATCATGACTCAGCATCTTCAAATTAATGCTAATTGATCAAAAGTGGTTGGACCTCATTTAAAGTTTTTTTCTTGCTCAGTTCCCTCTCTCTCCTTCCTTTTTTATATATATCCCCCTTTATCTTCCCTAGAGGGACTCTCTCTCAACTCTCAGATATTTTTCAAAAATAGAGAATTATGCTTTTGGCTTGCCCATTCTATGTCAAAATTTGCACGATAACACCTATTTGATGCAATAAAAGACTGAATTCCTCCATTTATAAGCTGAATTAAAGTTTGTTTCATGAATTCATTGATATGGTTAAGTGAATATAAGTTTTCTTTGCCTTTGTCTAAATTTTATCACCTTCATGAAGTGTTTTGGTAGCTCTCCCAGGTCATTATAAGTGTAATATATATAGTTTTTTTATTAGTTTAGAAGAGGACAACTACCCTCCCATGCTAGATTGATAGCTAGTCAATGCCTTTTTGTGAAATATTTATGTGAGATTTAACCAAAGAGTGAGTTAACTAACCTTTTATAATATTGAACACATCCTATGGTGTCTCTTATGTAGGTGTAAGTGTTCAAATCATTGGTGCATCACCTCCTTTACATGTTTTCATGCATGGTTATCTATTTCTCTCCCTTTTCCAAGCAAGAGATTATTTTAGGTGATAGATTCAAAAGGAATCCAACCTTCTCCAAAGGCTCAACCTCACCATAGGATACCCAAATATTGAGGTTATTCCTATTTTATGGATTAGTTGGAGGGAACCTAAATAACTCCCTTATAGGTGAAAATTAAGACCAGAACACTTACCATAGCCTTCAGAAAAAGAGCCACTTTTTGAGGAGATAGTAGCTCCTATAGTAGTTAATGGTGTTGTGGTTATGTCAGAGTACATTATTTGGTGGTAGAGATGACACCCCATAGCTATATGTGGAGATGGAAGATAGGTTCTTGCTTTCAAAGGAGATGATGGATAGGGTGATGAGCAGGGTGATGTGCAGGTGGAAGAGGTAACCCCTGACCTATAAATGATGATTGCAAAGATGGATGTTATGAGAGTATCTCATGTTACTTTATAGGAATATTTGACCATTTGACATAATAAAAAGATACCATCTAGGGGTAGATAAACATTATTACACAAAAAATGGTATAGTGCATAGGCTCAGCTATCCGTGATGACATAGGAGAAAGATGGCCTGTAGGTGAAGCTAACCACCATGACACAATAGAGAGATACTACATAGGGGTAGTTGACCACTATTATGGAGGATAAATATGCCCTATAGGTGTATTTTATCATGATTATAGTTGAGAGAGATGTTATGAGGTAGGTAGGAGGGAGACCATCATAAAGTGGACCATCTTTGAATGGGACTAGAGTAGTTATGGGACCACTTAAGACTATTTCTTTGACTAGGTACACATCTAAATCTAAGGAGTTAAGGTACTATTAGGGGCATGTTATTAGGAGGATTTTGGGTGTGCCTCAATATACAGAGTACCAAATAGATTAGGTTACATTGAGGATTGTAAGTAATGTTGTACTTAGTGGTGTTAGAGGCCACATAGCATCTGTAGGTGCACATATAGGTCACATAGATGTAGAGGGTCTAGGGGATAACAATAAACATGTACCATTTATGATTGGTTATAGTGATGCATTATGATTTTGATTCTAGCTTGTGAGTCATTGTATCATGACGTACATATATTTTTGAGATATTGACATAAACAATTATATGTATAGATTCATCACATGGTTTATTTATGATGATTATTGATGATGATGGTTTATGGTAGTTTATTATTTATAATGTTATTATGGTTATTTTTATGTGATGATACATGTTTATATAATGACCAGGTGGCATGTTTGCATGTTTTTTGCATTCTCCCTTATAACAGGTGTATACATGATGTTCATATTTTGATGTTTATGATATAATTGAATGTACTAATGTGATATTCATATTTAGATGTATATATAATTTTGATGAAATTAATCATTTATATGAAAATCTTTATCTAATTATTTATAAAAATGACTGAGTATGGTTTGATATGCTTTTGATGATGACAAGTAAATGGTTGATTGTTATCTCATGTGTAGATTGATTAGAAAATGAGATTGTAGTTTGGTTCATACATAATAAAACTTTTTTATGATTTTAATGTGATGAAACATTTTGAATTTATGGTTTTTGATTATATGGTTGATGTATATTGATGTTGATTTGATTATCATAATGGTTATGATGTGATTTGTGTGAAACAAGAGATTATAAAACACCCAAGTGAATTATAATAAATCATGTGGTTAAATGTTTAAATAGAATGTTCTCATAATAAAAATACCTAAATAATGATCGAAATGGATTCAATGGTAAAATATAATGCACATAACAAAACATTTAAATGTTTTATGATGTGACTTAGATGATTGTGAGAGATGCAACCTTTAAATATAGATTACTTTGGATGAAATGTTATATGTAAAAGGTAGAGGTGAATGAAGATATGATGACTCAAAAATGTAAGACACATTCCTTAATGATTGTTTCAATAAATATTCATGAAATTAGAAGAAGGAGAATAAATGATCTCATTGGTAAATACCATAACTGCAATAGGTAGGATTATGTACATAAGCCCCTTATCTTCTTATCAGTAATGTCACTTCATTTATTAAATAAGTGGCTTGATCACATTATGTCAATTAAGCTCAAAATTCCTTGATTGAGAAGGTAAAAAAGGGTGATATGTTGTAGATAGGTGAATGGAGGGTAGTGTAACCTTTTTGTGGGGATGGCTTACCCCTTATATAGGTGACCTAAGAACCATTATAGGCAATTCCATGTCTTATTTTGGTGTAGACTGATCAATGCAATAATTCTACTAATATTTTATGAAAGTTGATTGTGTGTGTGTGTGTGTGTGTGTGTGTGTGTGTGTGTGTGTGTTTATTGTTTTGAATTTTGACTTAGGTTATTTTTATGCCTTTTTGGTTTATAGGTTGGGGAATCTAATCAATATTAGAAAATTCTATGTGGTTGCATTTTGAATTTTTTTTTTACTTAGCCATCCTTTAATGGAATGGTTTAGGTTTTGGATTTGTTTGATTTTGATATTTGTCCTTCGAAGGAGTAGTTTATCTTTTTGAGTAATTCTAAATTATTTTGGTAGTTGTCCTCGAAAGTTGTCTATAGGTTTATATATGACCCATACTATATATTTTTTTGATATAGACATGGACTTGCTTATATAGGTCTAAGGTTTTCCTTTATGAAGTCAAAACCATAACATAATAAGGTTAAATTATGGGTTATAGAGGTTTAACAGATAATGACCATGGGGGTCCATCCTATAAGGGGAAAAAAGTATCCATGAGAATCATGCCAGGGGTAGAGTCATGGTACCCATGTTTAGGATTAGGCTAAAAATTTGATGGATAATCACACAATTATTTGATTTAATGGATTGCATTTTAAATAAAGAGATGAAGGGTGATAATTTTTTAAAATAATGGATGAGCTTAGCTTATACACAAGGTGACTTAGAACTTGTTTTAACAAAATAATGGACATAAAAGTAAAGCATTGAGGGGCTTATATTTTTTCTTTCTTTCAAGGGATGATAATCAGTAAGTCCCAGACCCATACTTATGCATGATGATAAATGGTCCAAGCCAATTAGGATCAAACTTGCATTGCTTATTTCCTTCCATGTTAGTTACATGTTGTTTTTATTTAAAATGAGGTCACCAATGTTAAATTCTCATTATTTTAGTTGTTTTTTTATAATCACATTTGATTCTCTCTTGATATACATGAATATGGTTAAGATTGGTCACATTATTCTCACAGAGTAACTCAAGTTGGGGTAAGAATTATTGATGATAGTCCTCTTTTGATATGATATCCTTTAGGGATATGTGAAGGGAGGGAATTTACACTTTGAGAGACTAGACGACCTCTACACCATAGACAAGTGAGAAAGGGGTGGCACCCATAGGGGTTAGAATTCTAGTTTGATATTCCCACAAAGCAAAAAGAATGTGAAAGTGTAAATCTTTACCAGATTTAATGACCAATTTGGTGAGCATTTTATTAAGGGACTTATTGGAAGCTTCGGCTTGTCCATTATTGTGGGAGATATGGAGTTGAGAAGCTTAACTTAATTATAAAATCATCACAAATATTGCATACTTTCTTATTTTAAAATGAGTTACCATTATCAGTGATGATTTTGTGAGGAACATTGAAGTGTCATATTATATGATGATTAATGAAGTTAATAATCTTGTCAGCTTTGGTTGAGATGAGAAGAATATCCTCCACCCATTTGGTGAATTATTCCATCATAGTGATGATAAAATGATGTCTCTATTATGAGTGACGGTTTATCTCACCAATGAAATACAATTCGTATTGAGAGAAGGGACAAAAGTCCTTAGCAACTTGAAGGGAATGACTAGGAATGTGATGCAAGTTGGCATGTTATTAACACTTCACATACCATTTCACATAATCAAAATAGTCTTGGTTGAGGGTTGACCAAGGTGAATGATACACTTAGTGATAGCTAAGCCACTAAATTACCTTCCACAAATCCCATCATGAGTTTATTTGATTACAAAAGGGATTTATTGGCTATGAAGGCACCTAAAAAGCAGACCGTCAAAGCCTCATTTATATAGGATTCCACCTAGTATGGTATAATGAGTATTAAGTTATATGAAATATCATCTACCATTCTTAGAGAGGTTATAAGGGATGATTTCTATGGTAAGGTAGTCAAAAAGTTTCTTACATCAAATATCCAATTAGGTTTCCTCCAGATTAAAAATGGAAGGGTGTAAGAGGGTTGGTTAAGTCTATGAATGGTGACAAATATTTTATAGTCTAAAGGTGTAGATGGGATTTTAGAGGCAAGAGAAGCCATGGTGTTGAAAAACTTATTTGTTAAATATAGAGTGGATTGGATAAATAATTGATGTCAGTAATACATCTACCATTTGTTTGTATTTCTAGAGAACATCATTTTTACACTGATAGGAACCATTTATTTGGCTAACTACAAGTTGGGAGTCATTAAATATGATGATATATTTTAATCTTAAGGACAAAGCTATTTGGAGACTTAAAAATAGGGCTTCGTACTCAGCCACATTGTTGGTGCAATCAAATTGATGCTTGAAAGATAAGGGAAAACACTCACCTTCAAGGGGTATAATGATGATTCTAGCACCCCTGCACATTGACATTTTGATCCATCAAAGAACATGGTTATTTGGTAATAAATGTCTTCTTGGGAGAGAGTTATAATGGACTCATTAGGAAACTAAAGGTTAGAAGGTTGGCTGTTAGTTAAAGGGGCTTCAACCAATTGATCGATGATGATTTTCCCTTTGATTAATTTTTGTTAAAGGAACTTAAGGTTGAACTCAATTAAAATCATGATCTGTTTTTGATATGGCTTAAAATGCATGTACTTTAGGGGATCAGTGTTTATGATGACAAAATTTTTATGGTTTAAGAGGTGATGACAAAGTTTGGAGCCCATGAATACTGAGGTGAGGAATAACTTCTTAGTATTGTTATAACAAGTTTCATACTCTACAAGTGTTTAACTTATATAGTATATTACCTTTTCCTTATGTTGATTTTCATGATGTGTGAGCATGACACCTAAATAATGATCTATGGTAGAGATATAAAGGTAGAAGAGTTTGTCCTCTTTCAGAGGGATAAGGATAGGTGGATATAGAAGGTGTCCTTTGAGTGATTCAAATTCCTTTTGGCAATATTCATTCCATTTAAAGGAGATCTCATTTTAATAAGGTGGTGAAAGGGTTGACATCTATTAGATAATTGAGAGATGAATCATCATATAGATAAAAGATTACCCTAAAAAATGTAGAGCTACTTAAGGTTAGCTTGAGGAGGCATGTCTAGGATTACTTTGACTTTGGTAGGATCGACTTCTATTCCATTAAGATAAATGATAAAGTTGAGGAGTTTACCTGACAGGGCCCCAAAGACACATTTATTTGATTTAAGGTAAACATGGAATTAGATATGGTAGTTGAAGATGACTTTAAGGATTTCCAAATGGTATTTATGACATTTGGACTTACTAAGGAGGTCATCTACATAGTCTTCCATAGTTTTTTAGATGAGGTCATGAAAGATGTAGGTCATGGCAAGCTGATCTATTACACCAATGTTATTCAAGATGAAAGGCATAACCTTATAGAAAAGCTTTACACATGGGTTGATGAAGGTAGTTTTATGTTGATATTTTAGGCTGATTAAGATTTGGTTATAGACCAAGAATATATCTATAAGAGATAGCATCCCATGGCCAACAATTAGATAAACAAGTTGGTTAATGTTTGGTAAAGGAAAGTTATCCTTTGGACAAGTGAAGTTGAGGTCATAAAAATCTATACAAATACAAAGTCCCCTTATCTCTTTAGTGATAGGAATGATATTCGAGACCCATTATGGATAGTTAATGGGTTGGATGAAGTTGATGAACAAGAGACATTATAGCTCCAACTTAATAATGAGGGTAATGCAAGGGTGCATCTTTTAAAGCTTTTGCCTAATAAGCTCAACAATAATGTTGGTGATGATGTTGCGGATGAAAATGGAAGGGTTTATTCTAGGCATATCACTATAATATGAAGAAAATGTTATGTTATTACCACATAAAAAAGAGGAGAAGTCATGATGTTTTGAGGAGTCTAAAGATTTGCCAATTTTGATTATGCAAATACTGTCTTGAGTTCCCAAGTTAATATCAATAGTATCTTTATTCAACATGATCAATGTCTTAGGTGGAATGGATTTATGAAGGGAGGAGGCTTTAGCACCAAGGTAGGTGAGAAGGGATTCATCATCCTGACACTAAATGGTATTAATGGTGGGGGAATCATCTTCCACCATCTCAAGATGAGTTAGAGGAATGGTTTTCGTTTCCTCATGAATTTGATAGGTCAAGGGTCCAAAACTAACCCTGTTGAAAAACAATGTTAGGAGGGATAAAATCTAGGTCATCAAACTTTGAATAAGAAGAGGTAGGTGAAGATGGGGTTTCTTACTCAATGATTGAGATGAGAGGTGTGTTGGTTGGTTCCTCTAGTTGAATAAATCCAACACCATGTCACTCATGAGGATTCTAAGTTTTACATGGGATAAGCTCATGTTTTCTATGCTCATAATGGCTTAAATTGAATCCTTTCTAATCACACTGATGAAGGTGTGTTTGGGTGAAATCTAATTTACCCAAGAAGGAAAAATTAGAGGTGAATGGTTTGACAGAAGGTGAGGTGTTAGAATTTAAAGGTGGTTGATTGAGTCCCCCATAGATAAAGTTTGTTTGGTATTTTGGAGATCTAAAAGTGATGATGGTTTCAATTTTAGGATCATAGTGAGGTTTTTGATCAAGGTTTCTATACTATTGAGGAGTAGGAAGGGTGTTAAGAGTCAATATGTAGTATTTTCTAAGAAAAGATGTTGGAACATAGATTTTAAGGGATATTTTGTAGGGATTTGGGAAAAGGGTATGGTTAATCTTGTAGAAGATTAATTGTTTTAAGTTTGAGGGCTTGCATTATTCAATGGAATGAGTATGTCATTTGGGTGCTAAGTCATTTTTTATGACTTAAATGGACTAAGGTTGGTGGGGATGATGTGAACTTGACCTTCATGTTCATATTTTAGGCATCTATGTAAGGTTGAAGGTACATAAAACATGGTTCAAATCCAAGGGAATACAAATAATACATTGTACATAAATTCCCCTTCTACAATGTAGAAGTGTTCAAGGAGAGTTCTAGTGCCTAAGCATATGTGAAGGATAATTGTTTCCAAGGTGGTTTCAATCATGTCATTGAAAGATCATAACATGATAGTGGTTTGGGACATGATGTTTTAAGGAAGCTTGAGTTAATTATAGGCATGGGATGAGATGATGTTGATAGTATCTCTCCCATCAATCATGACCCTTTTGATTAAAATTTTATTGATGTGGGTTATGATGAATAGAGGAGGATCTGAATCATCTTGGTGGATAAGATATATCTCATAATCTTGGAATGTGACAAGGGCTAATACTTGGATGGATATAATAAGGGATTCTAGAGGTAGAATATATTTAGGTTAGACCTTAGTTGATTGTAAAGCATCCATCATGGATTGATGGTCTTGATGTGAGGTTTAGATTAATTTATGCAAGGTCATCTTCATTGGGGTTTGGTGAACTTGTTTGAGAACCAACCTATGTAGCAACCCTGATGGGTTGGTTTAAGGTGTACCCAAGATAGAAATCTTGGGTTTTGGTGAAGGTGATTTGGGCGTTTATGTGGAAGAAGGATATGTACAGGGTATGTATACTTTAGATTTTATCTTATCCTTTTTACTTTATGACTGAATGACCACATGGATGGTGTCGATTTGGAATGTAGGTGGATTAGTACATTGTTTTGGTTCATCCTTACTCTTTGATGAGAGATTGGAAGTAGGTTTATGTGAGGTGGTATTTTTTATTTTTTGGTTTATAGGTAGGCTAAGATGAGGATCCTCTATTAAAATTTCATCTACATCATATAATTTATGGATTATGTCTTTAAGAGCTTTGCAGTTCTCAGTGTCATGCCTAAGTGTTCTATGGTATGCATAGATTAGGTTATCATTAAACTAAATTAGTTTTGGACTGAAAGGGTTGAATGGTTCAATGGGAGGTAGGGTTATGTTAGAGGTTTATAATAACCTTCATAAGATAGTAGAATAAGATTCTATAAATGGTGTTAAGAGGGTTGTAGTCTTTGTTTTGGTTGTTGGGGTTGGCACATTTTTAGAGGTAGGTACTATTAGTGAAGTTTTGGTTGATGTTTGTGAAATGTTTTTGGTTGAAGGTTTGGTATTGATAGGTGGAGGTGTGGTAATAAGAGGGGGTTTAGTTTGTGGTTTATTTATTGGAAGGTTTAGAATCTTCAACAAAGTGGAAGGGTGAGGTCCTAAAATAGATAAGGGGTATGGCCCTAAGATGGAGGGTGAAGTTGAGATAGAAGGAGAAATTATCTTAAGCTTTTGAGTCTTAAGTGGTTTGATATTCCTCCCTGATTTGGTTTGTTAGTCTTTAGGTTGGGTTTGTGGTGTCAACTCTAATTTTAAGGGTAGATGAGTTAGGTTTTGGGTTGGAATAACACCTAAGTTTTTGATAGGTTTGAGTGGGGTAGTTGGGTTCATTTTATTTATTTTTAAGGGAATTGGATTAGTTAATTTGGTTAATGGTTGAGATTTGGATGAGTTTATTATTTTGGTTAAGGTGAGGGTGGTTAATTTTGTTGATGTTGAGATTTGGGTGGTTGATAAGTTTTTTTTCTCCTTCTTTTTAGGGTAGGGAAGTCTAAGATGATGCCAAAATTTAGCTTGGTCAAGTTTTGGTTGTGATAGGAATTTGAGATTTTGAACCAGTATTGAAAATGGTTTATATGTGGACTTAGGAAGGGTTCTCAAGGGGAGACTAAGTGGTTGATTACGCGGTATGGTTATAGTTTTCTCTTACTTAGGCATGATTTCTAAGGGAAGAAAGGAAGGTTCCACTATTAGGGGAAGTGGAGTAGGTATGGTTTCATCTTTCTTAATTAAGCTTCCTAAAGGAAGGATGGGTGGTTCCACTATTGAGGGAAGTAGAGTAGGTATGATGTCGTATTACTTAGTTCAGATTTACAAAGGAAGGATGGGTGGTTCCACTATTGAGGGAAGTGGAGTAGGTATGATGTCATCTTCCTTAGTTGAGATTTCCAAAGGAATGATGGGTGGTTCCACTATTGAGTGAAGTAGAGCATATGAGGTTGTTTGAGTCGGTTACACCAAATTGGGAAGTTGAATAGGAAATGTTTGGGTCATGGGTTCTTCAATTGTAGGTCCATTAAGGATAATGTTCATGGTATGAACCTCATGGTTATGGGAATCTTCTATGTTTGTACACTCATTTTTTGAATAAGGCAGGTGGTTTGGAAAAGGTTTATATAAAATGTCAAGAACTTGATTTGGAGGTGCATTTAGATTATCCATTACAAGTTTTCCTTTATCAATCAAGTCTTAAACTATGTTCTTAAAGGTCTTACATCTATCAATATTGTGTCCAATGATGCAATGGTAGTTGTAGAACTCATTCTCCTTATTACAACTTGGTATAGGATGAGACAAGTCAAATTATTTAGGGGATTTAATTTTTGGAAGTTGGATTACAAATGATTTCAATAATTTTTCCTAAATCGAAGAATAAGACTCCCCTCGTAGAGTGTATTAATTTTGAACAAAGGAATTTTGGGGTTTTGGATTTTGACATTGATTTTAAGATGTGGATGGGTTTCAATGGTTTACCATCAGAGGAAGATCCATCTTAAGGATAACTTCATTGGTTGATCCTTTGATATTGGGATGGTTTAAAGGTTTTAGTAAGTTTTAGTAGATTTGAAGTTAACATTATTATTTCTAAGCTTTAGTTTGCCTTCATCAATTACTCATGTTTCTAATTTCCTTTCCATGGTAAATTTTTCATCAAAGGTACATATTATTTAAAATTTTAAGGTAGATGAAATGTGTTTGGTATATGCCTGAGAGAAAATTTCAATCAA